>CM056380.1:115566137-115806139 GCA_029718625.1 Synaphobranchus kaupii
GTTTGTATGCATGTGTTTGTGCACACGTTTGCATTTGTGAGAATGTCTGTGTGTGTCTGCGTGTTTCTGAATTCTTGCTTGTGGAAAAATATTTTAAGTTCCATATAATCTTCATTATTTATATCTTTCTTTACATGTCATTTGTAGTTCCATGTAATTTTAGACAACATTACTGTCATTCAGTGAGTTTGAGAATACAGTACTTCCACTGTCAGCAAAGTGGCAAGGTTGCAATTCCTGTTACTTCCTGTGGGGGGCAGTGACGAGCTTTTCACAGATTGTGGCACATGGCAGACTGGAAAAACTTAAGCCTCAAAGCCCAGGATGTCCTCAGCTGGGTCTTCTCAGTGATACTGAAATGTGCTGGTGTGACATTTCCGCACCAAACTGTGCTTTAGAAGCATCTGTGAAACAAACCCTTCCCTGTCATTAAGCAAAGCAACAGACTCAAAAAAGTTCAACCAGATTTTAACTATTTTTTAAATGACTGATATTTAAGGTTAGTTGATTCATTTGAAAGCAGAGGCGAATCTTCACTAACCAATCACTCGAGGTTAATCTTCACTAACTAGTCATCACAAATGATAATGTTTGACATGGGGCATGTTATTAGAGCCGTAATAGATAGGTGATCGGGCCTTCACTATTGTGTAGTGTGTTTGACTGTTATGTTCAATCTGCACTGTCCAATCCATGCTCTGAATTTACTCCATATATTTGACCCCTGTGATAGAACATGCTGAAAAAAGCCCACCCCAAACGTGTGGCATGGGTGCAATATGACACGTATATGTTGTGATGCCCCTTATGCTGGGTGGGGAGACGGGGCTTTCCTCCCTCAAAAACTGCTCATAATGCGATTTCATTGGCTATTTCCGTTTGCCCCTATCAGCTAAGCGCCACGGCGTAAATATTTGGCTTTTCCGTGCCGCCGCTCTTCAGTGTCTCACAGGCGTGTGGTCCCAGATCGGAGGCGCAGATTCTGTTGCTCTTAAAACCGGTGATGTTTCACTGCAAGCAGAAGTGCAGTTTTATAGCTTTGCACAAAGATGGCTGAAACATTGTTTGTTTTAAATTTAAAGTAATTCTGATTTAATCTGACAAAAATAAAGTTATTGACATGGGAATGTCCACAACAGATTAAACACCATAACATACTTAAAAGCATTTTAAACAACAAACAGAGATGCGTTGCAAATAAAGCTTAAAAAACGTTTCAAAACTGTACCACCAAAGCTGTACTTTCCCGTTCCAGTATCATGATTTAGTATCACGATAGCAAGCCCAAGAGCAAGTGGGTGTTAATTATGAATATTCTTGTTGGATTCTTGCCAATAGAGGGCATGTTGTGTTTGCTATTTTCTAAGATAGACTATATGATACTGCACCGCATTAAAGTAAAAGTGCATATTTTGTGTGGAACAAAATAGACAGGCCTGCCTGAATGGAGGGCCTGTGGTATCTGAGTTGAGGTGCTTCGGTTGGCATTCTCTTACTGAGTGACACTGGTGTCACCTCTCCTAAACACCTGGCAGACACAGGCCAGTATTTGCACTAGGGGTTTGCTGGATCAGACGGTTTCAGGGCTCACGCTAGACATGAAAAAACGGGGAGCATCGTCTCTGTGGTGAACCAGGGCACTGACGCGGGCCCGGTTTTCTTAGCAACACCCCCCTCCTTCCCCTTCCTCTCCCTGTCCCTGGGACAGAGAGGAAACATTTGAAGGCACTCACTGCAGATGATCTTACAGTAAATGGTGATAATGGCGACAACAGCCACTCAGATAATGACAGGGGTGAGAGACAACAGATTCCGAGCACAGACACACTGACGCTCTCTCTTACACACACACACACACACACACACACACACACACACACACACACACACACACACACACACACACACAGTCGCCCACGGATGACAATACACACGCACACACGAGCGTGTGCAGACAGACACATGGTCGGTTGAAGATATGCGTGCGCCTGCCTGCGCACACGCACATATGCTTGGACACATGCACGTATGCACGCACACGGTCGCCGACATATGTGCGCATAATAAACTCACGTATATTCGCACAGGCACGCACATACACTCACCCACAGTTATGCTCATATGAACATACTCTCACATGCAGAGAGGCAAACACACACACTCTTTACACAAACACGCTCATACATAATTGATGAATGGCATGCAAACATATTAAAATAATTTTCACACAGATATATGCACACACACGCACGCACAGATGTGTTCCCACATATGCACCCATAGGTACACATAACCACACACACACACACACACACACATACACAAATGCATGCCCTCACAACCACCCACTTGTACACACACCCATACACAGACACTCACACATAAACACAAACACTATGCGTACACACATTCCTCATCACCTCATTCAAAGCCACTTACAGACACAAACAGGGACAGCGGAATCTAGATCTTCAGGTTGGCCTCGTACTCATCCAAACAGCCAGGTTACCTACACAAGGTGCTGTGACACATCGCTCCCTCCTTCCCTCTTCTCTTCCTCCTGCCTTTGTGCTAAACAGGTATTTCTGAAGCTGTTGCCAACATTGTGGATATGGGAGGGAACACTGACCTGTCTAAATGGCTTAGCTCTTAGCCATCAGAGGCGGGGCCGGCACTGCCGGCTAAAAGCAAATCAGCACGGAGCTCAAAGGGACAGAAGAATGCAACACTTTAAAGACCAGCTGCTCTGCGCTTGTTCTTTTGTGGTGGGCTTTGGTGCAGTCAAACCGGCAGACAGACATCCCTGACTACAATGAAGGAGACGAACCAGACTCCTGCTTTCAAAAAGGCTTCTCAGTTGCACTTGGTCTGACTTGTTATTACCTCCCAGTTTGCATAAAGGTAAACTTTAAAATCTGTAAATGAATGCTGGAGCCATTAGTCCTGGATCCATTATCGATTAATTAAGGTTTGACAAGTATATTTGGCCCCAAACCCCAAATCAATACTTTGATACCGTATATTCTGTGTAAATGTGAAAGGATGGACTAAGTGAAAAACTACGGTTTGTTGACGTAATAAAGTGTGAGAATGTGAGAACCTAGAACACCTGCGTGTGTGCTGAGTGCGTGTGTGTGTGTGTGTGTGTGTGTGTGTGTGCACATGGTACATTTAATTAGCTGTGAGAACTACAGTTAAGTGTGAAAATTTCCTTTCCACACCCCCAGCTCACATTTTTCTAACTGCCGAATCACTGAAAATATAGACTCCCAAAATGCCTCTGTACAAGAAGCAACAGTTTCATACAAGCACTCAAACCATGTTTAATTTTTCGCCTCCCTCCTTTGCCTCCCCCTCCCCTTACGTTCTGTCCCTACTCGATCCATACAGGATGTCCACGGGGTGTCTTTGTGAGCACCGCCGACGGCTCAGTTCATGACCTTCCACCACCCCGACCGATACATGCATTTGTTACTCTGAGCATTAATCTTTTCTCAGCACTGTACTAGTGTGATTAATGAAATATCCTTAAAAGCACTTTAGTGACTGAATGTTTTGGTGAGTGAACGTGTGTGTGTGTGTGTGTGTGTGTGTATGTGTGTATCAATGTCTATTGTATGAGTATTTCTACATGTGTGTTTATTTATGCACACATATGTGGGTGACTGTGTGTGTGCGCCTGCATACGTGCATGCGTGTGCGCATACGAGTGTTCTTCTTGTGTGTGCATGTGTGTGTGTGTAGTGTGGGGATATGAGTGTGTCTCTCTGTTTGCGGATGCATTCTCAGATTCCTCTGTACTTCATGCTCAGCCTGAGGGCTCTCTCTCCCTCTCTCTCTCCCCGTAAAAACCTTCAGGATTAGGTTGGGAGTGCGAGGCGGAGGTAGTGATTGACGTCTGAAAGGCTTAGGCAAGTCTCAACCAGAGGGAGACGGGGAACTAGGCATCCGGGAGGGGGGGGGGGGGGGTTGTACAGGGGGAATTCTGGGCCTACTCTACACCCATACAACCTCCGTCTCACCCCTATACAGTTACAAAATACAATAGCATACCTTTCTGAAGCCCTCTCCTCACTCAAAATCAGCCTTTTCCCCTACCCTCTCCCCTCCTCGTCCCTGTAAGACAGTATTAGCATGCGGATCTGGGGGGCTGGTAAGGAACAGAACTCTGTTTTGCCGAGCCGTCGCTAAATAAACAGGAAGAGAACAGAGGGGAATCCCCGGACAGGTCTCCACTGCTTTGGGCTACCGGTAATCAGTCACAGTCAACTTCACAGTCCACTGCACTGTCTTTCCCTCAATGGCCTGGAGGGGGTGTATTTCTGAAGGCCTCATGGCTGTGTACACTGGGATCGCCGGGGCGTTAAGTAAGGCAGAGCCGCCTGAGTAAATGGCCCCGATTGGAGCCGCCGTATCCCACAAAATCATTTGGGCAGTTTGCGTTGCCTTACGTTATTGTGATGCTGTAGTCTCCGTATTCATAATCTGATGACGTTATGGTTATTTAAAATAGTCGTGGATCATAATTAGAGCTGTAGCCACGGCTATGAAACTAAATCTCCTAACAGAGGTTTTTATCCTACATGTAGTTACACCTGTAATCTTGTATTTCCAGATTGTACCTTTTCTGTGTGTGTGTGTGGGTGTGTATGTGTTCATACTTGTGTGTGTGTGTGTGTGTGTGTGTGTGTGTGTGGGTGTGTATGTGTTCATACTTGTGTGTGTGTGTGTGTGTGTGCATACTTCATTCATTCCCATTGTTCTCCTTTTGTTTTCACTCCCTCATGCTTATACACTCTTTCTCCCTCCCTCCTTCCCTCCTCTTTTCCATCTCTCTCATGCCCCCTCTCTGTCTCCCCCTTCCTTTCTCAGTGTGACGGACAACAGCACCCCCTGTGATCCACTGAGGAAACTCTGACAGCTCCTCCGCCCATTTCAACACACTCTGTTTTTTAAAAAATATTTCTTTTCCCCTTTTTAATGTCGTAGTTCCTTCAGAGTGCATAAAGAGCGCCTTGTTCCACGACTCATTCCAGACATGAAGGGGGCCGGCTTTGCATGCTCGCTGCCAACGCAATGAAAATGGAAAAATGTTTTAAAAGAAGGCCCTTCTCTCCTGCAACTCCACGGACAGCCACGCTCTCCGGAGCATCTCCTGGTATGCCTTTCCTCTGGAGGCTCAGTCTCTCCCTCCCTTTAACGCAAACAGCATCGTTCGTAGTGACCATATTGGCCTCAGCTGTGCTCCTTCTCATTGGACTGACAGAGCTGAAGCAAACTGCACTCTCTTATTTTTCTCTTAACTTTCTCTTATATTCATTCTTGAGAGATGTTTGTACGAGGACTTCACGTCGGATTCACAAAGCACTCTTAACCTGCAGAAATATTCTTACAGTCCAGTGTAAATTCACCTGTTCTTAAATGAACGCGCGTTCATGTGAATTCCCGATTAGCATAATTAACGTCCCCAAAATACGACATAGGGCCAGCTGTCCTGCCCCCCGTACCTGGAGATGCATTAATAAAACTGGCATCTTGCACAAAAAGGGGGTAGAGAAAAAAGACGACAAATCTTCATGGGGTCATAGTTCAAGACATATCCAATAAGGAATTGTGCGCTTTTCTGACCTCAGCCAGTGAATGGAGGGAAATATAGTAATAATTTGCAGGCTTCAGTGAAATGAGATGTAGGCTATTTCAGGTTGCTAATATTAGGCAAGTCGTGTGCTCCTCCCAACCAAGCAGCTAGCGAGGACGAGTTGTATTTGCAGCTATTAACTTGGACATTGATGGAGTTTTAGGCCATTATTTTCGATTGAGGAAGGTGCTGCTATACATTTATGTGTAGGCTACAATAAATGCTTCAATCATATTATTTTAACAATAAAAACACAAAATAGCAAGACAATTTAAACATGGCAATGTGATTATGGTCAGAAATGTATACATTAAAACTCATATTTTCTTTTAAATAATCAAAATTAAAACAACCCAGTTGCTAGAAATATAATTTAGGCCTATTTACTTTGTGTGTAACTCATACGACAGGTCGCCACTCTTAAATTTTGTTCTTACCTATGAGTGAATCCAAAATAAGAGAAAAATGATGAATGCCATAAAATTGCGTAAACCGTTCTTACCTGCCACGTAAAAATTAACTTGTGCGTACAAGTGTTTCTAGCATGAGGCCCATTGTGTGAACATTCACCTGTTTGGAGCATTGGCCCCAGCAGTTTCCAGAAAGCTAATCAAGGCAAAATTTCTCACTTTCAATAAAATTCTGTTGACATTGACAATCTGTTGACAATTCAAGTTTTACTCTTTGTTCCACAGGTTGTTACAGCCAAAATATAGCCCTAATAGTTTCCTGTAACATTTTTTTGACTTACAGTGAGCACCATAATTCATTGGACAGTGACACATTTTTTGTTATTTTGGTTCTGTACTCTAGCACTTTGAGTTTGAAAGGATACAATGACACTGGTTAAAGTGCAGAGTGTCAGCTTTAATTTGAGAGTATTTTCATCCATACCGGATGAACCGTTTAGAAATTATAGAACCTTTTGTACATAGTCTCCCCATTTTCAGGCATCAAAAAATATTGGACAGTTTAACATAATATAGAATAAAGTAATAATTTTTTTTATATTTAGTCACATATCCTTTGCATGCCATGACTTCCTGATGTCTGATACTATAACCTCTCTACATTTGAATGGATCTCTATGGGAATTGTGGGGTGGGACTAGATTTAGCTGTAAATTACACTGGAACAGTATGGAACACATGGTTGGCTAAATGGCTCTAAGTCATCAAGGGTCTGACGTATCAAACAAGCCTTACACCATCACTCTGCTGCTAGATATGCAGTCGATATGAATGGATAACTTGAGGGGTTTCTTCTCCTGACTTATTTTTCCATAGAGTTCAATAGGAAAATTTGTCAGGAGAAACAACCCTTAAAGCAATCCATCCATATCTACTGCATATCTGGCAGCAGAGTGATGCTTTGAGGCTCGTTTGATACCCCAGAACCTTGATGACTTACAGCCATTTCACCAACCATGTATTCCATACTGTTCCAGAATAATTTACAGCTAAATCGAGTCCCACCCCCATTCAATCCATTCAAATGCAGAGAAGTTATAGTATCCCTTGTAAGAGTACCAGAAAATAAGATATCAAGAGTCTTTTGATATTGTTTGGTTACAGACATCAGGAAGTCATGGCATGCAAAGGATATGCGACCAAATATTAAAAATTATTACTTTATTCGACATTATGTTAAACTCTCCAATATTTTTATGATGCCCGAAAATGGGGGGGACTATGTACAAAAGGTTCTATAATTTCTAAACAGTTCATCCGATTTGGATAACAATACCCACAAATTAAAGCTGACAGTCTGCACTTCAACCTCAATGTATCCTTTCAACTCAGAGTGCTAGAGTACAGAACCAAAATTTTAAAAAAATGTGTCACTGTCCAATGAATTATGGTGCTCACAGTATAAAACTCAACTCCTGCTTTCAAATGGAAACATAGCCACTGCCTTGATGGAACCAAAGCATTGGTTACTTAATGCGACAAACCATTCTGCTAAAGTTAAAGCATGTCAGACAGTGTACTTACACAATGCCGCCATCTCTTTGGGAAGGTCTGCCCCAAACCTGCCAAACAGGCTGCTATTGGCCAGCAGGTCAAAAGGGGAGTGGCTGCGAATGGAGTTGAAGGCGAAGGGGTAGACGGCAGGTGGGAAGCCAGTCATGTGGCCAACCTGCCGTTCTCTGTTGGTGGCCATGGCTGTGAAGTGTCTGTTGGCCAGGGGGGGTGGGAGCCCGACGTTATCACGCCTTGAGGGATTCCGGCCCTCTTTCGACGCTCTCCCTGTCGTGATTTTAGACTGAGATGGATCCAGTTCTGTCTCTGTGCCCCAAACTTAGAGATGGGGTTGTCTCCCCGAAGGGTCTAATCCTCCCAACAAATCGGACTCTCACTTAGCCGACGACCTGGGTTGTGATGACGCCGACGTGACTTGTGGGGACCTTTGGGAAAAGAAAAAAAAAATTGGACAAGTAAGAAAATAGCCGTCAATTTCAAATACTTCTTAGATAAACACAGACCATGCTTAAATACTCCAATATGAGGACAGTAAAGCACAACTGTTCATTTATTTAATTTCAGCCCAATAAAAACAAGAATGTGGAACAGTCTTTGCTGATAAAAAAAGTCAGTCATGGAAAAATGTAACAAATGATGTGAATGCTTTTCTGTTCAAATATAGGGAGGGAAAAAAGAGGGGGCAATGATGTGAACAAAGGCAGGAGATGGAGAGAAGGTTAAAAAAGAAAAGAAAACAAGGGGAAAGAGACAAGGATAGGAAAAAGAGATGAAGGGCAGAGAGCGCAAAAGAGAGAGAGAGAGAGAGAGAGAGAGAGAGAGAGAGAGAGAGAGAGAGAAAGAGAGGGAGGGAGAGAGAGAGCTCTTGTTTCTGAAGTTTTGAAAGCCTTCCAGACTGCTCTGTGATTCCAGGCAATGCCATATGATTTAAATCACCAGAACTCCACAATAAAGAACTCCTCTGTTCCTTCTGCCAGCCTCATGCAGCAGCCAGGCCCACTCCTGGCTGCCCAAACACGGGTTTGACCGCTTTAGAGAGAGAGAAAGAGACGCCCCAGTGGTCGCCCACTTAACCCCTTACGCCCCAAGGCCCAAGAGACTCTGAACTTAAAAGGACATCCACCTTCTTTTGAAGCTTTACCTCACTGTTGCTATTTAACATGCACATACAATTTAATACTGAACGCAAGCTACGAGTTACAAGGGTAACTGATGAATGATGGGATTACCCACCCAAAGCTTCATCCAGCGCCAAGCTTTCTTTCCTTCCCTCACCTTGGGCTACCGGTCTGTCCTTTCTACAAAGCTCCCTCCATACATCTATGGCTCTAGTTGGGACAGGCACAGGCAGAGGGCAGGCTGAATAAGGGAATCCCTCCATCTCTCTCGCTGGAGCATGATCTCTTTTTCCCTAGAGTGACTTTACGAGTGGGTGGTGTCAGGCTGAGGTTTTTTAATGTGGTAAACAAAGAGGAGCCAAAGAATTCTGTACTTTTTGGAATGGGTGCAGCTTGTAAAGCAGTGGGGGGATGGGGGGGTGGAGAGGAGAAGAAAACATCTCGTAATGAACTCTGAATATACTCAGAATAAAACAACAGATGCCTATCGTCGGTTAAGCAACCGCGGGGTGAGGTGCAGTGACTCCGTCTGGGCACTGGAGGGCACTATTGGGGAGGCGGGGTGGCACTCTGCCCAGGAGAGAGAAAATCTGCACACACACACACGCACACACACGCACACACACACACACACACACAAAACACATGCACACACACACACTCCTTCCCCCCTCCTTCTCTCACCCCCCTCTCTCTCTTTTTCCCGTCCCTGCTCGCTTTCTTTCCACACAGTCAGTTAATTACACCCCACTGCTGCAGGCAGCTTCAAACCGCCGCTAATTTAGAGTTCCATTACAGTAAACTGTTCCACATGTGCATCCAGAGCATAGGCAGGCAGAGGTGGCCACGTTTCAGGAAGAAGCAGGCAGGAGCAGGAAGGAGCAGGCACTCACCCACTGCCCCCACAGCCGCCATTACCGCTGCCACCCTTTTGCACTGTAACAGTCTCTCCCTGTTTCTCTCCCCTGCCGTGTCCCTCTCTGCGTCCGTGCGCACGTGAGTGCGTGGGCGTTTGAGTGCGTGTGTGTGCGTGCCTGCGAGTTCGCCTGTGCACGCTTGTACGTGAGAGCGTATGCATATGTGCATAAGCTTGAGTGAATGAATGTGTGTTTGTGCATGACTGCGTGTATGAGTGTGGAAGCATTTATGTATGTGAGAGTGAGTGTTCATGCCTGTGTGTGTGTATGTGTGTGTTTGACTGTATGTGTGAGAGTTTGTGTGTGAGTGTGGTTCACACAGAATGTATTTTCCTTATTTCCATCCTGCACATTCTCTCTGCGTCACATTACTCTGTCTTTACCCCCTCCAGTTTCTACACCTGTCCAGATGTGCGGACCTGTATTTCCAGCAGTAATGTCCTCCATCATCTTTGAACCCATCCCTGTAACCCAAGACCCACCACACACACTCATCATATGCCCCCAGTATTTCCCCAGCCATACTGCCTATTTGCCATAGTACAAACCCCAATTCCAGTGGGACAGTAGGTAAAATGCAAATAAAAGCAGAAATCAGTGATGTGTAAATTCTCTTTTACATATATTTAATTGAAAACAGTACAAAGAAAATATATTTAATGTTTCACCATATCAACTTTATAGATTTTTGTAAATATACGCTAATTCAGAATATTATGCCTGCAACAGATTCCAAAAAAGGTTGCAGGCATGTTCAGGTTGTGGAATGTTGTGGAGGGTTGTGGAATGTTCAAGAAACACCTGTTTGGAGCATTCCACAGGTGAATAGGTAACAGGTGATGCTATCATGACTGGGTATGAAAGGAGCATCAACGAAGGCTCGGGCGTTTATGAGCAAGAATGAGTCGAGGTTCGCCACTTTACGAAAAAGTGTGTGAGCGAATAGTCCAACAGTTTAAGAACAGCGTTTCTCAATGCACGATTGCAAGGAATTTAGGGATTTCACCATCTACAGTTTATAATATTATTAAAAGATTCAGAGAATCTGGAGAAATCTCTGTGCATAAAGAGCAAGGCCAAAAACTAATATTGAATGCCCATGACCTACCTTCGATCCCTCAGCTGGCACTGATAAAAACCAACATGCTTCCGTAATGAATATAACCGCATCATTGGGAATACTTCGGAAAACCGTAATCACAGTTCGTCGCTGCATCTACAAATGCAAGTTAAGACTCTACTATGCAAAGTGTAAGCCATATATCAACAACATCCAGAAACGCCGTTGACTTCTCTGGGCTCAAGCTCATCTGAGATGGATTGATGCAAAGTGGAAACTGATGATTCCACCTTTCAAATTGTTTCTGGAAATAATGTACGTCGTGTAACCATCCCGATTGTTACCAACAAAAGATTCAAAAGCCAGCGTCTGTCATGGTACGGGGGTGTGTTAGTGCCCATGGCATGGTTACCTTGCAGATCTGTGAAGGCACCATTAACAGTGAAGGGTACATATGCTTTTTGGAGCAACATATGCTGCCATCTAGACGACATATTTTTCAGGGACATCCCTGCTTATTTCAGCAAGACAATGCCAAGCCACATTCTGCACAAGTTACAACAGCGTGGCTTCATAGTCAGAGAATGCGGGAGCTAGACTGGCCTGCCTGCAGTCCAGACCTGTCTCCCATTGAAAACGTGTGGCGCATTATAAAGCGCAAAATACGACAATGGTCTCCAATGGCCGGACTGTTGAGCAGATGAAGTCTTATATCAAGCAAGAATGGAAAGAAATTCCACTTTAAAAACTACAACAATTAATGTCCTCAGTTCCCAAAAGATTACTGAGTGTTGTTAAAAGGAAAGGTAATGTAACTCAGTGGTGAACATGCCCCTATTCCAACTTTTTTGGGACGTGTTGCAGGCATCAAGTTTAGAATGAGCGTATATTTACAAAAAAGAATAAAGTTGATCAGTTAAAATATTAAATATCTTGTCTTTCTAGTACTGTTTTCAAAAAGGATTTGCAAATCATTGCTTTCTGTTTTTATTTACATTTTATACACTGTCCCAACTTTTTGGAAATGGGGTCTGTGTATGACAACATAAAATAGTAAAAGACAAACAACAGTTCTGGACAGAGGTGGATATTTGACTGGATTAACATTCCTTCACTTCCCACCTCAAAGAAAGTGTGGTGAGTGCGCTGTCACAAAATGGCTGCCCTGCGTCACCCAGGTGAGCATTACACATTGTGATGGTTCAGGTGAGTTTCTTGCCATCACTGCCTTAGAAGCTAAGATGGCAGGTGGTCCCGTTGCAGTGCTTTTGACGGTCATTATTGTGGGAAAAAATTAAGAGACAAAAACAAATCTTTAGAAAAAAATAATCATTATGCCACCCTGGATATTGCTTTTATACACTTTACTTTCACCCTTGTTCAGTGACCAACAGCCGAAATAATCTTTTACCATATTCACCTCAATTGTCCACACAAGATATGGGTCTGGCGACAGACAAGTAGCAGTTGCCTGAACACATGGAACAAGAAACAAGAAACTGTTAGGCAATAAGCAATGTGAGAACTATATTCTATGTGAGAGACATCGGTCAAAACCAAGTACTTTCCCCTCTGAGAGGAAACAAAAACTTGAAATTAGTTTCACACTCATTACATGGTGAATAATACTAAGCATGTAACATTAAGAGAATATGTAGTTAAAAGCCAAGGTCAGTTCTAGGTGTAAGCAACATATAGGTGGCCACCCATCTGGGGTGAGGTAGGGGGTGTGGGTGCCAAACAGGTCCATATTAACTATCCCCAGCAACCCTCCTAACCCCCCCCCCCCCCCCCCCCCCCCCATACCCCTGCCCCTCCAGGTCCACAATATCACCTAGGGCAGTAGAAAGGCTAGAATTGTGCCTGCTAAAACCATAACCCTCGAACACTCAAGAAGACACATTTCAATTTTCATGTGTTTGGAACCCTTACGCTGTGTCTGCGTTGAATAAATGATCGGTTGTCTTGCTATAGAAAAGGACCTATATGTGGCTTCTTTTTGAGATAACGACAAAGTTAGCCTATTTTCAGCATGGGACACTTCACTTCTGTCCCCTCAAGTAATAATGAGGGAAAATTATTGATTATCAAAATGATCAATATGAATAGATAAGCATGAATAGTGACTGCTGGAATCAAGGGAACATTATTTTTAAATTCACATGCAAATGTGAGCTGAGCAGCCGCACTTCAAGTAAAATGAGCACTGCGGCTGTAGGGATTAAACGAGCGTCTGAAACAGACACGTCTGTTTCTCCTCATTCAAAAGCGCCGTTGCGGCGGGCCGTCTGCCACATGATTGCAGTGCTCCCGTCCCGAATCGGAATCTTGTTAAGGCTGAAGGTTTTTGACTTTCACGAACTGCTTGAGCGGCACGCGCTCACCTCGTACTTTGAAGTGCATGGGGCTCGCGCTGAAAAGCAGACTGAAGTAGACCGATGCTCATAATTAAGGACAGGATGCGCACTGGTTTTTGCGGTTCTGTACTCAAAAAGGTCTGTTATTTTAAAGATATTTTGGGAAAAGCTCCACTCAATGGCTACAAATTCAAGAACGAGAGAAAGACGGGCAGAAAGAAAAGAGTGAGAAAGAAAGAATGGACGAAAGGCGTTCACATGTCTGAGACTGAAAATAAAATTTATTTCTTTAATTAGTAACACATTGAGAGCGGTTTTACTATAAGGAGAGGAGTGTGTGTGTGTGTGTGTGTGTCTTGGAGGGAGGGGGAGAGACAGAGAGTTTAAACATAGAGAAAATATATAAACTTTTATTTCCCCCAATAAAATAAAAATAATGAGGGCCCTGGCAGAGTCTGTTCCCCTCTCTTTAATGAGTCACACCAGCCAGGCGCAATGTTACAGACCTGCTCCTTCAGGGTAAAGCACCTTTCGGCTGTCAACAAAAGCCGCTATGTGTCCGGGCCTCAATGCACCCTTTATGGCAGAGGCTGCCTGGGCCCGCCGGTAGACCGCTCCCGTCCGGGGTTGTGGGGGGGGGAGGGGGCGTTTCAGAGTGATCTCATCCACCCTCTGCCTGACTCAACCTGCCACCTCAGCCCCCTTACCCCTCAACGCCCGGGGGCCAAGCAGGCGGCTGCTGGCGGCTCTACCTTCGGGGGATTAAAAGCAGCTCAGCTTGCGTTAAAATCTCGGGGCTTTCCACTTTTTCCCCTTTTCCAGGGAGTCATTTTAAAGCCTTAAAAAAACAGATCAGGGAACAAACTGTTCTTACATTGATACAAACAACTGTGCTTGTTAACCCTGGCACTAAAGTAGACTACACTTTGCCTAAACTACTCTGAAGATGGGCCCTTGGTCAACCCAACAGTACACAAGCTTTGTAACTAAGATCAAGAAATTAATTTGACCGCTTCTTGCATTTTTTTTTTTAACTTGCAGAGTGTCATCAGCTGAGCAGGAACAGAAAATAACAATAAAGAAATAACCTTTGCTAAGATTCCTTACTCAAAGTTAAGACCAAAGGCTAAAACAGACAGCAAGTAGCTTAACTGTCACATATTTAGCATTCAATTGACAGCAATGATAATGACTTCAGTACTGATGCAGGTGATGATGTAGCAGATCTAAAATTAATGGCATATCTGATATGATATGTTGTGAGCAGTGTTGTTGTTTTAGCTGTGAGGGCATCAAGCTGGCTTGTGTGTACATTTCCTTTTTGGGACCGATTTTCATTTCACATTTTCAACACACAAAACAACATGCCTGCAAATGTGTTCCTATTTTTCAGTGCTGCTAATGTTGCTAACGCTAATATGGCCCTGCACTGCAAAAAATGTGTATCTTAACAAGTGTTTTAGTCTTGTAATGAGACTTAAAATCATATTTTTTTTGCTCAAAAGTGGAAAATATTAGCTTGTTACTTTTTACTTGACAAGTGAAATTATCTTACCCCACTGGCAAACCTTGAAACGAGTAAAAACATCTCATCCTGCTGGCAGATAGTTATTATTTAGCAAAAAAGTAACAGAAATAAAATTCTAAAAAAAAAAGTCTGAAAATATGAGATTAAAATGCTTGTTAAGATTTGTTTTTTGCAGTTTGCAAGCTTTCAGATATTCTTGTGGAATATGACATAACAACTGGCTCCCATGAAGCAAAATAAGTTGTGAATCGAAGATTTCTACAGTTCACTCCCTGCCTGAGGAGTACGAGGACCTTTCTGCCGCCGCGAACCCAAACTCACTGAACCGCGCTTTGTTAGGAAGAAAAGCCGATGCTTGCATTTAAATGCGAATCAAAGTTAAGGACAACTGTTGATTGAATCCAGGCCATAGTAGTGTCAGTTGCACTAAAACAAAAGTCAGCCAAAGGTAGTGTGCTGGTAAAAAATGCAAACTTATAAACCGCAGCTTGTGGGGACATTCATTCAGCTTAATAGCAGTTTTCTTGAACAGTACTTTTAAAACATGCCCCTTTGTCTAATTCTGATAGTATTTCCAGAATGTATATATGGAAATTGTTTCATGGTTTCCAGTTAAAGCTCGCCTTTTACCATCAAAGGTAATAAGGTGCTTGAAAATGCGTAACTGCATATACTACTTCTGGTTTCATATACTAATTAGTAGGCCAGTGAGTCAGCAATCTGAAATTTGTATATTTGAGATTCATTTTGAACCCCCCACATTTGTAATTATTATAAAACAAAAGATTGCTGCCATTTTTACACCCCTTAACCCCGTGCACCGTATCTACATTGAATCCATGATTTGTCCAGACCAAAGCAGTATCTCCATCCGCTCTCCATTTAAAAAGACTCGCTTGTTATTTACACCCGAGCGCTCATTTACGGGTGGGGAATAGCAAAGCCTGTTCATTTATTGCAAATGTGAGCTGCCAGTTTTTAAAAATGAGGATCAACTGTGGCCCAGATTCGCCACAGACAGACGAGAAAAGTCACCACAATCGCCTGAGGGAATGCTGGGAAGTTCTGTAGTTTTGCAAATCGTTCACGTAAACAGGGTGAGGTAAGCTTATTTCAGTTTTCTGTTTGTTGACTAAAAAACAGGAAGTGTAGTCCCGGACAATTCCCTGCTCTCATTTTCCATTATAGGACTTATGGAACTATAAAAATGTCAAAATGTTCAATGTCAAATGGTTGAAGAAGCATAAATTAATTTAATATGTATCCCTTTAAAACTGTATAAACAGATTAGATAGTTTGTCTTAAATATATTACAATGTTATATGATAGAAAACTAATATACACTTATGGCAGTGGTCCTGGTAATCATTTAATGACTTGAAAGCTTTGCAAAGATTTGATTGATGCTACTGCTAGTAGCCTATATAAAAATCACAAATAAACATAATGCTAATGATGACGTGCTGAAAAACATCATGAATAAAAGACATTGTGCTGGAACAAAGAGATGAGTAAGTTGGCATGTGGGCTTGTGGTCGAGATTGGGGTCACCATTAGCTGCCCCGGGCTACGCACCGAGTTCAGGGGTCAGGCCTAATTGACACTTTCGCCAGGCACCTTTTTCTTTGTGCCAAATTACACCGCCTTCGGACAAGACTTTCATCCCTACTTTCCCTCAGTCTCGCCTCTGTTTTATTCCCCGTTGCCTGCAGCCAGCCACTTTATATTTTCAATATAAGTAAAATGGAGACGTGACTGTCACACGGGCAAAGGAATCAATGTCTGATGTCAAGCCATGGTAGTTCTGAAATTGTTCCCTGTGCTATGACCTAAACGTCTGCCAGCCTAATTCAATAATAGCAAATAAACATAGGCAACAGTCAACATTCTCATTAATTGACTGTCATAAATAACCCGTGTTGCATTATAAACAATAAGAAGTTGTGTGACACCAAATTGGCATGTGAAATTTGTCAACCTAAACAATATAAAATGACAGCATTCAACATTAAAGAAAGAATCCTGTATGGAAATATTTTTTATGGAATGGGGGTGATAAACTGGAGGGAGAATACAATACAAATAGCCAGCCTAGGAATCAGTTTGGTAGCCTATATGCAAACTGTCCCAAGGCCTATCTGCCACAAACAGATTTCTGTCTGACACTGCAGGGAACAGATTCCTACTTAGACTACTTTCTCCAGGTAGTAGACAGGAACAATTTCACAACAACTTGTCATAAATAGATATGAGTCACCTATGAGTAACCTGCACATGACTTGCCAATTCATGCGTTTAGACAGGCATAGACTTAATTTATGAAATTAAGAAACTTAGCAAGCACACATGCAGTTCGCCGGATGTAATGTGAATTTCGCAATCTGAGTCATGGCAGAAGAAAAGAAGAAACTGCGTACCTAATATATGCAAACAGGAAAAAAACGTTTGAAACATGCTAGGCTAAATATTGAGACACCTAGTTTTAACAACATGCGGGCAGTTTGTGGTTTAATGTGGAGCCGCCCAAAAGGTAGAGAGGGAGAGCATGTGGTGGTAAGACACCCTGTAGGGAGGTCTGCAGGTGGAGGGAGAGGTGATGAAAACATCTTTCTGCTGACGGACGTGTGGAGACAGTGAAGGAGAGAAAAGAAAATAGGCAGACGGCATTTCAGCCTCAGGGACTTTCATTCTTGAAAAGCACCTCTGGGGAACAAAGGCCGAGACAGCGTAATGCAGCTAGCCTACTTAAAGAAGTTATGTAGACGCAGCTCACACAAAAACAGCAGTTAAAGGTAGCACAAAAATTCACGTAGGCTAGTCCTCGTCAATAGCCTATATATTTTTAGATTCTACACAGACAGACAGTAACAGCACCACCAGCCTGTCAGGTAAGGTAAGTATAAGCATAGAACGTATTTGCTGTGCCCTAAAAATGCAGGAGAGGGAAACTTTAACTGGAAAAGGTGAATGAGTTATGTTTTATTCCCAAGGAACACATCTTTTTTGTAAGACGGAGGAAAATACATAAAGCAGCCAGGGATATTAATATATCATATAGTAAATTTAATTAATATATAATATATTAATTTATTTATTCACTCCTTTGACAATATGGTATGTTAAATCTTGTGCTATGGTCCACCAGCATGTAATTTTGTGGACGGCATACCATGTGTGTTCATTTTTCAGGTAATTTAGTTATAAGTAAAGGTAAAACTAAAAGTCAATGTATTGTTTGATGCATTGCACAATACATTGTACAGCAATATGGTAGATGGTGATTAAACTGTGTTACTGTCTATGACACTTAACCACATTCCCTGAAGCCATTCACACTCAGATACACACACACACACACACACACACACATACTCACACATCATGTATGCACTGATGAAGACACTTGTATTGAACAAGCATGGACACTCATGGGTGCAGGTATATACAAGGAAATACTGTCCTTTTAATCATAGACCCCGTCACTCACCCCCTGTCACACGCGCGCATGCACACACACATACATACAAACACACACACACACACACACACACACACACACTTCAACATGTTTAGTGACCTCAAAAGGGTCTGGATAAGACAGAATACGTCATGAATATATCCCTATGAGTAAATGAACTATATTAATACAGCTGCTCTTAAAAATAATGCAACAATAATAGAAAAAAGTTTTATGTGAATATTCAATATATTTAATATTGTCTTTTTAATAAATGCATCTGCTTTTACAATGTTTTATCCCGACAGGGAGTTGGAGCTGTGAGCGTGTCCTCACAAAGCCAAGAAGACAGAGACACACACACACACACGCACACACACAGGCAGTAGAGGGACTCTCCAAGGACCATATATTTAGACACACTCTCCCCGGCCACGCTGCCAAACACTGCCTTATTGTTGCTGCCTGCAAGGCCCTGACCTGACACTGCCACACAGTGCCCATTCTCCTCTTCAAACAGGGGGTCGGGAGGTGCCCTCCACTCGGTTTCGGGGACTTCGCCCCACACCGTGTCGTGCCGCTTAGTGCTCCGTTTGAACATTCCGCTCCCCTGCACCTCCACCACAACTGTTACAGGACACCCCGGCAGACATTCCAAACGCCATCATCCAAATAAAGTTTCTCTCTCTCTCTCTCTTTTTGCCGGTGGTGAAGTGCGATAGTCACGAGCAGCGCCCTGATCCCCATCGCCCCTGACAACCACGTAACTCCAAAATTTCCCCCCTTCCCTTCCCAAAAAAAACCTCTTATTTTAACAAGAATCCTCTATTCATTGTTGTGTTTATTTCACACATTGTCACACTAGTTTGAAATGGACGAACATCTTGATGGTGGCTTCTTCCCAGTGTTGTTTATTTCTTTTGAGATGTTACTTCCTGGACTGATTCAATTTTCCTCACTATTTTTTGTCTAAGACCTACAGTATCCAGTTTCTACTCAGGGAAAAGACTCAGAAGAGAAGCCCAGATATTAATCTGACAGTAATATTCTCTGTAAATAATGACCACACTGTGATATCAAAGCAAATATTCCTCCCCTCATAATAAATGTGTATTACTTCAATCTGCTCTCATAGTAAATTCAACATGAACCAAGCACCAGATACAAATGCAACTCAATTAATTAACAGTGTGTAATTAATCTAAATTAATATTCTTTGTTCAGTTTGTGGAGAGAACTGTACACCCCAGAAAATGTGTTTTTGCGCCCCTAAAAATACGAAACAACGACGTCACAATGAGGAGATGTACTAGCCTTTCAACCTAATGCAGATATTCAAATAATGCCTTTTTCATACCTATCTAATTATGCTGCACTGTAACAAGTGGAACCTGTTTACATAACCTTTCCAGAGAGATCGACATAGTATGTGTTTTGATTAAATGATGAACAACTTTGATGGGAAAACTTCCCATTTCTAACTTTGCTGGCACACTTCATTCACCAGGCAAGAATCTCAATCATTTAGAAACAGAAGAAACTGCCATGATAGTGAAAATCATTAGCGAGAAACATTATTAATTTCCATACAGTCAAGGTTAAATCACTCTTTCACACCTATAGTGTTACAGCTGCCAGTGGGACATGCTCTTCAGATGGTAGCAGAAACTAATGTATGTACACTAAAAAATTTTACTAAATTCTAAGGATGTGTAACTGTTTTCTGTTCATTAACCAATATTGTTTGGCCATTCGGTAAACGCGTGGGGAAGCATTGATTGGTTACACCAGCAGAGCATGACGATAAATGACAGTTTGCATTTGGAAAGAGAAAAGAGAGATTCTCTTGCGCTCACACGTGAAATCTGGTCCGGCTTACAAAAAAACGCCGATCGTCTTTCAACTTCTTTTCTCCCTGTCTGTCCCTTGCTCGCTCAATCTCTGTCTTCAATTAAAGCCTTCCACAGAAAAAAAGGGGAAAAAAACTTTTATAACTTTCTTTTCCTGCCATTCCATCCCTCCACCCGCTCTTTCTTTTTACCTTTTTACTTTTTGTTCCTGCTCTGACTTGTCCTCTTTGCAACAGAACAGAGAAAAAATGAGGCAGAAATAACAGATAGAAGATATGCTTTGTGAAGCAATCTGAAAAGCAAACTCACCCGCTCCGGTGGACGGATGGAGGGATAGAATGCCCGGACGGATGGACAGATGAGTACAAGCGTAGGAGGAGAGGGATTCGTGTTCTGTCGTTCAGTCGGGAGTCCCTTTCACAGTGAAGAGGGAGTGTAGGCTGTAGAATTCCATCGATTGCGCTCTCTCTTGCTCTTTCTTTCTCTCTCTCTCTCCTGCTCTCTCCCTTTTCTCCACACACATACACAAACACACACACTCTCTGGGTCTCCCTCACTAAGAAATCATTATGCACTTTGATTCATAAACCCTGCCTGTGTCACGTGACCCAACACTTCAAATATACAGCACATTTTTGCACCAGCCACAAAGTGCCTGGGGGGAGAAAAAAAAAAAAGTCTAAAAAGCTAAAGTTTCTGCTTTCCACCCCCTCCTCTCTCTTTCTCTCACCCTCTCCTGCTCTCTTACCCTCCATCCTCTCACTATCCATTTATTTCTTTTTACTTTTTTTCTGACTGGCTTTTCTGTGTGTTTTTCACTTCACACACATCTGTCTACTTCTGTTCCGTTAAAAAGAAACACCCAAGTGTGTGCATGTGTGTGTGCCTGCTTGTGAATACCCATCAATAATCTTGTCTCACACACACACACACACACACACACACACATATGCACAGATGTATACACACACACACACACACACACACACACACATACATATGCACAGATGTGATATACACACACACATGTGCAGATATACACATGCATACACACACAAACAGACACACAGTGAAACAGTCTCTGCCGAGCAGACATACACAGACAGACATGCACCAGGGGGGAAACACCTTGGGGGATATCAGTATCAATCCATGGTCTTTACTGACTGTTTACAATGCATGAGTCTTGTTAGTGAATTCAGTCCTATGGGGCTCCTGGAATCCCACAGCTAGTAGAGAAAGTAATAGAAACACTATTTAGCAAGACTGGTGATGGAACTATGTGAGATTCAACTGTTCACATATTCAGCTCTGGGAACACAAGCACATTAATGAAGTTCGCAATGGATACAGCAACAAAGCACGTTGTCCGTAACTTTCAGCAGAAAGCACACCTCAGCTTTTTTGTCATATGCAACAACATGGCCCGAATTAAATTTTCTGTGCACTACTTCCAGATTTTGGCTTTGACCCTCAATCTCAAAACATTTATAAACTTTTCATTTATTTCAGCAAACCAACAGAACAGGCTGAAAGTTTAAAAAGTCTGCAATGATGATAAAGTAATTAAAAATTGATCAAAAGACAAGCGACTTCAACTCAATCTGGCCCATATGCAAATAGAAGTGGCTGATGTTTGCATTGCTTTATGTATGCCTTCTCAAATTGACGCTGGCTATGCCATAGCTATAGTTGCAATCAGGCATTCCAAACTGGATATAAAAATATGTTTAGCATATGTAATGAGCATGCAATAACAGAAAACTTAAATTAAGTTCTCCTTAAATTGCAAGCCTTACATTTTTCCATGCAGAACCACTGTTAATATTGTTAAGAATAAAAAGCACGTCCTTAAATTGTTTTTAGAGGAAATAGGGCATTACAGTAAGATTTTAGGCCTTACTGTATTTTAATGTGATTACAGGATCTTTCCTGTAAACATAATCTTTTTTTTTTTGCTCATCCGAGAATACTTATAAATAATAATTATATATACTGCATATACAGTATGTGTGTGTTTATGTATAAGACTGTGTTACCCATAAAAGGTCCAAAGTAAAAAACATACTAATCCAGTTAAATATTACATCACTTAAATAAATTTGGCATCTAATGCTTGACACTATCATATCGCTGGTAATTTGTCACAGAACATACAGAAATTGAATCAGGGCATTTATTTTGAAGTGGGATAGAATTATCTGGGAGATGTCTTTATTCCGGGAAAGGAGACACTTCCTGCTTATTCTCTTCCTACTTCCTGTTACTCCCATTGTCATCCTCCTCCGTAGACAGACATGTTTGAATATAATTCATGATATTATTATATTAAAGAATTTGGATTGAAACACTTTACCAGTCTGCATTTTTAAGTCTAAAAAAGGCTCAAGTTTTTAACCATGTCCACATGCTTACAACTATACAAAATCATGGTTAATGATATTGTAATATTTTAGGATGATCATACCTTTTATTGATATAGACTTAAACAATCATATAGCTTATATAACTGTATTTTACTATGTGATATGATATTGATATTCATCTACTCATCATTACACAAGTGAAACACAAACAAACACATAAGGGTTTGCTAATCAAGCAATGGATGAACTGAAGTTAGTATTATTGTTAGTTTTAGTGCCGTGAGCCTTTCTTGTACCTCTTTCTGAGGCACACACATATCAATGGCCACCTATTTCGCAAAATTCAGTGAGACTGTCAACAACCGAAATACATCTATGCTTCGTCAATCGTAACTTCAGCACTTTGCTGAGGGCAGTGTGATACACAGGCAAAGTCTTGCGTACTGGCTCTTAGCTAAAGGGATTCCTATAATGACAACAACAAAGAGCAACTGACAGAAAATGTGGAGACCAATTCAGCCATCAAAGCATGGCTTCTATTTTCAGTGCTATTCGTCACCTCCCTCCCGTAATGGTGAGCTGCTCCTTCTCGTAGACGGGAGTGTTTGTGGTTAGTCGGCCGAACGTGTGGGTACGGTCGATGGGAAGTCCCCACGAAACATGTCAAAACAGACCAGGGCGTGCCTCAGAGTAGGCCTCTGTGTTCGCTAATGCCTTTCCCCCGTCTGCGTGTGCGTCCAAAGCCGGCGCGTCTGTGTGGCAGTTGTCGAGTGTACAGTTGGTGGTTTTGGGGGGAGGAGTGAACTTCACTTTGTTTCTGAAGTGATTTCGGCTCAAGGACGTCCCAAACCTCAGCGACTCATCGGGGTACCCCCGTTTACCCCCGACTCCGCTCTGGAACAGCCATAAAATGTCAATGTAAGGATGAAACGAGCATGAATTGGAGAAAGTTGGAATAGAGTGCGAAAGCAGAAATAAAGAAACATAGAAATGTATACAGGGAATGGGGCTCAGACTACAGTCCCGGGCCTTATTCTATCGGATACCGCAGTAAAAGTCTACAGTCCCTTGCCTTATTCTATAGGATACCACAGTAAAATTCTAATTATGCTTCTGCTGTCATTCAATGAACAAGCTTTGCTGAAGAACCTGACTCTACTGGAGTATTTTCTGTCAAAAATGGGCCCTGACAGAACACTTAAAAAAAGAAAAAAAAGGCAAATGTTAAGAAAACAGGTTCCAGTATTTCAAGGTAACACACCCTAGAACATGCCCTGAATTACATTTACCTTAGTCTGACAATTGCTGTGTCAGTGAACTGTCAGGCACGTAAAGCATTGAAATGAGAAGGCTTGCAGAGCATTAATGCTATGTCAATGCACTCTGTGCCCTCCATGCTCCTCCCAGTATGCGTGGAAGTGGGATATGTATCCATCAGAAACCTGCCTGTGGAATCTTGTAGGACAATTCTACCAGTATGGAGGAAATGGTCAATGCACATAAATGACACAACAAACCAAGTTCATAGGACCATTTCCAGACCATTTAGCCATTTTTACCTTGCTAGTAATGCGGGTAAGGTTCTGGGCATCAGGCTAAATCGATCCCCCAGGACACATTACCCTTTATGGGAATGATAGCCCAATGTCTCAGCTATGAAAATAGTCCCCTCTATCAGCTTGTACTAACGTTAACCCTTTAGCACCCTTAACGCAAAGCATGCACCAGCTTCACAAATCACACGAGCAGCCAAAAATCACATGCAATTCACAGAAATCACCCCCAGTGTTTAAGTATTACATGAATGTTTTTGGAATCTTGGGATCAAAAAGAATAAAAGACCTCCCATAGTTAATCCATGGACATTTTCTTCACAGCTAAGAGCATGTTCACTTCACATAAGTCTCACCTGGCTTTTTGGTTCAGGCTTCAGGGTAGGTTGATAACGGAAAGGAAGTCAAAGGAATGGTAGAATGGGTAAAAGAGAGATAATTTGACTATGAGCATGAAGAAAAGTATTCAGTGACCAAAAGTGATACTTACGGTCCGTCATTTTGAGAAGTCTCTCAGGTAAGAACTCTGAGTAAAGTCAGAATGAGGGCACAGAAACTCAGGAGTTTACTGAAAAAGTAAGAAATGACTTTGCCGTCAAATTACGGCAGACGGCTTCTGAAGGCAGCCGGTTACTGAGATAGACCAAACTGCTGCTTGTCCGCTGGGGCTGTGTGTGGGGACAGCAGGGTGGGAGAGGGAGAGGGAAGGGGAAGCAGATGGGTAATGGCAGAATCCCAGGGGGTGTCTTAGCCTGTTGTGTCAGGCTAGGGTGTCCAGCACTCACGCTACGTTCGAAGAGAGCGCAACAATGTCAGTCTATGCAGCAAACTCACCATATACTGCACAAACTGTCCTTGACATGAAATCACACATACACCCCAGGCTCCTCTGTCTCCATAGAACCCTATCTAGTTCAAGGATTCTTTGTTGGGCAAAATGGGTAAATCTGGGAGCTTTCACACTTTTTATACCTACCATAGATGGTTCTATAAAGAACTAAAAAGGGTTCCCCTATGAAGACAAGCCAAAGAACCTTCTTCTGAGAGTGCGCACTTATAAATAACACCCTGCTGCACACGTGCACGTACACAAAACAACACAAACATACATACTTGTATACCTGCATACATGTAAATATACAGTATACGTTTGCGCACGCATGCATACACAATGGCACAAATACACATAATCTCATACACAAACAGCCAAGTATCCTGTACTCATTTACACACTGGCTCACGAGCAAAGACCTTTATGGACAAGGATAAAGCATAAATGAAACGGGTTGCCAGGTGCACATCCTGTTAAGGTGCTGTCCTAGTGCACAGATAGGCCCCACGGTCCGGTATCGAATCTGGACCGCTAGTGTCCCTCAGGGTTGAGAGGGTTTCATTTTGTTGTGATAGCTTCACATTGCACACCAGGAACCCCGCTGGTCGATTGGGCTCCTTTGAGTCTGATTGTGAAGCTGTGCATGAAGTGTCTTCCTTTGACTTACTGTATCTCCGTGTGAACCCACATCTCTGTGCGAGAACACATGCTTGTCTGCGCTCTCCTGAATGGATTGCAGAGGTTGTGGCAGCGGGTGTACTTGACTGTGTTTGAAAGTGAGTGAGTGCATTTCACTGTGTGTGAGTGAATGCATTTCACTGTGTATACGTGAGTGCATTTCAGTGTGTGTGAGTGAGTGCATTTCACTGTGTGTGAGTGCATTTCAGTGGATGTGAGTGAGTTCATTTCAGTGGGTGTGAGTGCATTTCACTTTGAGTGAATACATTTCACTGTGTGTGAGTGAGTGCATTTACAGTTTTTCTTAATTGTTTACACACTAAAATTGGTGCTATGACCCTATTAATAAAACATTAAGTTTATTTGTCAAAAGAAATACAATTGTTTCAAAACTATAAGCACTATTTCGCTTGTTTTAACACAAATTTCAGTCTCTTTAACACTGTTTTAGGCACAATTTTCAAAAAGTATATCTAATCTATCAAATGAAAAAACACTGCCATTAAATTCTATAAACTCCAATTATCAATTAACACACACATTCTTCACAGGTAAAACACTAGTTGATTTAATTATTCAATCAGCAATCAGAGCTTTAGCACAAATAAAAGGGCAAAATGTGAGCTCTCCTGTATGTGGAGAACAATGGCTGACCAACATTTTGAAATGGGGAATAGGTAGATCTGCTCTATTGTTATTTACTGTAACATATCAAAACTCAGTGATCCCTGTACTGCAGAGTACCTAATGTATACAAGGGGACCACAATACAGACAGCATAGTGTGCACAAGCTAAGCTGCCAGTATCCCTCGTGTGAGTACCGAAGCCACCCCTACTTGGAGCAAATACGGGAGAGCCTGTCCCCTCTGCAGCTCAGAGTAGCTGAGCACGGTCTTAGCATCTTACTGGCATAAAAGAGGACCTGAAACACGGGGGAGATATGCCTTTCGCAGTGCTGCAGAAATTAGCTCCACACACACTCACACAGATACAAGACAGACCAGAGCAGCACACGTGTTGTCATATGGGGCAATGTGAGTTTCCACCGTGATGCTCCGTTTCAAAGTTGGTTCAATGAAACCATTGCTTTTTTATTTCTCAGAGATTCCAAAAGACACTTCTCCCACTGCTTGGCCAGAGAAAATATAATGTGTGATGTACATGAGAATATGTGGCCTGATCAAGAGCAGAGACCAGACTAACTTATTTTTGGTTTTACTTTCACATTTTTTGTTCACTCCCAGTACAGTATTTTTTAAAAACAATTTTAATTTTACATTGTCTCTACTAAATGTTTTTAATTAGGAAAAATAAAAATAACAATATTTGAGTTGGCCAGTACACTCAAACAATACTGATACCTAACTAATATAATGGTAATAGTGTCTTTAATTTTTTACACCAGTGTGTAATTGGCATTTATAATTTGTATTCATTTGTTGACTAGTGTTTATTATTTGGAGGAAAATGTCATTTTGGGGTGAGTGCATGGTTTATAACATAGTGTTTGATTTTGACAAGAGATGCATGAAGTTTTGCAGAAGGAGTTGACAGTGTGGGTTTTGTGTTTATAGTTTTGAGAAATTAGTTTCAGAAAATGTGTCTAAACAATTGAGAAAAACTGCAACTGTCTGTGAGTGAGGGCATTTCACTGTGAGCGAGTGAGTGCATTTCACTCTGTGAGTGAGTGCGTTTCAGTGGGTGTGAGTGAGTACATGTCACTCTGGGTGAGTGAGTGTACTTCACTGTGTGTGTGAGAGTGAGTGTACTTCACTGTGTGTGTGATTGAGTGTATTTCACTGTGTGTGTGAGTGAGTGTATTTCACTGTGTGTGTGTGTGTGTGTGTGATTGAGTGTATTTCACTGTGTGTGTGTGTGTGTGTGTGTGTGTCAGTAGCATCTGAGAGGTCAGAGGTCAGCAGTGTTTGTGTTTCAGTGTCAGTGAAGTGTGCTGTAAAGGAGGGGGGCAGATTTATGATCTTTGTGTTTCTGAGACTGCAGGCCCAGGGATAATGAAGACAGATTTGAGTGTCATCTCTCTCTCTCTCTCTCTCAGTTGGGGAGGGATGTTCTTTTTGTGGGGTATTGGAAACAGTGTTTCACGTTTTTATAGTGTGCACGTCTGGAATGGGTCTTGCGTTTAGTTAGAGAGTGGTGTATGGTGTTTCTCACACTTTATTCATCTATGGGCCAAAGTACAGCATCTCAAAAAAGAAAGAAGTTTTGCTTTTAAATTTCTTGCTGGGGAAGGCAAAGACAGCAATTTGGCTGACTTGTACGTGTTTTAAGGGGTTTAATTCACAAACAATTGCTTACTGATTTGGCGGTTTTTACATTGGTGAGCAACGTTCAGGTTTTCTGGGGGATTTGGGGGAGTGGGGGAATGTCTTTGTACAGTGAATAAGGAGGGGAAAATAGAGCTACCATTTTTAAATAGTAGTAAATCAGTAAAGGTGTTCATTGTTTTTCTTGTTTGGTTTTGTGATTGTGTTTGTAGTTTGGTTGATTTTTATTGGTTTTGCTTTTGGTTTCTTGGACTGGTTTCTTTTTCATTTCTGTGATTTACTCTTATTATTTCCCTTGCCTTTCCCTTTCCCTTGTGTGTGTGTGTGTGTGTGTGTGTTGTGTGTGTGTGTGTGTTGTGTGTGTGTGTGTGTGTGTGTGTGTGTGTGTGTGTGTGTGTGTGTGTGTGTGTGTGTGTGTGTGTGTGTGTGTGTGTGTGTGTGTGTGTGTGTGTGTGTGCTTGTGTGTGCGTGAGTGGATGATTTTCTAAGGCTTATATGTGAACATGTAGGTCTCTGGTTAATTTTTGTTTGTGCAATAAAGTAGACCTAAAAGTAACAAAATAAATAGTGTCTCTTTCGCGCGCTCTCTCTCTCTCACCCCCCCCCCCCCACACTACAAAATTTGAATTGAATTTATTGAAAGGATAACCCCTTGAGATGTAGCATCTCATTTTCAAGGGGGTCCTATAGACACAAATACAAAATTATAAAACACATACAGACAAAACAGCATTACATAACATACACTGCAAATACACAGATACAGACAGTTCACTCACCTTCTCCCACCCACACCTCCAGACCTCAGCTATTGTACAAGAAAAATGAGTTACAATGACCCAGATAATAAATCAATTGCAAATTGATTGAGAAAATAAAGATGACCTGAAGCAGCGGAAACAGGTAATAGATCTAAGAAAAATAGGAAAATTATTCGGAAGGAGCTTTATATTGGAATGACCTGCGTCCGACTTCTTTGAAAATTGCATCATCAACAAAAGGAATTAACTGAAATCTCTCCCAGTTGATAGCAATTAGGTCTTGAATAAAACAATCAACATTAATATTTTTGCATTGTCTCAGTCTAATATATTTAGGAGAACTTGGAATTTTAATTTTCCAGACACAAAATATAACAGAGTGATCACTTAAACAATCTGACATACCAGATTTAGTTATCCTTTCAGGATTAGTGACAAGTATCCAATCCAACAAGGATGAAGTCCGATAATCCACTCTAGTAGGTTCATTAATTAACTGAGTGAGGTTTACACTACCTTGGAGAAGGAACAATCAAGCCAGTTAGTATTGAAGTCACCCAAGATAATAATTTCATTATGCCTCTCAAGAGAATTTATAGTTGACAAAATACACTTTGTGCCAGTTGGAGCAGAGGGAGGCCTATAAATGTTGCCAATAGTTAAATGCTTGTTATCACGAAGAATAATGTTAATAAAAAGACATTCAAAATTAACTGTCTCTACATTAGGAATGACACACTCAGAAACAAGATTTGCAGAAAAATATGTGATAAAAATAAAATAATTATCAAATCTCTTTATGTATTTGGTTTTTCACGTTATGTCAGCCTGGGATGCATTTCACTTTCCCACTATTAGGACTCTCAATTATTCATCGCTTTTGGAAAGAAAAATAAACAGAAACCGACCTGTGAAATATTGCAATATGTTCTTTCCTATTTTTGAATATTTTTCACATGGTAAGAGTTTTCGAGGTCACACTGAAATTTATGTTTTGCTCCATGTTTTGCCTCATCCTGATGTTCCAAACACAGGTTTTTAGTTCGTATAATCATTTGCACTGCTCTTATTTGTGTCTTCGATAAACCTGAGCACCAGCTGACTGAGGGCACACATTTCATGGTTCAGCAATCTTAAATTGTAGTGTCTTTCGGATTTAATTTAAAATGTTTCTGGAAGTGTCATTCATTATCAGTGGAATCTTGAAGCTCCCCCTGGGAAAATTAAAGTTATACTATTCTATTCTAATCTGCTCTGCTTCTCCTTTGTACTATGTGCTGCCCTAAACTTCAGTTTTACCAAGTGAGAGAAATAAACCTTTTTTTGGGTGTGGTGGTGGGGGGGGGGGGTGGGGGTTGGGGGGGGTTGGAAAGTTGTGAAAACATTGTGTTCTCATGATTTTGTCTGATCGCCAACAAAACACATAAAACGCTTTCCTGTGGAAAAAGTATAAGTATAATGTGAGTTTATTTACAGCTTAGCTGGAAAGTTGTGGTTTGGTGGTGGTTAAAAAAAGATGTTGTAAAAATGTTGCTACAATGTTGTTATTCGCCACAACCTTACACAACCTTTCTGTAATACTGTAAAAAGCTACAATTAGGTTTTATACTGACTGGGTACACAATTCAATGTACCCAGTCGGGAGAGGGCTTCAGACTAGTCTGACAACACTTCAAATTCAACTGCTTCTTGTCTCACACAACCTGTAGTGAATAATTCTAGGCTTTTAATATCAATGGTTCCCCAAACCTCTTTCCTGTATACACACCTTTAACTGTGTCATAGCTCTCTGTAATTTTATGGTAGTTGTTTTTGTAAAGAATTGTTTAAAATGTTTCCCTCCTCCTCTTTTCCACCCTCCAACTTTGTGACATCATCACTTCCTCACGTGCTGTGACATCACAATACATCCCCTGTCTCATTCACCCGTGTGAATACAGTTGATACACCCGTTACATTCTTGCTGTTTTCCCACTTCTGTGACATCACAGTTTTTTTTTTTTTTTTTTTTAATCTACAGCACAGGAACCAGAGCACCCTCTGCTGCTGGTTGTTCAGACTGACTGGCTTATTTTAGGGGCCACCTGGGGGAACCCTCCTGGTGCTGAATATTATGTTTTTTGTTTTAAGAATGATTTAAACACAGTTCAGGTATGAACTGTGTGTTGTTAGCAACATACTAAGATTGCTCTTTTTAAGTCACTTCAACTAAAATGTGAACTGAGCCATTTTTGAGAGTGGAAATATGGATGGGGGTTCAGGTGGAGGTGGAGGAAAGGGGGAGGCTTGAGGGAACATTCAGCAGTCTGGGTCAGGGTAAGGGGTACCAGCAGGGAGGGAAGGGAGGGAAGAGAGGAAAAGGGTAGCAGGGAAAGAGGCAGTGAGTTTTTTGAGAATGTAAAATGGGGCCCCATTTGGAAGCTTGCAGTGGAGAAACCACAGAATGGTGTGAGCCTTGGGCCGAAAGGGGGAGGGAGTGAGGTGGGGTGACGAGGGTGGAGAGAGAGAGGAAGAGGAGAGAGAGAAAAACAGAGGGGGAGAAAGAGAGAGAGAGAGAGGGGAGGTGGTGAGGACACGGCAGGTTTTAATCAGGAGAAAGATGTCTGTAATGAGATCACTATTTCCCTGCTTTTAGATTGATATCATGTGAAGTTTTGCACCACACTGAGAGGCATACTCAAGACATACGGCATGCGTGCAAACACACACACACACACACACACATATGTATGCACGCACACACACGGCTACACATGTGCGTACACACACACACACACATGTGCACATGCACACACACACGCAGACAAACACACAGAAAATCATGACAGACAAACACACACAAAAATGCACAAATTCATGTGCACACACTCTCACATACACACAAACACAAAAAACACACAACCACTAATACACACACATACACACACACTAAAATAACAGAGAAGAAGCAAGACATGCAGGCAGACACACACACACACACACACACACACACGCCATATGCTAATGGGTACAAAGAACACACTGTACCCCGCATGCTCTCGGGGAGAGGGAGGAGGTGAAATGGGGGGATGAGGAAGAGCAGAAATGAATGTGAAAGAGAGGGAGAGCCAGGAGGGGGAGGGAGAAACAGTTGTCAGTTTGGGATTGTGTCATTAAACACACCTCTGGTGCCATGAAGGCGCTCATTCATATGGCTGCAGTAAAGCCACAGCACTTCACACATTTCTTTCCCCACAGCTATGGATGGAACACACGCACATGCACACGCACACACCCACAGAAATATAACACTCACACATCCACAAACTCAAACACATAGAGAAATATAACACATATACATACACACAGTAACAGAATACATAACCATACAATCACACAAAATACACATGGGGATAATGAGCTGTGAATATTCAATGTGAGAAAGTGAATTTGTGTGGCAGATTTTGTGTGTGTGCAGGCGTATGTGTGCACCTGTGTATGTGTGTACATGTGTATGTGTGCACGTGTGTATGTGTGTACATGCATATGTGTGTGCAGGTGTACTGTATGTGTATGCATGTGTACATGCGTATGTGTGTGCAGGTGTATGTGTGTACATATGTGTGTACCTGTGTATGTGTGTACATGTGTGTGTACCTGTGTATGTGTATGTGTGTGCAGGCGTATGTGTGTTGTGCATATTCCTCCACATGTGTGTCCAATGAAATGTGAATGGCCTTCCTATGTAAACTTTCCTTAAAATCAGCCATGATGTCACCATGAACCCACAATGAACTTACCTCTGTCAAATAACATTACTGTCTCCATACCCTTGTCGTATCTCTCTCTCTCTCTCTCTCTCTCTCTCTCTATTTCCATCCTTCCCTGTGCTCCCTGATTCTTCCGCTCTTTCATATTCCTGTATTCCCTATTCCCTTCATTCCTCCATTTTTAATTTGTTCTCCAACACCATACCTTTTCTCTGCCATCACTATGGAAACCCATACACCCTTCTCCTCTCCCTTTCTTGCTCCCTCCATTCTTCTCTTCTCTATCATTCTCTGATGATATCTCCCATTTCATTCTCTCTCTCACTTCCACTCCTTCATTTGCTCACTCCTTCCCTCACACTTACTCCCTTTCCTCATTTCTCTCTCTCCCTCTCTCCCTCTCTCTCTCTCCATTCCCCTCTCTGATTGAATTACCACAAGTGTGGTGTAGAGCCAGAAAGTGCCAGGTTGTTCTGATTAAGATGTACTTTGTGAAACCCGCAATTCCAAAATTGATTGCAGTGCTGAGGTAGAGCGAGGGGCAGAAAGAGGGAGGGGGGTAAAAGAAAGAAAGCAAAAAGAGAGGGAGGGTAGAGGGGGACGAAAAGAATGAGGAAAACGGGGGAGAAGAAAGAGGGAGAGGGCAGGAGGGGAGGGGACAGGGGGGAGGCGTGCTTCGATGGTTGAAAGGCAGTTGAAACCACATGTGGAAGCGATTCTCTAATTACCGCGAATCTGTGAGCTCAGGAAAGGAGGTGGCCAGGGGTGGTCACTCCTTCCTGCTCTCCTTCCAGCCCGCCAACAAATCCACTTTTGTCGGGGAGCGACAGACGTTTCGTGCTGCCTGTCGGCATGAAGGCGGACTGTAGGCGGAGGCTGTACGACGACGGAAAGTTGCGTTCGCTCTCGTTGGAGTGCACTAATTGTGCACTAGTTTCGCCATTGCTGGTTAAGCGCTGGAGGATCGAGGCTAACGTACCCTTCTCCAGCAGCACGTATGGGGATCGAGGCTAACGTACCCTTCTCCAGCAGCACGTATGGGGATCGAGGCTAACGTACCCTTCTCCAGCAGCACGTATGGGGATCGAGGCTAACGTACCCTTCTCCAGCAGCACGTATGGGGATCGAGGCTAACGTACCCTTCTCCAGCAGCACGTATGGGGATCGAGGCTAACGTACCCGTCTCCAGCAGCACGTATGGGGATCGAGGCTAACGTACCCTTCCCCAGCAGCACGTATGGGGATTGAGGCTAACGTACCCTTCTCCAGCAGCACGAATGGGGATCGAGGCTAACGTACCCTTCCCCAGGAGCACGTATGGGGATCGAGGCTAACGTACCCTTCTCCAGCAGCACGTACTGTATGGGGATCGAGGCTAACGTACCCTTCTCCAGCAGCACGTATGGGGATCGAGGCTAACGTACCCGTCTCCAGCAGCACGTATGGGGATCGAGGCTAACGTACCCTTCTCCAGCAGCACGTATGGGGATCGAGGCTAACGTACCCGTCTCCAGCAGCACGTATGGGGATCGAGGCTAACGTACCCTTCTCCAGCAGCACGTATGGGGATCGAGGCTAACGTACCCTTCTCCAGCAGCACGTATGGGGATTGAGGCTAACGTACCCTTCTCCAGCAGCACGTATGGGGATCGAGGCTAACTTACCCTTCCCCAGCAGCACGTATGGGGATCGAGGCTAACGTACCCTTCTCCAGCAGCACGTATGGAGATCGAGGCTAACGTACCCTTCCCCAGCAGCACGTATGGGGATCGAGGCTAACGTACCCTTCTCCAGCAGCATGTATGGGGATCGAGGCTAACGTACCCTTCCCCAGCAGCACGTATGGGGATCGAGGCTAACGTACCCTTCTCCAGCAGCACGTACTGTATGGGGATCGAGGCTAACGTACCCTTCTCCAGCAGCACGTATGGGGATCGAGGCTAAAGTACCCTTCTCCAGCAGCACGTATGGGGATCGAGGCTAACGTACCCTTCTCCAGCAGCACGTATGGGGATCGAGGCTAACGTACCCTTCTCCAGCAGCACGTATGGGGATCGAGGCTAACGTACCCGTCTCCAGCAGCACGTATGGGGATCGAGGCTAACGTACCCTTCTCCAGCAGCACGTATGGGAATCGAGGCTAACGTACCCTTCTCCAGCAGCACGTATGGGGATCGAGGCTAACGTACCCTTCTCCAGCAGCACGTATGGGGATCGAGGCTAACGTACCCTTCTCCAGCAGCACGTATGGGGATCGAGGCTAACGTACCCTTCCCCAGCAGCACGTATGGGGATCGAGGCTAACGTACCCTTCTCCAGCAGCACGTATGGGGATCGAGGCTAACGTACCCTTCCCCAGCAGCACGTATGGGGATCGAGGCTAACGTACCCTTCTCCAGCAGCACGTATGGGGATCGAGGCTAACGTACCCTTCCCCAGCAGCACGTATGGGGATCGAGGCTAACGTACCCTTCTCCAGCAGCACGTACTGTATGGGGATAGAGGCTAACGTACCCTTCTCCAGCAGCACGTACTGTATGGGGATCGAGGCTAACGTACCCTTCTCCAGCAGCACGTATGGGGATCGAGGCTAACGTACCCTTCTCCAGCAGCTCGGATGGGGATCGAGGCTAACGTACCCTTCTCCAGCAGCACGTATGGGGATCGAGGCTAACGTACCCTTCTCCAGCAGCACGTATGGGGATCGAGGCTAACGTACCCTTCTCCAGCAGCACGTATGGGGATTGAGGCTAACGTATGCTTCTCCAGCAGCACGTATGGGGATCGAGGCTAACGTACCCTTCTCCAGCAGCACGTATGGGGATCGAGGCTAACGTACCCTTCTCCAGCAGCACGTATGGGGATCGAACCCGCAACCCTCTAACGCACAGCCTTGGGGCTTTGATTGAGCCTTCCTTACGCTGCCAAAATGGGCAACGGTGTCTGGCGCCGCCCCTTTGGCAGATTTTGCCCAATCACACTGCGGCGCCCAGCCATCAAAGCCCACACAGGTATGTCACAGTCCAACATGAAATACCACAGCCCTGGTTTACTGTAGTCATGTGCGACACATGTACCACACAATCCATTACTGACAAGTCCTGCCAAGCCCAGCATTAAGACACACACTAGTAATTATTACAAAATAGAACACAATAGAATTACATTATTGTCCATAAGGAAGTTCAAATTTACCTTCGGGATCTCATCCAGTCATAGACTGAATTGAAATGCTTTAAACACTTTGGCCTATATTGCGTCTGCAGACGTGGTCAGTGGAAAGTACATTCTGTGAGCCAGGATAAAACGACACACTATTACACTTAGAATATAAATTCATCTAAAATTCTGACCCTTCTTCCCTGCCAGCTCTTTCTCCTGATTCCTTGTCATGGTGTTTTTTTATGTGCAAGCTATATTTCTTTTCTTCAACAAGACGCAAAGAGCCAGCGCAGATGTTTGGCGAGATGCGAGTGAAATAACGTTTCACTCGGTACCGTCATATGTGTTCAAACCCATCCCCCCTTCTGTCGATCCTGCTCCGCGCCCGATCCCAAGCCTGGCTTCCCGACAGCACCACAGTAAGGAAAACCAAACAAACATCTCGGGAAGGCGCGAGGTTGCCCAATCTTGCGTCGCCCCCAGCAAACCTGGCATCCCCTGACATGAAGCAGGCTTTCAGCAGGGGTTGGAGTCGGACTCTGTGCCAGAACAGTTTGTGGATATGAGGGGAGGGGGGAGGGGGTGGGCGGCCGAGGCAAAGTATACCAGAGAGCGCCCGCTAAGAAAGCTTGTGATCTGCTCCTGCTGTATGCGCATGCTTGTGTGTGTGTGTGTGTGTGTGTGTGTGTGTGTGTGTGTGTGTGTGTGTGAGAGTCTGTCTGGAGTGTGTATTAAATATGAATGCATGTGTGTGCATGCTTGCCTGAGTGAGTGATTGACTGCAAGTGTATGCGAGTGTATGAGTGTGAGAATGGGCATGTGTGTGTGTCTGTGTGTAAGAGTGAGTGTGTGTATGTGTCTGTGTGTAAGAGTGAGTGTGTGTGTGTCTGTGTGAGAGAGTGAGTGTGCATGTGCACGACTGTGTAAGAGTGTGTGTGTGTGTGTGTGTGTGTGTGAGAGAGAGAGAAAGATGAGAGAGAGATGAGACACAGGGGTGGCAGGCTGTCTTGGCTCCAGGCATAAGGTGTTTCACAGGTGTGTTTGTTGGCAGCCGTCTCAGTCAAGTTACAAAACACATCACTCTGTAATTATCAACACGCTCTGTCACAGCATGTACAGAGACAACGCACACTCTAAGAATGCCCAGCACACACACACACACACGCACAGACTCATACACACACACATACATATACGTACTCACGCACACATACACACACACATACTCACACATGCACACACACACATACACATACAGTATACTCACGCATACACACACATATACATGCACACACATACTTAGACACACACACACATACACATGCGCACACAAATACTCACACAAACACAAACACACACACACACACACACACACACACATACTGACACAAACACACGTACACTCACAAGCATACACACATACTGACCTTAGTATGACCTTAGACCTTAGTCGTCAGACCATGACGGAAAGCACGTAGTGACTGAGAAGTTTGTAGAGGAACGGGGAGTTTGTTCCACCCCTAGGGGGCTAGGATGGAGAAGCTCCGCAGTTGGGATGAGCGATAGCTGTACTGGACGAGTGGACTGGACGAGTAGCTGGGTGGAGTATGTGGTCAGGGATGGTTGAATCCTCCTGATATTGTCCAGGAGGAACCTGCAGGACCATGCTGTTGCCCTAATGTGCACCTTGAAGTCCAACTGGTCGTCCAGGACTACCCCCAGGTTCTTTGTAGAGTGGGGGGGAGCCACCATAGTGCCGTCGACGGTGATGGAGAGCTCTTGTAGTGATACATATACACAAACTTACACACCCCATGCACAGGTGCACATAAACACATAAACACACATGGGAATAAAACAATATACAAGTATTTTTTACCAGACTTTGAGCTTCCATTGCATTGAATAGGTTCAGCATTGTAAACCCCCTATGCTTTGCTCTGGTCAACATTCTGATTTCTTTTTGCCCTCTATTGGGTACATTATGAAATGCAACTATTTAAAAACATACATAAACAAGCTACAATTGACTGTGGTCAAAGCACAGCACCATCAACAAATACTATGATGAACATGTTTATTTTTCAGTTAAACAACATTTTGTGTCTATATACTAATGGTAGTACTGTAATAGTCTGTGCCAGGTAATTTACCCATGATGCTCTTGCAGATGTGCATGACGTGGTGTATGAACAGGCGCACGCAGCTCAAGAGCACCCCTGTTGACAGTATAAGTGAAGTGAATTGAATTGGGATTCTCCAGCTGGCACTAAGACCTAGATGTTTGGGCAGTGTAAAGAGTCTGTAAGTTCACTGGGTTAAATATAGGCATATATCATCAAGGCGGGTAATATTCTTATGTCTGAAGCTCTTCCCACTCCGCCAGCGCTATGACCGATTGCACGTTGCCTTTGATGTGGCTTAGTGAGTCCTGTAATCCACTAGGTGGAGCTCTAGCACACACAACTACTGGCACGACTGTGAAACATGAGATTAAGGATTCAGAGAAAAAGGCCTACTCTGGCAGACATACTCTGGCATAGCTTCCTCCCTCCCTCCCTCTCTGGCATTTCACTGATTTAAAGAGCCTACTGACCGACTAGGTGAGGTTTCCTCCATATTGCATTAAACTGTCAGTTGCTCAATAGATCAGATGAAGGAAACGAGGAAGGAAGGTTGTGAAATCGAGTTTTTTTGATGCCGCCAAAGAATTAAGCTACACGCAGCCCTGTCTCCTGACATTGTTTTATTTTGCAGTGAAAATACAACATGGCTTCCGGTGACAGACAGTTGCCACAGGCACGGTTAAAATTAGCAAACTGCAGACTGTGAGGCGTCACTGCAGTTAGAATTACTGTTTTACCTCAGGGGTTTTTTGGGGAGCCACAACTGTAACAAACTGTTAATTGTTCTTAACTAGTATCCACTGAAGAATCTACACTCTTAAGACCAAATTATATCATAAATAGCTATGCATGTCACAAAGAATAAATGTCCCATATTTACATCCCAGGACTCTAAACCAGTCAAATCAATGCATGCTTACATTTTTTTTGTAATGCGCTGTATGTCAGGCAATTCCTTTAGAAGGCGGTTACATTTTTTTCAGTTCAATTCAGTTCAAGCGCTGTAGGCGTGGACACCTGGGTGGTATACTATGAAACAGGATTACTGAGTTACTTAGATAACTTAGATAACTAGTCAACAAATGCCTGCTTGTGCACAACTAGGCGAAATAACACCAACAGAACATGCTGGGTGAACAAAAACGGCACGTTGACGTAATTTTGGCTAAACAAACTAAAGCGAACTTCGTTCCATCACTCTGCTGCCAGATATGCAGTAGATATTGATGGATCACTTGAAGGGTTGTTTCTTCTGACTTATTTTTCCATAGAGTTCAACAGGAAAATGAGTCAGGAGAAACAACACTTAAAGTCATCCATCCATATCTACTGCATATCTGGCAGCAGAGTGATGGTTTGAGGCTTGTTTGATACCTCAAACCATTGATAATTTACAGCCATTTAGCCAATCATGGTTCCATACTATTCCCATGTAATTTACAGCTTAATCTAGTCCCACCCCCCAATTTCCATAGAGACCCATTCAAATGCAGAGAGGTTATAGTATCGCTTGTAAGAGTACCTGAACATAAGATACCAAGAGTCTTTTGATATCCTTTTATACCCAGTCATGATAGGATTGCCTGTTTACCTGTGGAATGTTCCAAACAGGTGTTTTTTGTTTTTTATTTTTTGCCCCTGTCCCAACTTTTTTGGAACATGTTGGAGGCATCAAATTCAGAATTAGCGTATATTTACAAAAATAACAATAAATAATGTTGATAAGGTAAAACATTAAATATCTTTTCTTTGTACTGCTTTCAATTAAATATATGTAAAAGAAAATTTACAAATCACTGCTTTCTGCTTTTATGTGCATTTTACATACTGTTCCAACTTTTTTGGAATTGGGGTTTGCAATACAGGACGAGTGATTTAAAAAAACCTGTAATAACCATTACTGCTTCATAGTAGCCTAATAAGTACACTGATTAAGAGTAGTGCGGGCGGCACGGTGGTGCAGTGGGTACCACCCTCACCTCACAGCAAGAAGGTACCGAGTTCGAATTCGATGGAAGATGAGTGTTGTTTTCCAAAACATAAATGTGATACAAGATTAGGTCACTAGAGGGAGCACTTTATTCACAGGTTTTCCAGGGTATTTGGTTTTGTTTGTCAGAGGCTGTTAATATTTAAACAATGCTAGTACTAGAAATGTGTACTACAAATGTGTGAAAGACTGTGATGTTTCACAAGTGAGAATGCAACAAACCAATGGAATGTTTTATTGTATGTATTTTCATGAATGGGAAATGTTGAAATGTTGGTCATTCGGTCTCTGTGAGGAAGGCCAGTACTGGGCTGTGTCCGAATCAGAGCCCTATCTACTGTGCCTCCTGTGTACAGTGCACTGGCAGAAGTGTGCTGTGTAATGTGCACTGTTTAGCAGTCCGCGAAAAATATCTGTCATACTATTTTCCAACCACACTGTGGATCGTAAGCAGGTCCCACCAGTGTTGCCATGTCCAAGGTTTTACAGCTAAATTGGGATACTTTCAAAGTGCAGTCACAGGTAAAAATGAAAAGTCGCAAAGCACGCACTTATTTTAAAAAGTAAAAACATGATGATTTCTATTTAAAATACGTTGGTTTCAGTTAAAAATAGCCTACAATTTGGGCTAGTTTTGAGTCGCCATTTGGCTGGAAAGTCTTACAAGATCTGGCAACCCTGCGCCCCACTCTTGCACTGCCATGTCACGTGTGGTTTTTGTTGTATTTGAAGGAAAATGTCAGCAAAGCTGCGCCTCACTTTTTAAAAATTAAGCTTCACGTCATATTTATGTGACCAAAATGTTCGTGTACTTCTTGAAAAGTGTGCTCCCGAATGTACTGTAAACAGCGAAACCCCGGAAGTAAGTGTGTCATCCGGGTGTTTGAAGTATACTGCAATTTGAAAAAAAATTTCTCTACGACTTTCTCACCCTACTCACCAAGGCTACTCAACACGCCCTGGTTTCAGTGCCTTCATGTGCAGGGGTTACAGAAGTCAATACCAGACTAACGTTGGTTACAACTGAATAGTCTCGTGTTGGTTTATTAAGTGCATGGTAATACACTTAATGTAGGTCTTTGTATTGTTTAAATTGCACTTTTTATCTGTAACCAATAATTTTTCGGCAAGTGTGTGTTTGTTTGCAGTGGCAAAAATGTTTAGCTGCAATAGGGCCCACGGCCGCTAGGGGGCCCCCTAACACTGTCATTCCCTTTATTGTACCCTGCTGCTGAGTTCTACTAAAACCCTAACTTTTTGCAGAACTGGAAAGACAGTCACAGGTTTATATACCATTTATCCATGCAATAAATTGTACGAATGGTCAAGTGAATTCACATTTTTAGCTTTGTTATCAGTCAATTTAGGTGGTTCTAAAATGCATTGAACTAAGCAATTGATTAAAAATAGTTTATCCACAACAGCCATTCATTTCTTTCAGTATTGAATGAAATAAATGATTGCCGGGATATTAGGTTAAGCCAATCATGACAAACCAAGTTCTTTATCATCAAGCATGATAATTTAAACAAAAAATCTGAACCACTATCGTAACGTAATGTTAGTGCCTCGCCAGACTGTAAATATTACGTAGAATCGCTGAACTCCGCATACTACATATATGAGTCTGTGGCCCAATCATAGGACTCAGGGCAGACATTGAGATTGGGCCTAAGGACTGATGGGGTGCATCCCAATAGTAGAAAAATGCACCCTCCCTTCCTCCACTACCACCTCCTCTACTCCGTGCCCTGGAAACTGATCTTTGGTTCCTCCCTCCCTCCACTGTCCCAATAGTGGAGAAGACAAGCGAAGCGGCTTCAAACTCGGCTTCTCCTCCCCTCCGGCGAAGCATACATCGATGTATCCTACTGCAGACGTTTTTTCACATATTTGGGTGACATCTTCATGCTCACACCCACAGAGATTTAAGAAAAGGCAACAGTGATGATGCGTAACTATGCCTTATATGAATTTCCCCAAGATAATGATGCCCCAATGCAAGATATATAGCCTAAATTGTGCATGCTTCAGTAGGTTATTAGCACACAAAGGACATAGCATCCTACAACGGATAAGAAAATGCCAGTCCATTTTTGTGGTTCATATCCTACATAAAAATTTGGCAATTTAAGTCGGCGAAACAGCTTTATTTATTTGCTTGTACATTAACGTTGCTTATTAACAAACATGACTATACATAAATATAGCCTAAGCATGACAGCTACTATTTCAGTGTGAATATGCATTTATGAATTTATTCAAACAATCGTTTCCAAAGGACGTTTTTAAATTTGATTTCAGATGTTACAGTGGGAAATAGGCCTAACTGTTTTTCGGTGTGACCACTGCGATAGGCTACTATGAACATTGGGAATGATAGGCCTATATCCGATATGACGATAATTTGTTCCACTAATCTACGGAAATGTTTCCCAATTTGCCTATGTGAGATGCAAGGAACTGGCAATAGTAGGCTGTAGTGTAGCTACAGTAGCCTATAGGCCTATGAGGTCAATTAATGCTCGGTATGTTCAGACATCGGGAACATCTGGATTCTGGAATTACAGTAAATTGTTATGTTTGCATAGCCCATACTACAACATGTTTACTTTGATCTAATGTTGCTGATTACAGGTTAATTAGTGTCTCGACGCAAACCGCAATACAGGCTATGGTTACACTGTACATGCAACTAGGTTACTTGCACTTGTAATTTAAAATATATTTTGCACCTTTAAATGGGCTGACCATGTGGAAGATCTGTGATTGGCTTTGGGAATATTAGTGGGCTTGGCGTCAGTCAAAGTTATGATAGGGCAACTTCATCAATAGTCGACGGCGATTTTGATGACGGTGAAGCAGATTGGCTTTCCCAATTTTCTTCACTGCTCCTTTCCTCCACTCCCCTCATCCCCTCCCTTCCGCCACATACTTTCAGGTAGTAGAGGAGTGGTAGTGGGGGAGTAATGGGTCTTTATGGGAATTGGGGGGTGAGACTAGATTCAGCTGTAAATTACACTGGTACAGTATGGAACACATGGCTGGCTAAATGGCTTTAAGTTATCAAGGGTCTGAGCTATCGAATAAGCCCAAAACCATCACTCTGTTGCCAGATATGGAGTAGATGTGGATGGATCACTGCAAGGGTTATTTCTCCTGACTCATTTTCCTATAGAACTCTATGGGGAAAAAAGTCAGGAGACGAAACCCTTAAAGTGATCCATCCACATCTACTCCATATCTGGCTGTAGAGTGATGGTTTGGGGCTCGTTTGATACCTTAGATCCTTGATGACTTACAGCAATTTCGCCAGTCATGTATTCCATACTGTACCAACGTAATTTACAGCTGAATCTAGTCTCATGAAAGATCAGTTTCCGGGGCACGGAGTAAAGGAGGTGGAGGAAGGTAGGGTGCATTTTCCGCCTATTGGGACGCACCCCTGGAGTTGCCGAAGTTGAATGTCAGATTTCCGAGATCATTGTCATCAGCTCGTCACCATCTCATCACCAGGGTGTCACGTTAAAGGCTGCTACAGAATGTTTAAAACAGGGAGCAGACACGTACGCAGACGGACAGCCCACCAGACTGTCCACGGACTTTTGCCTTTCATAGTCGAGCGTACCAACCCCCCTTTGTAGACTACATTTCCCATCATTTCTGCACGTAAATTGCAAACAACAATGGCGTCCTTCATGGAAAAAGATGACGGTACAGCGAAGGTACGTGTGTAGGTGAAACAACAGGTCTATGTGGACAGAAGAACGACTGCTGCGCGGACTGAACGCAAACGCAGCTGGAAGCGTCTCAAAAATTGTAAACAAACGACACGCATGGCGTACAGAGTTCTTTCAGCGGGTACAAACCTAAAATTAAAAGTCGTAAAGTGGCGACTGTCATAAACATCTTGCATGCGAGACAAGCATCGTCAAGGCAACATAACTGTTTCCCTCAACTGGTATGGACCCAAATGCAGGACTCGGAGACAGACTCACAATAAAGCTCAGACGGAGCACTTTTATTTAAAGAGCAAGCAAACAACGAAGAGGGCGAGTGGGATGAGGGACTGGATCCGGGGTTCGCGATGGCAAAGGGGCATAGGAAGAGGTGGAAGCAGGAACACAGCAGGGCGAATGGCAGGCGAATGGTGACGGACTGGAAGTGGGGTTGGCGAGGGTTTAAGGGTGCACAGGTAAGCAGGCTGGCTGGTAACTGAAAAGGCAAACTGAGACAAGGTACAGGAAAACACAAACAATGACCAGGAAACAAGACTTGACGGACTTGACTAGGCATAACAAACTGGCGACGAGACAGAGAGAGAAGGGAGACTAAGTAGTGCGGCTAATCAGTAAACTAATGAGTGAAGCATGAGGAATGTATGCGAGAATGAATGAGCAGATGAATGTGCGTGAGGAATGCGAACCGAGGGGGCGAGTGATAGGGCGAGAGATAATGAGGAAACGAGAAGGAAAACCACGCCCCGCCTGCACAACACGATAGACAGACTGGGTAAAAGTAAAAACAAGACATGAAATGAACGGAGTAGGGAAAACAGGGAGAACAAAGGGAAGGTGGACTGGAAGAGAACAGAGGACGTAACAATAACATCGCAAAGTGCTGTCCCATTCCTCTTATTTTTACTAATTTGAGCACTTGCACTCTCATAAATAAATAAACAGCAATTCAAAGCATAGCCTACTGTTCGTCTAATGGTATATCGATAAGTTTATTTTCTGCACAAAGGTACAAACACAAACAAACATGCCTAAATTCTGCACAACATCCAAGATAAAGTGTGGGCTGACTGTTAATGTTTATATACAGTTGAAGTCGGAAGTTTACATACTCTTAGGTTGAAGTCATTAAAACTCATTTTTAACCACTCCGCAGATTTCATGTTCGCAAACTATAGTGTTGGTAAGTCAGTTAGGACATCTACTTTGTGCATGACACAAGTTATTTTTCCAACAATTGTTTACAGACAGATTATTTCACTTTTAATTCACTATATCACAATTCCAGTGGGTCAGAAGTTCACATAAACTAACTTGACTGTCCCTTTAAATTTTTAACATTTGGTCGCATATCCTTTGCCCTTGCATGCCATGACTTCCTGATGTCTGTGACCAAACAACATCAAAAGACTCTTGATATCTTATTTTCTGGTACTCTTACAAGCGATACTATAACGTCTCTGCATTTGAATGGATCTCTATGGGAATTGGTGGGTGGGACTAGATTTAGCTGTAAATTATGCTGGAACAGTATGGAATACATGATTGGTAAAATGGCTGTAAGTCATCAAGGGGCTGAGGTATCAAACAAGCCTCAAACCATCACTCTGCTGCCAGATATGCAGTAGATATGGATGGATCACTTTAAGGGTTGTTTCTTCTGACAAATTTTCCTCTTGAACTCTATGGAAAAATAAGTCAGGAGAAGAAACCCTTCAAGTTATCCATCCATATCTACTGTATTTCTGGCAGCAGAGTGATGGTTTAAGGCTTGTTTGATACGTCAGACCCTTGATGACTTAGAGCCATTTAGCCAACCATGTGTTCCATACTGTTCCAGTGTAATTTACAGCTAAATCTAGTCCCACCCCCCAATTCCCATAGAGATCCATTCAAATGCAGGGACGTATTGCTTGTAAGAGTATCAGAAAATAAGATATCTAGATTATTTTGATGTTGTTGGGTCACAGACATCAGGAAGTCATGGCATGCAAAGGATATGCGACCAAAAAATGTATTTTTTTAATTTAAAGGCACAGTCAACTTAGTGTATGTAAACTTCCGACCCTCTGGAATTGTGATATAGTGAATTAAAAGTGAAATAATCTGTCTGTAAACAATTGTTGGAAAAAGTTATTGTGTCATGCACAAAGTAGATGTCCTAACTGACTTACCACTGTGAGTGGTTAAAAATGAGTTTTAATGACTTCAACATAAGTGTATGTAAACTTCCGACTTCAACTGTATGTCTGAATGAATGTTCTGTAGCCTTTACTGAACTTGGCGGATCGCTACACTTCTAATTTATTTGAAGAAATCAACAACACGGCTTGGTGACAATCGAGATTGAAATGAGCACATCTCGCTTAATATTTGGAGTAGAAAGGTAATATTGGTATCGCCAGAAATCTGAGACTCCTATTTATAGCAATTTATAAAACTCAAAATTTTACATTACATTACAGGCATTTAGCAGACGCTCTTATCCAGAGCGACTTACACAATTATTTATTTTATTATTTTTTTTTTTTTTACATATTATCCATTTATACAGCTGGATATATACTGAAGCAATTCAGGTTAAGTACCTTGCTCAAGGGTACAACGGCAGTGTCCTACCTGGGAATCGAACCTGCAACCTTTTGGTTAGAAGGCCAATTCCTAAAATGCCATAATGTCCGCCTGCCCCATCCTCTTTTAAAAAAAAAAAATCAAATATATGGTCACCCTATACAGTGCAAAAGAAACTAGCTGACTACTCTGATGATAACAACTGTAACAACAATTACATTTCAGTATAACAATAAACAACATGTAGGCACCGCATTGGAGTCATGTTTGCACTTTAGAAGGCAGTGACCCTTGTGATGAACGTTCTAATGATACGCTACCCTGCATTCGTTTATGGCAAAAGTTGGTAAATGCGTTGTTTCCGCAAAACTGGGTACTTGGCATCATGGACGCCCTTCGCAGGAAAGTTTTGGCTTTGCTAGCAAACATAGCTGAAACAGCTAACAACTACAACAATAACGTTTTAACTTTTAATTGCATATGTTTATCATTCTGTATCGGTATGTTGGCAAATACAAAAGCATTTAATGCTGAAAAATGAAAGTTTTTTAAATTCACTCCTTCCCTGGTTCCATTTCCTGGCTAGATCAATGACCCTTCACACATTATAATCTCTATTCACCCTGGGTTGCCTATCAATGACTCTTGGCATTGGGGGGAGAGCTTGCATTTGAAAGGGTACTTAACCCCTGGACTGAAACAGGATGTGTGTGGGGTCTCAAACAGATTATAACTGATATTACTATAAAAACCTTAAAATCCAACACACATAAACGGAGAAACTCCATGAAACGGGGAGGATACCCCGGGAGAAATAACAATAAGCTCCCACTCACAACTAGAGAGAAATAACCGGGAGACCGGAGAAATGAAAACAACTCACAGAAATAGGGCGAAGCTCGTAGATGCGAGAACAGGTAGATATTAATTCACCTAGCGCTCGGTAAGGAGAGCAGGTAAAAGGCGAATGGAAATGAGAAATAATAACTACCCAAATAAACAGGTGAGAAATACTCTAGGGCTTGAGTATAAAATAAAGAAAATAAAAGAAAGAAAACCTCTCGCTTTCAATAACCGAAAGCAGGGAAAAAGAGAGGTAGAAAAGAAGACGGTGAAGACAAGACTGTCTCAGTGAGAAAAGAAGCAGGGAGCCACGATGCCGAAAAAAGAAAGGACAGATAGAGCAAGAAAGTTCCTAACTAACTCTAAATGCACCGTAGGCACTTCCACGTTACCCCAACACAAAGGTTTGGGCAAAGTGGTCTCCCATAAGCAGACTTCCTATACCGTACCGGCTCTGAATGTCAGCAAAACAATACAGAAGCACCGGAAGAGGAAATCACAGGACTTAAATACCTGCAGGGTAAATGAGCACAGGTGTGCCCGATGAATAGCAGAGCAAACGAAAAGACGGAATGGAAGAAGGAAAATCCGATAGACTGCCCTATTGTTGCAATGAAAAAGAACGACCGCAGAAATAAAGAAAAGCAGCGTAGCCCAAACTGAAGTTTAACCTTATTCTTCGTTTTCAATTACAGTGACCAGGTTTCCATACTCTCAGCTTATTAAACCCCGCTGATTTCACCTGTTATTCCATAACTTAACAAAACGAGTTTAAAGAGAACTAAGAGTCTAAATAGGAACAAAAACAAATTTGCAGCACATTATAGAATTAATTGTAATGCCATTCTCTGCATGTGCGCTTTAACTTCATGCAGGAGCAGGTCTGTTTCCCCTGCTGTAAATCATGCTTTTCATGGTCTTCCCGGGAAAGTGGACTTCAGGTTGGTCACATTTCCATAAGCAGGACATTATAAAACAAGAAAACAGGAAAATATGCGTGAACCTATGGGTTCCCAACTTGACAGCTTTAGGGTATTTAGTGTCATCATTAAGGCAAAATAACAGTATTTATGTTATTAATCAATGTTAGAATGCACGTAATGAACTTCAGATGAAGCTTGAACTTCGAGAACTCCATGAGAAAAGCCTCATGGAATTGATGTTTGACAATGCTTCACTGTATAATCAAATGAAATTCGTTACCCAACAAGTCTACCTAATAGTATGGAAGGGTGTGATTTGGACACAGCCAAGCAGTCTTTGCTGATTTAATTACCCACATTTCATAGGTTTGTGGTGATAAAAACGGAAACGCAGCCGAAACATATCAAAAATGACACATGGCAGGCAGAGTTTGTTGAGTGGGTACAAACGTAAAATTAAGGGCATGAAATGGTACAAATAAGAGGAATGGGAGGGCACTTTGCGATGGTATATGTTGCCGTGACAACGCCTGTCTCACATGCAAGATCTCTATGACAATCGCCCCTTTAAGACATTTAATTTTACGTTTGTACCCACTCAACAAACTCTGCCTGCCATGTATCATTTTTGATATGTTTCGGCTGCGTTTCCGTTTTTATCACCACAAACCTATGAACTGTGGATAATTAAATCAGCAAAGACTGCTTGGCTGTGTCCAAATCACACCCTTCCATACTATTAGGTAGACTTGTTGAGTAACGAATTTCATTTGATTATACAATGAAGCATTGTCAAACATCAATTCCATGAGGCTTTTCTCATGGAGTTCTCGAAGTTCAAGCTTCATCTGAAGTTCATTACGTGCATTCTAACATTGATTAATAACATAAATACTGTTATTTTGCCTATATTGGAAAAGATGGAAAAGATGAGTGAAGCAGCTTCAAACTTGGTTTCTCCTCTCCTCCGGCGCAGGATACATTGATGTATCCTACCGCGGACGTTTTTTCACACTTTTGGGTGACATGATTGTGCTCACGCCCACCGAGATTGAAAGTTGGCAACAGTGATGATGCGTAGCTATGCTTTATATGAATTTCCTCAAGATAATGATGCCCCAATACAAGATATTTAGCCTAAATTGTGTGTGCGTCATTAGGTTATAATTACACATAGGACATAGGATCCTTTGCCTACAATGGATAACAAAATGCTAAGAATTCTCATGGATCTGGCGTTGGCCGTGATCAAATATGATCCCTGTTCCCTGCCCCCTGTCCACTCAGACCCCTGTCTACTATGAGCCCTGTCTCCTCACTTTGCAAGCAATTTGCGAAAGAAATCCCGCGAAACTTTCCAAACTAGTGAGAAAGTATTTTTAATATTTTTTTAGTTTTATTGAGAATATCAATCAGTTTACATATGACAATGGTTACAAAGTGTAGATTATGAATGAAGATAGAATTAAAGGGACTGCCAACTCAAATCGATGATTCAGTTTTTCAATGGTTACTTGTTGTCATCCTGGGGTGGAATAAACATAACCCAAATATCAGTACGAAGTGATGTGCCTAAATTAAGATATGCCTTCGGGGTTTGACCACGTGGGGTCATACATCACCATGCACAACTTAGTCCCTATAACACTCGCCATTTGCTAACATTCCTTGACAAACTCAAAAATATCCTCAGCCCCCCACAGGAAGAGGGACCAGAGCAGCCCACCTACGCTGTCATTTGGGATAATGTAAATTTCCACCGGGCTGCTCTGGTCCACAACTGGTTCACTGACAACCCACGTTTTGTAGTGCTGTACCTTCCACAATATTCCCCATTTGTCAATCCGATAGAGGAATTCTTTTCAACATGGCGGTGGAGAGTGTAGGACCACAGACCCCACGAGCGCGTGGCACTACTCCAGGCAATGGAGGAGGCATGTGATGACATCCACGCCGACACATGCCAGGGAAGGATCCGCCATGCCAGGCGTTTTTTCTCCTGCTGCTTGGCCAGGGAGAACATCGCAGCCGATGTGGATGAGGTCCTCTGGCCTGACCAGGATCGGAGGTGGGATGCAGAGTTATCTGTTTCATTGCATTTTGCAATATTTGTTTTTCAGTCTGTTCAGTCAGCTGAACATTTTGTATTGCAGTAACAAATAAATATTTCCTTTGTTACCTTTTTGTATCTGTGCACCGATTTATCATTACATCCCCAGAAAGACAATCTAAACATTTTCTTTGTAGTGTTTCTCATTGAACTTATCAGTGAAATTACTAAAATAGGTAACATTTGTGTTGCATCAACTATAGTAAATCCTATTTTGGGACAAAAAACCATACACATTACCAAAACGAGAAAAAGGAAACTATTTACACACAATTTTATGCATTTGAATATGTAACATGGCCTCATGAAGGCAAAACATACATGAACACTATTTTGATGGTAGTGTTTTAAATTTATCACACCAGTGTTTAATTGATGCTCTGTAAGACATAAACATATAATAGCTGTGTGTATTGTTTTGGTGGAAAGAAGAGAGAACATGGTTTTGAGTGCTGTGTTTCATTTTGCAAGAGATTTGTGGAGTTTTGACAAAGTAGGTAACTCTTTTCAGAAATTGACTCACAGTTTCTGGAAATGTGTTTAAACGTTTGGGAAAAACTGTAACATTACTATTTGAAAGACGTGTGTCTCTGAACTTAACGTTAGTACACTGCCTGGCCAAAAGAAAAGTCGCCGTTGCACCCGTCATGCATAGTGCCCACTGTACAAGCCTCTGGAGGCAGTGTTATGATCTGGGGTTGCTTCAATTGGTCAGGTCTAGGCTCAGCAACATTATGCAGCAATAAAACTAAGTCAGCTGAGTACCTGAATGTACTGAATAACCAGGTTATCCCATCAATGGGCATATTCCAGGACGACAATGCCAAGATTCATCGGGCTCAAATTATGAAAGAGTGGTTCAGGGAGTATGAGGAATCATTTTCACATATGAATTGGCCACCAGACCACCCCTTTGGGATGTGCTGGAGAAGACTTTACGGAGTGGTTCGACTCTCCCATCGTCAATACAAGATCTCGGCCAAAAAAGTATGCAACTCTGGACAGAAATAAATGTTGTGACGTTGCATAAGGTTGTCGAAACAATGCCACGACGAATGCATGCTGTAATCAAAGCTAAAGGTGGTCCAACGAAATATTAGCGTGTGCGACCTTTTATTTGGCCAGGCAGTGTATTATTATGTGAACGGATCTTATTTAGTTCAGTGGCTCAAACATATGGTACGGTTGCAACTTGTACCACGCACTTTCTTTTTTAGGCTATTTAGCTATCGTTTGTTTTGCTAAACGGCGTTTGCATTTCCGAGTCTACACATAACTTGCCTAGAGGCTCTTGGGCGTGGCCTGAATATTAACTAGCTTTCACGCCCACCCAGTCCTGAGAATTGCATAGTCGGTAGAAAGGGACACTATTCAATCTTTTTCAGCTGTAGACATTTTTAAAGGCTGAAATCTTGGTGGATGATTATTTTAACAACAAGGAGTAATGTCAAATAAAGAAAACCACCTTTTCAGCAGAGTTGTCAATCCCTTTAACAAAAATAAAAAGAGAGTAGTTTGTAATATGTCCCGCTCTTCTACTACAAGTTTTAGTTTTTACTTACCGAAATTGTTGGATGACCCCAGAAATAAGGGTTTTATCCTGGTATTTTAAGTGCCCCCATTCGTGAGAAAAAGTTGCCCACTCAAAAGCTTTTTGACGAAGTTGACTCAAATATGCACCCTCAAAGGGGTTAAGGAGTCATATTCGGTCATGGCCTGAGTAAGAACAAGCTTGACTTTTCTTTTTCAACTCTGCGTTAGCCTACTGTTGTCAGCACAGTGTTATAAAAACCCCCAAAAAAGAGTGGTGCACAAAAAAGAAGGGAAAAACAAGAACAGAAGGAGAGTGTGGCAAAGCTGTCAGAATTATATTGGATGAAATTTTAACGGTGAGTAATCTTTTTCATTTTTGTTCTTAAGTGTGGTGAGGGATTCTGTGCTCAATGGTTACGATTTGCGTAGCTGCACCAAACTCTTTGCTGTATGTACCTAAGAAACTGTCTGCCATGCCAGTTATTACAAATAGTGAATATTCAGTGTTTGTGACCTTAGATTATAGAGTTCCATTTAAGTGAATCATCTACATACATTTAGCTGTTGGTTGTTTATCTAGGACTGTGCAGGATAATTATCTCTGAATTTTCCTGAATGGAGATGGAGCCAATTCTAAGGCAGTATGCGTTAGCATTATGTTATAGCTGTCACATTAGAAGGCCTACTGAGTGATAATGGTCATACTGTTGAGATAACTTGCGTTGTGCATTTTTGTTGATTCTCTGGTGTTTTGGTTTGATTGTTTGACATGTCTGGCTGTGATGGTTTAAGAAGACTTTATGATGTTCATTATTATTAGGGAGATGCGGTAAGTTTGGTTTTGGTTGGAACTGTATGTTAAAAGCTATAGATACAGCATTTCACCCCCTCTAGTGCCTCATATGGAGATTACATTTCATACAACACAGCCAGAAGCACATCTGGTTGCCAGATTGACTTGTTTCATCTGCATTTTGTGTACATAACGTTACTTCATCTGAATGTGAAGAGTGGAGTCAGAGACAGAATCAGGCTCAATCACGTTGAATATCAAATCTTTTGTGGTTGGGCTGGACAAGTACTGAATTCATAAACAAATTTTGCAATATGTAGCAATGCATTACCTCCATAGATTTAGTTTACTCTATGCGGTGGTGTTTCAAGATTCATGTAACCCCAGTGAGCAAAAGCCGGAATCTAGATGTCTAAAGGGGTGGAAATCACAGATTGGGAGGCGTTTTGAAATAAATGTAAATTTAGCCCAAGTTAAAGCCTGGCTACATCCTAGCCGGTTAGAAAACGTTCACTTTTCAACCAAATTTAGCCGGTTTTTCACCTAGATGCGAGACGGCGTTTCATCGTCTTTTCACCAACCTTTCAACACGAAAATGTTCACTGGGAGGTTATGATATAGATAATGTTAGCTAATGAGTTTGCATGCATCTTGTCTCTGCTAGCTATACGTACAGTTGAAGTCGGAAGTTTACATACACTTAGGTTGAAGTCATTAAAACTCATTTTTAACCACTCCACATATTTCATGTTAGCAAACTATAGTGTTGGCAAGTCAGTTAGGACATCTACTTTGTGCATGACACACATGACACAAGTTTACAGACATATTATTTCACTTTTAATTCACTATATCACAATTCCAGTGGGTCAGAAGTTTACATACACTAAGTTGACTGTGCCTTTAAACAGCTTGGAAAATTCCAGAAAATTATGTCATGGCTTAGAAACTTCTGATTGACATTGAACTTGCTAATTGACATTATTTGAGTCAATTGGAGGTGTACCTGTGGATGTATTTTAAGGCCTACCTTCAAACTCAGTGCCTCTTTGCTTGACATGGGAAAATAAATCAAAAGAAATCAGCCAAGAACTCAGAAAGAAAATTGTGGACCTCCACAAGTCTGGTTCATCCTTGGGAGCAATTTCCAAATGCCTGAAGGTACCACGTTCGTCTGTACAAACAATAGTACACAAGTATAAACACCATGGGACCACACAGCCGTCATACCGCTCAGGAAGGAGACGCATTCTGTCTCCTAGAGATGAAGGTGCTTTGGTGCGAAGTGCAAATCAATCCCAGAACAACAGCAAAGGACCTTGTGAAGATGCTGGAGGGAACAGGTACAAAAGTATCTATATCCACGATAAAATTAGTCCTATATCGACATAATCATAATCTAAATAAATCATTCTCTCAACTATTATTCTGACATTTCATTCTTAAAATAAAGTTGTGATCCTAACTGACCTAAGACAGGGAATGTTTACTAGGATTAAATGTCAGGAATTGTGAACAACTGAGTTTAAAGGGACTTGGCTAAAGTTTATGTAAACTTTCGACTTCAACTGTAAATACCTTCTTTATTAGAGCTATGCATCTGTCTTAGGCAACATAGGTTATAGCCCACAATGGCTATTTAATCATAATGGATAAGTATTTCTTTAGTAATTGTAGTAATGGATGCACTAATGGGTCTTGATGTTACTCTCCGGCCATTTTGATGCCTGCAGAACTGCATCAGGGGACCGGCGTTTGTTGATGGGTTTCTGTCGAACCAGCAGACCTCTGAGTCCGATAGTTGACCTCTCATAGTTAAACCAATGTGCAAACAGCTAGCAGCCCGACAGCATATTACGGCGGGAGCCCGCTATCTGGGTAGCAAGCTAGCTAACGCTAATGTCTCAGTGTGAAATGACAAGAGAAAAGCAAAATGTCGAAATAATGTTACTCTTTTCGGTCATACTGTAATAAATTACGGTCCGAACTGCAGCTTAAGAATGAAGCTAATATGTTATATGAACATTATATGATCGATCTGATCACCTTTCTGATAGTTTCCTTGCTAGTTAACGCATTAGCTTACCGGTCGAGTAGAAAAGTGGCCATCTCCAGAATTGTGATACTTTGAGCTCCCTCCAACGAATAAATGCCGAACCAAGGTTTACCCTTGTCTTACTTTGGTTCTTGTCATTAAAGTGATACTGCAGTCAAAAACCGACTTTTCCCGCTGAAAACCGATGTTTTGGGTTAGATTATGATCATACACAACTGTTTATGTCCGAAAATCTCATGTTTAGTCAAAATAGTTTTATCTGAGTTTTTGTGTAGGCTTACCAATATGCTAGTTTCCGGGGATTCGTGACGTCACGAGATCCTTAACATAAAAATGGGTGGAGTTGAGGTGATCCTTGGGGTGGTCTCGGCTGGGCACGTGGTATAAAAGCAGAGACCAATGGGTTTTTTTTCCTCTTTGAGACTGAGACCCTTACTGCTAACTAGTTCGTTCAAGTTTAAATGTGAATTGCTTTGTATTACTGCTAACGTTAATATTACGACTTATATCGACACACCCTTTCACTCTTTGACCGTATGAATATTCATAATATGACTACATGGCACCATCGTCATATGACCACACCCACTCACGAGTTCCAGTTCAAATTGAAGCGGTAAAAAAGGCCTTAGAAAAGCCTCTGCAGTATCTCTTTAAGGACTGGTACGGGGGTTTCTGGGGTTGAACGTTACAGCTGGATGACGGCTCTGGTGGTGGAGCAGGGCGTTCGCTTGGCATCAAATTCCACCATCACTGTCGGACTAGCTCAGTCTGGCAACCAATTGAGACTCCTGCTACACAGATGGGCGTGGTATCAAAGTCGTAATACTACTGGCTCAGAAGTATGTTAGAGCCAGGAACCAAACGACGTCTTAGACAAAGATAAACACTGCAAACAAGGCTGCAAACAATTACTTTTTTTGTAATGATTCATTCATAATCAATATTTATTTTTATGGAAAAGCAATACTTTTATTCTGTATCTTTCATCAAGCTCTGTGGAAGTATTATATATAAAAATGTTTTTGTCTCCATAAAAATAACCTTTAATACCCTAATTTCGCCCATCAATATATCAGCCGTTTTAGCACCAATTACCAAGCCACTTGGCAAATCAACTCATCTCATCAATATCTCGCCATAAGAAAAATATGGGAAAGATTTGTTCAGCCGTTTTTCATATAATTAAGTACATTAAAAAATTAAGATTGACTTTTTTTTCCCAACGACCTAGCTCAAATTATGCCGATATACAAAATCACAACATCCGGAACCACACTTTTGAAAAGAGAAAAAGCTCCATTCGTGATACAGTCAAGCCGGAAAGTCTGCACACCCCTTCCACCTTCTCCACATTTTATTACGTTACAGACTTATACTACAATAGATTGAGTTCATTTTTTGCCTCAAACATCTACACACAATAGCCAATAATGACAAAGTGAAAACAGGTTTTTAGAAAATATGCAATTTTATTTTACTGACAAAAATAGGTTATTTAGGGGTTACACATCTGTACACACCCTTAGCCTAATACTTGGTTGCTGCACCTTTGGCAGCGATTACAGCTTCAAGGCGTCTTGGGAAAGAAGCTACGAGCTTGGCACACTTGTTTCTGGACATTTTTGCCCATTCCTCTTGGCATATCCTTGCAAGCTCCGTCAGGTTGGATGGGGAGCGTCATTACACAGCCATTTTCAGCTCTTTCCACAGATGTTCAATTGGATTCAGGTCTGGGCTCTGGCTGGGCCACTCAAGGACATGCACAGACTTTCTCCGAAGCCACTCCTTTGTTCTCTTGGCTGTGTGCTTCGGGTCGTTGTCATGTTGGAAGGTAAACCTTCGCCCCAGTCTGAGGTCCAGAGCGCTCTGGAGCAGGTTTTCTTCAAGGATCTCGGTGTACTTAGCTGCATTCATCTTTCCCTCTATCAGGACTAGTCGCCCCGTTCCCACTGCTGAAAAACATCCCCACATCATGATGCTGCCACCGCCATGCTTCACTGTAGGGATGGTATTAGCCAGGTGATGAGCGGTGTCTGGTTTCCTCCAGACGTGACGCTTGGTATTCAGGCCAAAAAGTTCAATTTTGGTTTCATCAGACCAGAGAATCTTGATTCTCATGGTTTGACAGTCCTCTAGGTGCCTTTTGGCAAACTCCAAGCGGGCTGTGATGTGCCTTTTACTAAGGAGGGGCTTCCGTCTGGCCACTCTACCATAAAGGCCTGATTGGTGGAGTGCTGCCTGGATGGTTGATCTTCTGAAAGGTTCTCCCATCTCCACAAGGATATGCTGGAGCTCTGTCAGAGTGACCCTCGGGTTCCTGCTCACCTCCCTGGCCAAGGCCCGTCTTCCCCGATTGCTCAGTTTGGCCGGGCGGCCAGGTCTAGGAAGATTCTTGGTGGTTCCAAACTTCTTCCATTTACGAATGATGGTGGCCACTGTGCTCTTTGGGACCTGTAAAGCTGCAGAGATTTTTCCGTACCCTTCTCCAGATCTATGCCTTGACACAATCCTGTTTCTGAGGTCTGCAGATAATTCCTTTGACCCCATGGCTTGGAGTTTGCTCTGACATGCACTGTCAACTGTGGGACCTTATATAGGCAGGTGTTGGCAATCCCCAATCATGTCCAATCAATTGAATTCATCACAGGTGGACTCCAATTAAGTTGTAGAAACATCTCAAGCAGTATCAGTGGAAACAAAATGCACCTCAGCTCACTTTTGGGTGTCATATCAAAGGGTGTGCACACTTGTGTACATATGATATTTAACATTTTGATTTTTAATAAATTAGCACAAATGTCTAAAAACCTGTTTTCACTTTGTCATAATGGGCTATTTTGTGTAGAATTTTGAGACAAAAAATTAACTCAATCTATTGTAGAATATGTCTGTAACATAATAAGAAGTGGAGAAGGTGAAAGGGGTGTGCAGACTTTCCGGCTTGACTATATATGACAGTTTTTCCAAACAAAGGTTTGGAAGAAGATCCAGTCATTAGCTTATTAACTTCCTTGTTTTGTTCTTGCACCCGTAACGGTCCCACTCACTTCCTGAAGTGTGCCTTAGTAAACAAACCGACTACTAAACAACAGTTGCTAGTTCTTTGAAAATTGTTCTTCAAAATCAAATAAATCAAAAATTGGTTCAAAGGTTTCAAACATGAGGTTCCAGATGTTGTGATTTTGTATATCAGCATAATCTGCGTTGTTTGCATTAGTTTATGTGCTAAAAGTGTGCTTTTGAGACCTGTTTTGCCATGCAATGGGAGTCAATGGAGAGAGAAAAAAACATTATTCTTCGTTAGCCAGTTGCTGACCACTGGAGCAAGTCATGAAGATGACCATGAATATTACGACTCACATCAGGCCGGGGCCAGGCAGCTATCACCGAACTATATAGAAAACTAGAAACAACAAGCTGTATCTCTCCCATTCATTCTTGTCAGTATTTTACAATAGAGAAAGGGGGATGAATAAATAAATGCAGATAAAAAATAGAAATATGTTATATGAAATATGGTATACATCGTTTCATCTCAGTTGTCAAATTCTGTGAAACTGACACCACAATGCAGTGAATAAATACATAATTCCTGCTTTTTGCCTTTTGTGGTATTTTTTGTATTGTGTTATGTTGTATTGTTTCTGTTACTTCGTTTTCGGTTATGTTCATTTTTGTTTGTGTGTTTTTGGTTTCATTCTCGGTCTCCCATCCATGTGCTTGTGTTTTCACTTCCCCATTGTGTTAGCCCCGCCTTTCGTCTCAGCTCTTCATTACCTATGTGTTTCATCGCAGCTGGACTCTGTCAGAAAGTCCCTAGAATAATTAGCTACAAGCATGAATCAGCGCAGTTCCAGCAGCTCCAGCTCGGGCGTGATACCAATCCAGTCGTCCCTGCGATGTCTCCCCAAGGCTCTGCACCAGCTCCGGGAAGGGAACCGCATCTACCACCCCCAGAACCCTACGCCAGAGAACCAGGTACCTGCCACTCATTCCTGCCCCAATGTTCACTAGTGTTTGAACTCCAACCCTCTACCTTCCCCACAGACCGCACCAGAATCACCTACATCATCAACCTTCTCACCGGCAGAGCCAGGGAGTGGGGAATGGCGGTGTGGGACACACGTTCTCCGGTCTGCTCCTCCCACACCGCCTTCGTGGAGGAAATGAAGCGGGTGTTCAACCGTTCCAGGCAAGGCCATGAAGCAGCATGGAGAGAGGAGGAGATGCTGCAGATCCGTCAGGGGAAGAACACAGTCTCTGATTATGCCATCGACTTCTGCACTCTGGCCACCACCAGCGGCTGGAATCAAGAGGCCCAGTACGATGCCTTCCTCCATGGTCTTACTGACTCGGGAGTTGCCGGCTGGCTTTGATGCTTTGGTGGAGATGGCTATTTGGATTGACCGTCATCTGTTCACCCACCGTAGAGAGAAGTCGGTGAAGGGCCACCACCTCCAAAGAGAGGCGGAAGCCTCATCCGGGTCATTCCTGCCACATATCATGGAACCAGCGCCCCTGCCCAGTGCACCCGAACCAATGCAGATCTAACGCACTCGTCTGACCCCTGCCGAGCGCCAACGCAGAATTAGTGCCTGCTCCTGCCTCTACTGCGGGAATCCCGGCCACTTCATCGCTAACTACCCATTAAAAGCCAACGCTCACCCATAGCCAGAGAATTACAGGTGAGCGTTACCCCTCTGCAACAATCCCTTAACACCCGATCTCTGTTGTCTGCCTCCCTACTTATTGACGGTCTGGCCAGGTGGTCTCAGTGCTGGTGGACTCTGGCGCCGATGGGAACTTCATTGACGCGGACTTAGTCTCCCAACTTCACCTGCCCAGACCTCTCCAGACCCCCTTGGAAGCCCTCACCATCAACGGCGCTCCGTTAAGCCGCATCACCTATGCCAACCCCCGGGTGAGTCTCCTGTTATCCGGTAATCATCGGGAGGAGGTTGTCCATTATTAACTCCCCTCAAGCTCCTATAGTTTTGGCACACCCCTAGCTTACCAAGCACAACCCCTGGGTCGACTGGGTGACTAACCGTGTCCTGGAGTGGAGTCCCTAGTGGAGTGCCTGTCACACTGTCTCTGTGATGCTCAAGTTCCTGCTGCCCCACCCAATGTCCCAGAAAAGGGAGGCTGTTGACCTGTCGTCCCTGCCCCCCGAATACCTGGACCTGAGAGAGGTGTTCAGCAAGTCCCGCGCCACCTCACTGCCGCCCCACCGCCCGTATGACTGCGCCATTGACCTCCTGCCGTGTACGTCGCCCCCGAGAGGCCGCCTGTTCTCCCTCTCTCGCCCCGAGACTGAGGCTATGAACAAGTACGTCAAGGAGTCGCTGGCCACGGGCATCATTCGCACCTCTTCTTCTTCTTTGTGGGCAAGAAGGATGGTAGGCTCCACCCATGCATCGACTACCGGGGTCTCAACGCCATTAGGGTAAAGAACCGCTACCCTCTCCCTCTCATGTCTTCCGCTTTTGAATCTCTTCAGGGGGCTACCATCTTCACAAAACTGGATCTCCGCAATGCCTCCCACCTGGTCCATATTCACAAGGGTGATGAGTGGAAGACCGCGTTCAACACACCCACCAGCCACTACGAGTATCTGGTAATGCCGTTCAGGCTGACTAACTCTCCCGCTGTCTTCCACAGTCTGGTCAACGACGTCCTCCGCGACATGCTCGTCAGTTCGTATATGTGTACCTGGATGACATACTGATCTTCTCCCATTCCAATACTGAACATACTCACTATGTCTGCCGTGTGCTCCAATAACTCCTGGAGAACCGACTGTTCATAAAGACAGAAAAATGTGAGTTTCACCGGGACACTGTCTCTTTCCTGGGCTTTGTGATTTCTACAGACAGCATCCAGATGGACCGACAGAAGGTCCAGGCGGTGGTGGAGTGGCCCAGGCATGCTCGGCTTGACGAGTAGGTCCCACTCCCAGTTCCTGTCCTGATAACCTGCTGTTTGTCCCTCAGTCTGTCCACTCGCAGGTCCTGCAATGGGGGCATTCCTCCCGACTAGCCTGTCACCCGGGAGCCCGATGTACTAAGGCCCTCATCGACCAGTGCTTCTGGTGGCCCTCCATGGAAAAGGACATCCACAATTTTGTCTCCGCCTGCTCGGTCTGTGCCCAGAACAACCCATCCACAGCTCCTCTGGCTGGTCTGCTACGCCCCCTACTGATCCCCAGAAGACCTTAGTCACACATCGCCCTGGACTTTGTCATGGGTCTGCCCCCTTCTGACGGTAACACCACTATACTTACCATAGTTGATTGGTTCTCCAAGTCAGTCCACCTCTTGGCCTTGCCTAAGTTACCATCGGCTAAGGTGATGGCCGAACTCCTAGTCCAGTGGTTCCGAAATTCGGTCCTGGGGCCCCCCTGTGCATACTGGTTTTCGTTGCAACTACAGTTGCAATCCCAGAATTTTAAGATGTTAATTTTTGTTAATGAGGTGGTTTTCATGTTTAGAGGAATTATTCACCCTCTTAAGCCACATTATGTCAGAAATGGCTATGCATGCGACATAAACTTCCCATGTTCACATTGTGCTTATTGTGCTATATTGCAACAATTACATAAAAAGAGGTTACAAAAGTAAGTAGGCTCCTGTAGTATATCTAATATTTAGATATAAAGTACCTGCCCCGCCCCCCCCCCCCCCCTCGTCCCCGTGCTCTTTCTCTCTCTGTCGATCTCTGTCTCTCTCTCACTCACTCACCCCCCACAAACATCAAAGAAAAGCCAGTCTTTGTCATAAATGACCCCTCTCCCCCCGCCTCCCCACACCTTAACCCAATCAGGACAGGGATGCTCTTCCTGTGGAGGTATTTTTATTAGTGTAATGAAGGAAAGAAGTTAGTCAGTTTTGCAGTTTGTTTGGAGAAGAAGTTCATCCTTTTTGTTTTTGTGGTGGTAGTTCCTTTCATTCCTGTTCCTGGAAGGTAAATAATATTTGCAATTTCTGGCTTATCTCTCTCTTTACTGGTATTTTCTAATTAATGTCTGGTTTAATGTCTTCCCTTTAGTAAATTATAAGTAGTCAGCCTACATTCCTTAGTGAATGTATGATTTCAAGTCATTATTCTAATTGACTGTTTTTCATTTAATAAAATTATTTAATCTCAAGACCTAATTTAGACTTTGTTTTAGCTTGTTGGTTGATCCACCAGGTTACTGTTCGACTTACCTATCAAAGAATTTGGCGATTTAATTGATGATCAAATTAAATAACGTAAAACTTATTTTGAATGTAGGTTAAGTGAGGGGTTCTAGCACGCAATACCGCTTGTGTTCAGTATTCAGAGTGCCGAACGTTTTAACAAGGGCATTGACTGTTGGAACCACTGGATTCCGATAATAGACATTTTACCTAATCCTCACTTACCCGACATAATTGGAGGTCCCACCGAGATAGGTTGTCCTAGAGAATACTAAATTGTACTATTGAGTAAACTGCGGTAAACTCTGAGACAAGTTAAAATCTTTTTCTAATCGACTGGTCTTAGATTGATGGATTTTATTTAGAAAAAAAAAAATTATTATGGCATACCAGACAAAGAGAGAGATGCCTCATTTACCCTCCACTGCTGACCCTACCAGCATTCCCTAGCCAGTCAAGGTTGGATCAGCAGTGGTACCTCATGATCTCGGAACGGCAATACTTGACAGCCCAGCTGCCCAGAGAGGGAACCTAAGCAAAAACTGGCATAGACCCCTGGACAGAGATGAGACGGGCGTGGTTAAGGGGCATCCACGTGCGGAAGAAGCAAGATGACAGGATGCCTTCTGTCATCCCGGTTTGCTGAACACTGTGGCCCTCCGCAGCCAAAGGACTGGCAGTAACCACACTGGGGTTCTAGGAGGTAAAACTGGCGCCCTGCCCCTCCCCCTCCCCCTCCCCCCTCCCCACATCCCTACCACCACCTTTTAACATAAGACCTTGCCCATGTTTTTAAGTCCCTTTTCTAAAGTGTAGGTGCCCCCTCCAATGCTGTTCCTGGACACTTATGGACAAGTCTGCCCTATTCCTGTGATTACTTGGACTGGCAATCCCGTGGACGGTAATTCCTGTCTGTAAGGTTCCCCTGAATGGACTAAGTGCTTACAACATGCAGTGTTCCCCTCTTTGCTGTGAGTGATAAGGCCTAAGCCCTCAAGTCCCACAGTCTTCTCCTGCCACTCCCTGAAGGACCCCCAGAGGCACAAGCGCAATCGGACCCATACCCTGCTGCAGGAAGCTAGCCTAAGCGACTGCCGTCAGCAGTCCACCCAACTGGACCCGAGCTCAAGGAGCCAAACAGGGAAAGAGGTGCTTCCCCGCGCGTCAGAAGAGAGGACCGCCACCTGTGGATCGTCCAGCTTCCTGTCACAGGAGACAGAGCCCCCCGCACGCCGTGCAGAACTGGTAGAGATACTGTTAGGAGTAGGTTGCATTTCACTCACACGATTGCAACATTAATGGGAAAAAGCACTGCATGTTACCCAAAGTCCAGGGAACCTCTTGTCCCTTGCCAGTCTAGATACCCGGACGCTGGAGAAGGAAGAGACTGAACCAGAGTGTCATAACAGCAGCGACACAAAAGAGTGTCTAATAGAGATATGTCTCCGCACCACACTAGATCATCGTGGGACATACGTCAGTGTGTCCATATATCTGCTGGCCAGCAGATCACAAAGGGACTATTAAACTGGGCATGGACTAAATGTTTTAAAGATGGTTGGTGAACCATTGTTTTTGTTGTTAGCAATAATAATAATAATAATCTCTCTAAACATGAAAAGCACGTAATTAACAAAAATTAACAGCGTGTTAAAATTCTGGGATTGCAATTGTGGTTGGAACGAAAACCAGCATACACAAGGGGGCCCCAGGACCGAGCTTGGGAACCACTGTCCTAGTCCAACATGTTTTCAAACTCCACGGTCTACCAGTTGATGTGGTGTCAGATAGGGGGTCCTTTTTGCCTGTTTCCTGTTTTCTGCTTTTGGATTGTGATTCTGTACTTTTTCTGTATCTTCCTGGTTTGACCTCTGCTTGCACCCTGATTACGACTTCGCCTTTTCCCTGGTTCTGACGATAATAAACTTTGGTTTATTTTACGTGCAGTCTGCGCCTGAGTCCCTACTGCACCCTGACAATTCTGTTGAAGCCAGCATTCTCCGCCCAATTTGCCAAAATCCCCGCCCTTTCCGTCATTCTTTTCTGCACATTCTGGGGCTGCGTCCCAATATTCTTCACTCCTCACATACTTTCATCCACTCCTCTCCTCCACTTGTGTTCTACCCGGAAATATGCAGAACAGCCAGTACATTTCAATTATAAGTAGTTGCATGTACATTATACAATGTACCTGACATTGCAGTTTGCGTCGAGACATTAATTCATATGTAACAATTAATATGTAATTAATGTCAGCAACATTAGATTTGGACACAAAGATTAGTTTCTGGGGCACGGAGGAGAGGAGGTGGTAGTGGAGTAAAGGGGGATGCATTTTATTGAGTATTGGGACGCACCCTGGGAGTAAGGTTAACGTTAGCTGAGCAAGTAGCCTACGATGCTTTTCTATGTGCAAAATGTTTCAAACAAATCCTTCTTTATCCCTATCCACGGTGGCCCCCTAGTGGTAGTCGTCAACGTCCCAATTGCAGGATTCATAGTTCCCTCAAATTATACATTACAGTTTTAAGAAAACCCCCAAAAGATTCAGATGCAGGATTGTTAAGTGTACTTTTTAACATATTTATTTAAATGTTACATATTTATATATATATATATATATATATATATATATATATATATACACTGCCCGGCCAAAAAAAAAGTCGCCATTGCACCCGTCATGCATAGTGCCCACTGTACAAGCCTCTGGAGGCAGTGTTATGATCTGGGGTTGCTTCAGTTGGTCAGGTCTAGGCTCAGCAACATTATGCAGCAATAAAATGAAGTCAGCTAAGTACCTGAATGTACTGAATGACCAGGTTATCCCATCAATGGGCATTTTCCAGGACGACAATGCCAAGATTCATCGGGCTCAAATTGTGAAAGAGTGGTTCAGGGAGCATGAGGAATCATTTTCACACATGAATTAGCCACCAGATTCCTGACCTTAACCCCATTGTAAAGCCTTTGGGATGTGCTGGAGAACACTTTACGGAGTGGTTCGACTCTCCCGTCGTCAATACAAGATCTCAGCCAAAAATTCATGCAACTCTGGATGGAAATAAATGTTGTGACATTGCATAAGGTTGTCGAAACAATGCCACAACAAATGCGCGCCGTAATCAAAGCTAAAGGCGGTCCAACAAAATATTAGAGTGTGCGACTTTTTTTTTGGCCGGGCAGTGTACATACATTTCTGAATGGTACATCCTCTTCTTAAAATTGAGCTTTAAACCATGGATGTGTAGTCAATAGTTATTGAGATATTGACACTTAAATGAAAGTAGTAGAAACTAGTTGAAAATTGCCTCGAGTGGGCCAAAGTGAATAGGATTAAAGCAAAGCAGAATTTTGGACAGATTTGTTATTTAATTTGAAAAATGCACAAAATAAAATTTAACGACAATATATATGTTCTTGTTTGTCATGATTAAATCTGTTTTATTTGTGTTGTATAATATTTGTAATGTTATTTGGTCTTATTCTGGTCTATTAGGGTGCTCTCGTGGCACATTGATTGAATTGAACTTTCTAGTGGAGCTGTACATTTTCTTGTGGGTGAGTTTATTGGCAGTAATCTTCAGTTATGTTTATTCAACGTTCAAGTGGATGTGTAACAATAGTTATGATGATTACATTTTTTAAAGAAATGGACACCTCCCAGAGAAAAAACGCTGGGAAATAATAATAAACATGACACATTTCTTCTAATTTTAAAGCAAGATTACTTTTTATTTACATTTTGTACAGTTTAAAAATAATTTAAAAAAAGAAAAAAGGCCCTGTGCGAAAGTTTGGGAAGCCTTTTGGATTATTCTTTGTTACTTTTAAAAAAGATGATTACTAAGGCCCAGGCCCAGGTGATTTACTCATTAGGGCTTCAGTGGGTTAGGTGAATATAATTCCAGGGCTTAACTATTTATTCTGAAGTAAAGCATCCGACTGCAGTGGCTGTTCTGTCTAGTGTTAACAACCATAGGTTCCACTAAACAGTTGTCCAAGGATGTCAGAATCAAGATAGTTCACTTGCACCAACAAGGACAAGGCTAAAAAAAACTCTCAATGTTTCAAACGACCTATTTCCACTGCCCGAGACCTGGTGAGAAATGCTCAGAAGAACCCACACATCACTGCAAAAGAGCTGCAAAAAAGAGTAGCAGACACAGGTCAAGTTGTTCACAGGACAACAATACAATGTACTTTAAACAACAAAGACCTACATAGCAGAGTTACCAGAAAGAAGCCTTAAAGTGTCTAAAGTATGCAAAATAAAATGTTGAGAAGCCTGAATCATTTTGGAACAATGTGCTTTGGACTGACGGAGCCAAAACTGACGGATTTTTTCATACCAAAGAAGGTATGATTGGAGAAAAAAGGATAAAGCATTTGTAGAGAAGTACACCTTGCCAACTGTTAAGCATGGAGGTGGATCCATTATGCTTTGGGGGTTGTGTGGCAGCAGGGGGCACAGGATATATTGTGCGGGTGGAAGGAAGAATGGATTCCACCAAATATCAAGAAATTCTAGAGGCTAATGTTCGAAGTTCAGTCCAGACATTGAAGTTTAAGAAAGGTTGGGTATTCCAATTTCCAGCAAGACAATGATTCAAAGCATACCTTGAAATCAACCATGAAGTACAGTACTGTGCAAATGTCTTAGGCACCCTAGATTTTTTTATGTAGATTTTTTCTTAGATGTTTACTTTTTGTCTTCTGCATTAGTGTGTCAGTAGAAAAGAGCAAATTGTAGATTTCCAAACATTGATTTTCCAAAAACTTTATTGAACTTTCGTCAGAGAAAAGAAGAACAAGGAGTTCTGCAACAGATGGTATGGTCTCCACAGAGGCCTGTTCTCAACATCACCGAGGCTGTCTGGGATTACCTGGACAGACAGAAGCAAGAGAGACAGCCAAATTCTGCAGAAGAACAGTGGCAAGTTCTCCAAAATGCTTGGAACAGTCTACCAGCTGATTTTCTTATAAAACTGAACAACAGTGTACCGAAGAGAGTTGATGCTGTTTTAAAGGGAAAGGGTGGTCACACCAAATATTGATTGATTCTGTTTTTTATTGTTTACTGTTCTTTGTAGTGAATTGTTTGATGTTTAGAAACTTTTAATTTAATTATTTTTGAAAGTATTTTCGCCTTAAAGGTTGTATCAGCGATTTTGGGTGGAAACATAAATGATCACATTCATCTGATTTTTCCTCACGATCCGCTAGCTGCCCGCCCCATAAGCAGGCCGTCAAAAAACCGCGTCTCTGTAGGCAGCCTATGCTCGGAGATCGTACACAAAAACAATGGTACTACCAACTACTCAAAACCAAAATAAACAGTATTCCAACCAATCACAATGATCTGCACAAACGTGACGTCACTTCTGAAGCGAAATCCCAAACAAACATACTTATGAATAATTATGTTATGTTTTAAAAAATAGTGTTCAAGCATCCAGAATTATAACCACGTTAATAACGTTTGTAAGAAACCAAACCGTTTGTAAATCCGTCAAGATTTCAGCGAGATAAGAGTATTAGCGTTTGTGCAGATCATTGTGATTGGTTGGAATACTGTTTATTTTGGTTTTGAGTAGTTGGTAGTACCATTTGTTTTTGTGTACGATCTCGGAGCATAGGCTGCCTACAGAGACGCGGTTTTTTGACGGCCTGCTTATGGGGCGGGCAGCTAGCGGATCGTGAGGGGAAAAAAAATCATTTATGTTTCCACCCAAAATCGCTGATACAACCTTTAAGGATTTTCTTTACTTGTGCCTAAGACTTTTGCACAGTACTGTACCTCGGATGAAGGTTTTGGAATGGCCACCACAGTCCCCAGACTTTATTATTGAATATTATTTAAAATCTGTGGAAAGATCTCAAACATGCCGTGCATGCAAGTAGCCTGAAGAATATTTCTGAGCTAGAGGTGTTCTGCCAGGAATGGGGAAATATTCCAAAAGCAAGAATTGAAAGACACTTAGCTGGCTACAGGGAGCATTTGCAAGCTGTTATAGTTGCCCAAGGAGGAGCTATACTGACAGGGTTCCCAAATGTTTGCACAGGGCCTTTTTCCTTTTTTTATTGTATGAAAATGTAAAAAATTTAAATTAAAAGTAATCTTGCTTTAAAATTTTAAGAAATGTGTCATGTTTAACTTTCTACCATTTAGAGGTCAGGTTAGCTTCTGTTCACTTTGATATTAATTGTAAAAGGCATTTTTACCAGGGGTGCCCAAATTCTTGCACCCCACTGTATCTGACTGCTATACAGTTCTGTAGCTACAGTGAGAACTATAATTCATTGGACAGTGAGTGACACATTTTTTGTTATGTTCTGTACTCTAGCACTTTGAGTTTGAAAGGAGACAATGACAATGAGGTTGAAGTGCAGACTGTCAGCTCTAATTTGAGGGTATTTTCATGATGAACCACTTAGAAATTATAGAACCTTTTCTACATAGTCCCCCCCCCCCCATTTTCGGGCATCAAAAATATTGGACAGTTTAACATAATGTAGAATAAAGTAATCATTTTTGATATTTGGTCGCATATCCTTTGCATGCCTTGACTTCCTGATGTCTTTGACCGAACAATATCAATACTCTTGATATCTTATTTTCTGGTGCTCCTACAAGCGATACTATAACCTCTCTGCATTTGAAAGGATCTCTATGGGAATTGGGGGGTGGGACTAGATTTAGCTGTAAATTACACTGGAACAGTATGGTACACATTGTTGGCTGAATGACTCTAAGTCATCAAGGGTCTGACATAGGGATGGGAGGATATAATATTTTATCTTTTATCGGGATAAAAACACTCAAGATAATTTTATCGTGGTGAATTTCCATTATCGGGATAATCGTGAATATCCTCACATGAGCGTGAATATCCTCACGAGTGACTTGAAAACTCTATGCCACAATGGCAGTTGGACTTTATTTTATTTAAAAAACAGACTCACACAATGTTGCTATTTTTTTAAAATTTATGCAGGGGGGACTTATAATTTATGATTACCTTATTTAAGGTTTTTTGATTGCATTGCATGATTGATTTTTTTTTTTTTGCATTCATTCTGCTGTACCACTGTCTGTGTGATCAGAAAACAAAACAAGGTATTCACTTACTGTGCATTTACAACACATAACTAATTGAACCATGTGAATGGATATCAGGTTGATAGATTCTTTATATAGAGCTCTGTAGTCCCGCCCCCTCCTATCCCTGGCTGGTCCCGGAAGACTGTGGGAAGCCATTACCTACCCCCACTTCGGGATCTTTCAGTCATCCTTATGATGATATTATGGCATTGTATGGACCAAACTTTGACATATATGTGATACAAAGTCCATTATATACTCACCACCACGTTTAAATCAAATTAGAATCGTATAATTAACGGAGTTTGAGAAACATAACTACACAACCCAGAATCCCTGGTTTTGCTAGCTACCGGCCGCTCTGCTAGCGAAAATGGCTATCACTCGGTCTGCTCTTCTAACTTATTATGGAAGTAGCTACCGGCCAAAGTAGCAGCTACCAGCTGCAATGCTAGCGAAAATGGCTATCACTTTGTCTTATTATGGAAGTGAAACTAAGAGTATTACCAAGGGCGAGAATCACTATCAGTCTGGCCATGCTGAAAGTGTCAGCTTTATAGCTTTCACTTCAGCAGTGTGAGCAAGTGAGTAGTCGTGTTGTCGTCGTTTTAGTTGCTTTTTTGAAAACGTGTTTGTTGTTTATTTGTTGGACATAATTTCAAATTACCAATTTTATTAATTATTTTTAAATGTGACAACCCCTCTCTTGGGTGTTTTGAACGTCTAGCTGCCTGAATATAGAAAAAAAACATTTTCAGTCCATTGACTCCCATTATATTTTTTCCGAAAAGTGGCACCAGACGTTCGTCACCAAAGCGGGCGGGACTACGGAGCTCTATTAATGGATTTTTTTCTCTCATTGTGATTACCTGCTGGGTGTTGGCGAGAGTCTGAATCTGTCCTAGTTTGTTTTTCACTAAAAAGGATGTTCACAAAAAAAATATATGTGTCCTATGATGCAATCAAATTATTTGTTCCTTAATAAAGGAGCTATATGTAACAAATGTACTGTACTAAATCATAAAATGACCATGATATGTCATCAGAGATTACGGAAACATGCTAAGTCGAAATACTGGCTTCTCCGACAACAAAGCTACAGCCAGTATGTTCTCCTTTGAAATTTTCATTCCGAGTCGGAACGTCTGTATTTGTTTTGGCCTGTGTGATTCACTATTCTCTGAGTTGACTCCGCCCACTGCCCATTATGAACAACCAGATGTACTCCGGCACTCCGACAGCCGATTTACGAATGGCTAAGTTAAGTTCAACATCGTTTTCATTTAGCTAGCTAGCTAAAGATTTAAATATATATATGTATATAGTTACTCGCTAAACATACCACTAATGTTAGCTTATATCTGTGTGACGTAAACATAGCCAGCCATGCATCTAGCCAACATTGACAGAGTTATAAAAAATCCACATGAGCTGGTTTATAATTTGCAAACAATAAATAAATTGCAAACGTATACATTAGCTGATCAACTTACAGTGTAGGACTCGTCGTCGCTTGTCATTGTCAAAATAGAATAAGCTCATCTCAAAATATAATGTTGCCTCGGCTCGTCTTGTGCTCGTGTTCATTCAGTGTCCTCAACCTGGCAACCCGCAAGAGCTTTGAGATTGGGGAGGAGGGGACGGGCGGAGACAACTCTCCAATATTGTGAATTTTGACTGCAGTACCCATTTTAAATGCTCGTTGTCAATGTTACATATAGCTCCTTTAACAAAATGTAAGGTAAAGCGATTCCAGTATGGTTTAGTGCCATTTTAAGAGTTTTAAGCATATTTTGATGATTATCGGGATAATATCGTGAATTGAAATTATTTTGTCCAAGATGATCGTGACATTAAATTTTCATATCGTCCCATGCCTAGTCTGACGTATCAAACGCCCTAAACCATCACTCTGCTGCCAGATATGCAGTAGATATGGATGGATCACTTTAAGGGTTGTTTCTCCTGACAAATCTTCCTATTGAACTTTATGGAAAAATAAATCAGGAGAAGAAACCCTTCAAGTTATCCATCCATATCTACTGTATTTCTGGCAGCAGAGTGATGGTTTAAGGCTTGTTTGACACGTCAGACCCTTGATGACTTAGAGCCATTTAGTCAACCATGTGTTTCATACTGTTCCAGTGTAATTTACAGCTAAATCTAGTCCCACCCCCCAATTCCCATAGAGATCTACCAATATTATCAAATGTTAGCTATCTCATTGGTATGAGGCATAAGATGAATAGAGAAATAGCCTACCCAAAACTGCAGTAGGGAAATACGAAGACTTTTCGTACAGGTCACTATCATGGGTGGCAGCACATACTCTATGAGTATGAATTAGGCTCTTTGAGAGAAGGTTTTAACCAATCTGCCCAGTGATGAGTACATGTTGTTTGAAATACATTACATTACATTTACATTACAGTCATTTAGCAGACGCTTTTACCCAAAGCGACAATAGACCACAATAGACAGACAATAGACCAACATAACTACAGAACTGTATAGCAGTCAGAAATAAAAAACAGAGTATTGGAAATCCCTGATAGTGTAGAGAGCTGAAATTTGCCTTGGTGGTGCTCATTTAAATTTCCTGTCTTTTGTGGCTTTTGACCAAGCCAAACTCCCCACTTAAAACATAGTTTTTTGTTATTAATTATTATTATTAGAGTAGTATGTTTGGGGCTACTGTGCTGTGCATGGTGCTGAACACTGTGGGATCAGATGTGGCATGGTTGCCTGCTTTCTGGTGGAATAATAGGCGTGCGCGATAAAGAAGGTGTGTGTCTGGGTGTGATGGGGTTGGGGGTAGTGATGGGCATTCCGGCTCTTTTCAGTGAGTCAGATCATTTGGCTCAGCTCACCAATAAGAGCCGGCTCTTTCGGCTCCCAAACTGCTCTTCATTCAGTAGCATTTCCGGTTTTTCAAAATTGGCCAAAGTTAGCGATATTTTGACCTATGATTGGTGTTTGTGCACATCTATCACTTAAATTCTTCAAATGAATCTTACTCTACCTTCTAATTACCAAAATAACATTATTTTGCATTTTGTTTGTTATAAAAACTATTTAAATAAATGTAAAAACAGTAGGCTAAGACGCTATTACACATGTGCATTTAAAGTAGGGCATTTTTATGTCTTGAAATAAATTGCACAATAAACAGTGCATAGTTGAACATTTCAAAACAAAATAGACACTCATAAAATGGAACATTAGCCTATAGTGGTTTTATTTATTTTTGGCCTAAAAAATCATTCTCTTTGATTACAGATAGAACTTGAAGAAAAAAAAACGAATAAAAGTTCCACCAAGACCACAAGCACTTGTCTTGTGTTCATTTACAAAACAAATCGGCTCTTCAGATGTGCGAGTCGGCTCCCAACGTTCACCTAAAAGAGCCGGCTCAAAGAGCCGACTCGTTCGCGAACGACACACCACTAGTTGGGGGTGGGGTCCCAACAAAAGATTTGCACCAGAGCCTATGACATATGTTATGCGACTGGGCCTCACACAGTAACACTCATAATAGCTGAGCCCATTGTATTGGCTGCAGTTACTTTCTGTCCTTAATACAATATTGTCCTTTCATTGGCTTTGTCATAATAACCAGTTTTCCTGTATGGCTTGGTATACAAACAAACTAGCTATGTATTATTTATGTATGACTAGCATTTGAGTCGAGTAGTAAGCCAGCAAGCTAGAAGCAGTAAATGTATTACTTGCTAGCTAGCTAGATAAGATTATATTCATTACTTGCTAGCCAGCTACACGGAACACAATAGATAGCTAACAAGCAAACTAATTTACTGCAGCATAATTAGGTAAGTTGCTTTTCGTAGCTAATTGCCTTTAGTGCAAGTTAGTGACTGATACATGGCTAGGTAGTCAGCAACAACTGTACTGCAGATATCACCTTAGCCATACTCCTGATTTTGGTCAGACTCCTCCTTGAAAATGGGCATATAGACAAACCACTCAGCATGCCTCCTGTGATTTCAGACTTATATTATTCTCATTTAAAATGGGCTTCAATGGGAAGGGCACTACATTGTGAAGTTGGAACAGCAGAACGCTGCCAACATTAGCACTGCAGAACAGGTTGACCACCTGCATTGGGTACTAATGCAGCAAAACAACACTCAAGACTATGTGACGTGAGCTGTTGTTATTTGAAGGTGATACTCATTAATATATGGTCTATATCTATCTGTATTGAGGCGTTGCATACACTACTCACAAAAAGTTAGGGATATTTGGCTTTCGGGTGAAATTTATGGAAAATGTAAGTTCACACTACAGTGATATTATACGTATCATGAAAGTAGGGCATTTAAGTAGAAGCATGCAATGGTGATTTCCTCATCTCAAACAATTTATTGAAACAAAAGCCAACAACAGTGGTGGGTATACCACAACAAAAATGTCAATGTCTCAATAACTTGTCATGTGCCCTTGAGCATCAATTACAGCTTGACAACGACGTCTCATGCTGTTCACAAGTCGACTTATTGTCTGCTGAGGCATGGCATCCCACTCTTCTTGAAGGGCGGCCCTCAGGTCATTGAGGTTCTGGGGTACAGAGTTACGAGCCTCTACACGGTGAGTCAGCTGATCCCATAGGTTTTCTATGGGATTCAGGTCTGGAGAAAGTGCAGGCCACTCCATTTGAGGTACCCCAGTCTCCAGCAGCCTTTCCCTAATGATGCGACCTCGATGAGCTGGAGCATTGTCGTCCATGAAGATGAAATTAGGCCTGTGTTGTTCATGCAGGGGCACAATGACTGGATTAATGATGTTATTCAGGTAGTATGGGCTTGTCACTGTACCATTCACAAAGTGTAGGGCAGTTCTGTATTGACTAGACACACCTGCCCACACTGTAACACCGCCACCACCAAAGGGTCGTCTGGTGACAACAGTGGCTGATGCATAGCGCTCTCCTTGACGTCTCCAACATCGTTGGCGGCCATCATTTCTGCTCAACGTGAATCGACTTTCATCAGAGAACAGCACTGAGGCCCACTGGTCCCTCGTCCAGCGTAAATGCTCCCTGGCCAATGCAAGACGATGACGCCTGTGCCTGGTGGTGTGGTCAGGTACCCTTGCAGGTCGTCTAGCACGCAGACCACGCTGATGTAAACAGTTTCGAATGGTCTGACGTGACACTTGGGTGCCTCTCACCTCCCTTAAATGTGCCTGGAGTTGAGTGGCATTCATCATCCGGTTCCGCAGGGCACTGTTCACAATGAAGCGGTCATCAGTGTGGGATGTGGCCAAAGGACATCCACTTCTATGCCTTTCTGTGACTCTTCCAGTCTCTCTGTATCTCTGTTGCAACCTGCTGATGACACTCTGTGACACTCTAAGCTCAGTGGCCACTTCCCTCTGAGAACATCCTGTTTGAAGCCTCGCAATGGCGAGGTACTGTTGTTCAATTGTTAGGTGTCGTCTTGGTCTCATGATGTCAAAATGTGAACAGCATGATGAAGAGGACTGTTTAAATACCAATTCTAATTGAACCAGGAAATTTATTGGTCGATTCATGGATCAAACACCTGTTGTGAATTTTGCCGTTCAGCTCCTTGTTAGAGAACAGCAAGTTGTGCAAAAAGTACTGAAACATTGAATAGTTGGACATGTGCATTTAAAAGTTTAGAGAAGGTCAAATTAATTTCACCTGTAAATGTTATAGTGCATTTTAGGTTCATCCTGAAATTTCACCCGAAAGCCGAATATCCCTAACTTTTTGTGAGTAGTGTATTATGAGTGTTGTGTCCACAAATATTTATTTTTTACTATAAATGAACCGTCTAAGGAAGTTGCCCTAACAATTTTGGGGGCGAATTGTAACTTCAGTGTATACTCTCATCCATTACAAAGTATCTACATTTTCTCCAGTTCTAGGTGAAAGTCTGACTGTAAAAATAGCCAATTGTAACTGTCATACTGTTATCATCTTGCTACAAAGTTCTGCAGTTGAGAGGCAATACGAAGCAAACAGAATGAAATTACTTTCGCCACCACTAGATTGACTGAGTGCGGTTACATGATCGGCCGGCGTGTTTTTCTATTTGTCTGATTCCTCTGAGTATAGCCTACATACTGTAACTGCTAATTTTATTAACAATGGTGAGAAAAATTATCGTGAGACAATAAGAAAACGCCTATATTGGATTTAGAGCTGAAATTAACCCATACATAAGTTATAAACTCTCCAAATGCTTTAACGGCGTTACGTTACATTTCACGTCAATACCACAAAGAGCAGTGACCTTGATTGGTGTTTTCCTCAAAGTGTGTTGTCTGGCCAAAAACGTGACCGCAGGGAACAGCTTCTTAAAGACGCAGTCGGGCACTCAATAACAGCTTACTCCAAACACAATTTATTGGCCCAAGTGCTCAAAGTCACCACTGTTCGCCAACCTTCGAACTTCTTGTCTGTTTTCAATGTTACGGGAACCCTTAACTTACGGAATCGAATGGCAACTTAGGAAAACAGGCAGTCACGGTGAGCTCCGCCTATCGTCCATGTGCTGCGACCCCTCCTCTTCCTCCCACACATCGCAAGCTCCCTGTATTTGCATAAAATGTGTGTCAGTAGGGCAGCTCTTTTCGCGGCTCACATGCAACGCGCACATGCAGCATAGCTCAACGAACCATACCTAGTCTAATCAGTACAACTGGCTCGCCTCCACGCTTCAGCTCAGCCAATGAAAACGTGAGAACGAATAAAAGAGGGGGAGAAAGGGGAGTGCATGAGATGCATTGAGAGAGAGAGAGAGAGAGAGAGAGAGAGAGAGAGAGAGAGAGAGAGAGAGAGAGAGAGAGAGAGAGAGAGAGAGAGATCCCCCACATACGAAAACAATAACAAGGGAGGTTTAAGAAAAAAAGCTAGTCACATTTCACTGACACCTGAAAACGTGGTAGGTGGGGGCTGCCGTGTGCGTGTATTAGAAGGTGTGCAGAGCTTGTTTGACAGTTCTCCCTGGAAGACGCTTATGACTGTACACGGACACTAGGCTGAATTCTTGGAATTTGTGCAAACGCTAGTTGTGGCACACGCGCTCACACAACACTTTAATCAAGCCAAGCAACTGTTAAAGGGAAGCTAAAGAGGACAGATGCGACATCAGACCTTGTCGTTTTAACGTAGGCTACCGGAGATACATTTTGAATTTAGTCTACATATTTGTTCCTATTAATATTTTATTAGATTTTTTAGTTTTTGGGTGACACAACCCCCTCATGCACTATGCACAGTTATCTGTTCTTTCTGGAAGACGCTTTATGAACGGAAACTTCATGACTCTTTAACCCATATCAAAACGACTGCTCCTTACTGATATACAGAGACAAACAACGTCAATACATTTATAATTAATTGGAAGCAGCCTGAACAAACAACAATGGATAACAGTCCAGGTAAGAACTATTGTATGGCTTACCGTGCATGTTGACAAATTTAGTATTTATGCTTAGTATAAATAATGCATATCCCGGTTATTCCTTTCTGCAGTGTATCGCATAAAGACAAGAGCAACATGCCTATTTATGTTAAATATACGAAATTATTGGTCAGTAGCCTAGTTCAAAGGTACTAATGTTACACTGATGTACAGATCTAGCCTACAAATGGCACTGCAAGTAGGCTACTGAATTTGGAATATCGGGAAATTCTGAATATCGATCACTCGCAGATTGAATGTAAAATAACCGAATGAGCTGTATCTTCGATTTATATTTTAAATGCTTTAGTAGCTTAACTGCAAATCGACACTCGCCTGCCATTTCAATGTGTTATTTTAATGTAGCCTAATGCGTTCTGTCTGTTAGCCTATTGCCTATTGCCGTGGTCTTCCAGAAAACCCATCATGAATATCCTACTGCATACAGATTCTGATGGTTCAAATGAAATTGCCCTATGGACAGCAGTTTCTCTATTCCAAGCGGTGGGAGCTCGCTTCTACTGAAACACGTCTGACTAAACTATGCTACAGTAGGCTACTTCCTGCCTTTTGGCAGGTAAACAAACTCACGTGTAGCCTAGTGGCGACCAGATATGATCTCTGACTTGCCTGATAGCGCACAGTAGCCTACAAACTTGTTTTCCTTCAAGATAAGCAGTTTTGTTTTTATTATGCTGGCTTGGCATTGGTAAAAGAAACGTCTGAGTATCAAAATTAAACGGTTCAGTGTCACCGAAATCGTTTCCACGGTGACGTTAGAGTTAATATGCTGGTGGTTCATTTACAAAGCTGCAGTCACGTTCCAGTACTGGTGACTGCACCGTTGTCTCGTGCTGAGGCGCACCCCTTCAGCGCCACATAGCCTACATTCTCACAACGCGTGCATCAGGCATGTGAAGCCAATGTCATTACTAACATCACATTTATGGCCAATAAAATGTGGACTGAACGCATGCCAGGGTTGAGTGCAGTAGGTTAATCAAAGCATTGTTTGCATCGGAAAGCCAAACCATGTTTTTATTTTGTCACACATCTCGATTAAGGTCTGATGATCATATTACCACCAATAAATCGTTGGCTCTGAAGAACCGATGATATTTATTAATCTGGATTTAATTTGATTTATTAAAAGTCCCTTGGGGTTGTATTACTTCCATGAATGACACTAGCCTATAAAACAATATAATGTATCACCATACGCTTTATATGCATTCTTAAGTATTTCTCCATTAAGATTTTGACTTTAATGATTGGCTTTAAATGATTTGTATGGCTAGCTGTGCATAGGGTTATAATGTGTTGCAGGATTAACATATTATTTTCGGTATAATGAAATTATTGTAATACCGTGTGACATTGAATATTGTTTGGTAATTGTATGAGAACTGACCACCTTGCTGTTGAAGAAGTGCAGAGCTAAACAAGTTATGCACAGATCATTTGAGACCTTTTTACTGCCAGCATGTACCAGACAAATTAATTATGGGTACAGTCTGACCTAAAAATCGACTGACACAGTGGACCACTGAGTTGGGAAACTGGACCAGTCTGAACTGGTCTGGTGCTTGCCTACAGTTTGAAGTGTTCCGTTAAATCTCTGTAGGCTACACCAGCCTATTTTGTCAGTCTTCTTATAATTTATATTGAACCCCATGCATGTCTACTATTTATGTGGCCGATATTATTGCTTTTTATTACTGGCAAAGCAGCTCCGCGTATACGTGTTTGTGGTTGATAAGAATTTGAAGTCGCTATGTACAATTCAAACCCCTTAAACCAGTTTTAAAACTATTCAAGGTTGTGAACGAAGTTGATAGCGCCGATAGTGTGAACAGATTGTCTTCGGCTACTCCCGAGTTACAATTCTGCTCGATTACGCTTTAACATTTAATGAATCATATAGCCTAGCCGAAGCTTTCTTCACTATAGCCCATTCCTGGTGTTTTTCAGCACTGGCTGCTGCGCTGGATGCTTCTCGGTGACATCACGTGTATACGCTTCCTCAGCCGCGTGCCGCGCGTGATTCCATCTTACCCCTCCCCTCTCTGCTCTCCCCTCCCGGAGACTCATGTTTTCATCCTACCCGGAGTGATAGAGAGGTTGGTCAGTGGGTCAGCGATTTTGTGCCTCAACTCATTCCCTCACGTTCCCTGCTTCGTGCGCAGTTTATTCCACAGGATATTCGACAGTGCTCGCTTAATTTGCACACAGCTGGCACTCGGTTTAAAATGAACGACAGCCATCCTCGACAAACACTCAGATAAGGGTAACGCATATTTATTGCACTAGCAAGCCATCTCCCCGTCTTCCCTTTGGTTGTGTTCTCTATGACTGGAACGTGACCGCCCCGCTCGTGGGAGATTAGCTCTTTTACTCCTCCGGTACAGTAATGTGGCGCCAGGATTCGCCTGTCACGCTGCCAGATAAAACGTGCGACCAAGGACAGGGAAGGAAGTAAAGGAATTCGACAAAATGATTGGGATGGGGACATTTTAAAAAAAAACATAACAAATAGTTATGTTTGTGCCTGTGAAAACCTTGTTTCCATTCTAAAAAAGATCATAGTGTTTGATCATTTCTCTGGTAGCCATTGAAAGTAATTACTTAACAGTAGTAGTTTTTATTATTACTTTTATTATTATTTGCACCTGCGCTTTATACATGAGCCTTCATTAAAACGAGCATAGCACGCACAGAAATACGGAAAACAGCTAAAAATGTTCAAGCCACTGAAATATATGGTGTATTGGAATGGACCAAATAATGATGATCAGAGCATTGCTGAAAGAAAGATGGAATTTAACACATGCCTAAACATGAGGGCAGGAACCGACATCACCAACCTTACAAACCCACATTGATAGACTATCACGGGACGGAGAGCACGACAGAAGAAAGGGGGGTCAGAGAAAGAAGCTTACAGGGAGGAGAGGGGTTGATATTGTGCTTGGTGAACACAGTCACGTTTGTGTGCAGCACTTATAGAATAGCACTTGCATGGCTCACAATAAGCAGGGTCTGCTTGTTCCTCAATAATTGCAAGTTCACATAGACCCCAAAAGTTTTTAACTTTTTTTGGTGTGTGTGTGTGTGTGTGTGTGTGTGTGTGTGTGTGTGTGTGTGTGTGTGTGTGTGTGTGTTTTTTTGCAAAAAAAAAAAAAAAGTGCATGGCACTCATGCACGACTCCAGGGGTTGTATGTGGCACTCTTGGGTTCCACCGGTTGCTTTTTTTTTGGGTGACTGACAGTATAAAGCCATTTGGTTTCCAGAAGGCTCCTGTCCACTGTGAGGTTCTCAGTGTAGCAGACTGTATGCTGCTGCTCTTCCTCTTTATTTTGACTACTCCACATTAATACTGCGACAACTGTGCTTGGATTCGCTTCATATCCTGCACATATTATATAGTGCTGTGACTGTCCCAGGACATACAGTATAATATGTACATCTGAATAAACTTTTTCTTCAAGGACAGAGGAAAGTCAGGAGACAGAAAGTGCTCATGTTTGTGCTGCTCCACATGCACTTCTTTCCTCAAGCTGTCAGTCATCTTTTCACACGCCGGGGACCGACATAACATGAGTACCTCACTCGCTGGCCTTTGAGGATAGCGCCCCTCCCCCAGGACACTGGAAAATGTCACTCATTTCCTTGCATGGGGATGTTGGAGGCAACTGGTAAAGATAAGCATCTGAGGAAAGATGGGGTTTGGACACAATTCAGGGCTGTTAGGTATACCTGCTGTCACGCTTTAATAAAGACCAACAATGCAGCGACACGTGCTGGCAGCTGATTTGCATGTACTGTAGCCAGAGGAAAAGTCACGCACATCCCAAAGGAAACACTCAGCGAGGTTAGTGAGTTAGTTTCCGTATATGCACACAAAGACCATATCCTCCTTAAATACCTCAGGAAATCACATTCTCTTCTGGATTTTGACAACCTTTTAATACAATTAATTAAATCTACAACCACAATTTTCAATTTAAAAAGCAAAATTGTAATTCTAAACAGGTACTAAATAATTAGTATGAAGCACATAATTTTCAGTCACAAATAAATAAAAAAATAGACAAACCATAAGCACTTTGAACATTCACTCATATGAGCTACATGATTGCCTAGCATGGGATGGTTTTACTGTAATGTACACTGAACAGTTAACTTTTGAACTACTAGTTACATTACTGAAGATGTAAGCCTAACATTATCTCGTAGCATTTCTCTTTTGGTGGAATTTGTCTTATGATGTCTTATAGTAAGGTAACGGGTTTATGAAAGCAACAAGGAACATTGCAATATGTGCTTTATATTGCCCAAAAAGTGGAGAAGAAATGTGGGAAAATGCACTGTCAGACTGAATGGGTGTGACGTGCGGGTGATATTACCATGTATAGTAGATAAATCATTTCATCCGTAAACATCCCAGTCACATGCACACCTTTGCGCCTGGATACAATCGATGACTTTTCATCCTATACAGTCAAATAAACAACATCGAAGGACGAGAAAACGTGAACAATCACGTTTTGCTCTCTCTCCACTTCCCGTGTTTAAGTAGAACACTAGGGTAACACGAGGTAGACTTTGGGACCCTCAGTGGTTACTGAATCGGTCTTCAAACGTGATCGTTCCCGCTGCCTGTTATATTACACGGGACTGCGGAACCCGCGAGCGAGCAAGAGCGGTGACTGTGTCAGGAGTCCATGTGAGGCGGGCGGTCAGGTGTCGTGCAGCTAGTCGGCTCTGGGCGCGCCGCCAAAGGAGCTGATCTATTATTGGAGCCTAGGCGGCAGCTGGCTTTGCAGACACGTGAGGCGGCCGTGTCTATGCTCATCCACAACGCATGACCAGATGCTAGTAGGAGGTTAGGGAGAGGAGGAGGGATGAAAAGATCTGAGTTCACACTCAAAGCAGAAGCTGCATGTCTGCGTAAGAACACAGCATCCATCCAACCAGCCTTTAATCTTTATTATGTAGCCTATGGACACGCATCTCGGGGGCGGGGGGGGGGGGGGATTCTGCCAATTATAAACATCAATTTTGCTCAGCAACAAGCCAGTACACTACCAGAATACATAAATAGCGCCGCATTGTTCGTTTAAGCCGCTGTTCCGAGACGATTTAGCGCTTTACAGACCTTCCATTAAAACGCACATTCTAGGCATTATTGACATCGAGGAAAAAGAGGGAAGACAGAAGAGATTGTGGAAGTGTTTATAACTACAATTTCGCCTGAAGCTTGGAAACTTTATCGCCAATAAACTTATTTTCCAATCCGTTAAAAAATCATTTAAAAAATAAAACCGGAGCCAAAAGCAGTAGCATAATATCCGTCGCAACATGTTTACCATCGTATTACAAATTTTGCAATGTGGAAATATAGCCTAGCTGTCCCTTCATCGCCTCGGCTATCGGTCTCAAATTGTCGCCGCTCAAGGTCACAGGCAGCATATTATGAGGCATTATTTCCTAATTACAATTCGGTGACCTTTTCTTTCTCGAGTGTGCCCGAACACTAAACTGGGTTAAGGCAGGATAGGCTACAGGTGCCAAGTATAAAGATTACCTGCGGGTGCCATTGAGAATCCATCTATGGCGTAATGTTATACTCCAAAAAGCAGGCTGCTTTACTAACTGAACAATCATGGGTGTGTGGGGGCGGTGATGCGTACCAGCAACGGCATGCGCTTGACATTTCTGCATTATATAAAATTATTCACCCTAAACTGATTAAGTAATACATGGTTCTATACATTCATAATGTAAGTTATGCACGTTGATCTAGTTAAGGGAAAGTGCTAAGCAAATCAATAATCTGTTGATACAGTTAAAACTGGACATATCAGAAAAATTGGAAATCAAGGTGTTTCTTGTCACTTGTGGTAACGGTTTTCCTTGTTAACAGACCTGATAGCCATTACATTACATTACAGGCATTTAGCAGACGCTCTTATCTAGATGGACTTACACAGCATTTACACGGTATCCATTTCTACAGCTGGATATATATACTGAAGCAATGTACCTTGCTCAAGGGTACAACGGCAATGTCCTACCTGGGAATCGAACCTGCAACCTTTCGGTTACAAGCCCAGTTCCTTAACCATTATACTACACTGCCGCCAAATTGCTTTATTTTACCTCACTATTTTCTTCAGTATTGACTGTAACTAAAAACCATCTCCTCTCTTCTGACCTGTGCCCATAGGGAGTGTGATTCTCTATGCGGGGTCCTCTGGCAGCGCCAGCCCCAGCCCTGGCAGCCCTGGCAGCCCATCCAGCGGGTACCAGACACAGTCGCCCTCCTCCCACTCCCAGCCCTCGTCCCCGGAGGAGGTCTCCTTCACCGAGATCGGGGCCCTGAAGCAGAGAGGACGGGGTGGGGGCACCCCTCCCTCACCCAAACTGGTCTTCCAGTTCCCCGAAGTCACCAATGCCCCTGCTCCCTCCTCCGCCCCTTCCCAGCTCACCTTCTCCCACCCCATTGTGGGGAAGAGGCCCTGTGGGTTTACCGGAACTTTCTCGAGTGAGTGCTTTTGCCTCCCACACTGGCCCGCCTTTGTGCCTGAAATTGTGTGCCCCTTCAGAGCAGTGTAGACTTGGTTTAAAAAAAATAAAATATATATATATATATATAAACTTATCTTCATAGTACTGGATTAAAAAAAAAATCTGCATAGTACCAGTAGTTTGTTAAAAAGTTGCTTGACAACTTAAATCTCATGTCAAGGAAAACAACTAAATTGAAAAGATGTGTCTTAAGCATTTTAAAGTGCTTTGAGATTGGAAAAGATTCTTTATAAGTGCAATGTATTATTATTATTGTTATTATTATTATTAGTATCCTGCACATTCAATTGAAAGCAGTACATTTTCATGTTTCTTTCCAAAACTCAGCGATACCTTTGTGCTTTTTGAGGCATTTCTCTCCGCTGTTCTGACCAGTTCTCTCTCTCCATCAGAGACGGGAGGGATGGTGCTCCTGTGCAAGGTGTGCGGGGACATCGCATCAGGGTTCCACTACGGAGTCCATGCCTGTGAAGGCTGCAAGGTGAGACAACAGCAGCCTGGGTCCAACCATTCTAACACACAATGTCATCTGAATAACAAAAGCTCTTTAAGCAATGCATACTGTACATTTGGTGCTTTAGCCATCACCTGGGAGGCATGTCTGGCTAAAGTGCTAGTCTTTAGCATGGCGGAAAACTGCATCTCCAGTGGAAAAATTGCTTGTTATCATAAGCAGCATAATAATATTAATAAAAATAATAATGATAATAATAATCTTCGTTAAAAAAGTTAAACAAATCGGCCTACAAATAAGTAAGGTAAAGAGTCAGGTAAGGAGGGTTCCATCTCTCCATCCAGTGGTGTCTGCGTTTTCCCGGTCGCCCGCTCCCCGCTGACCGCTGACCGCACTTCTCCTCCACAGGGCTTCTTCCGCCGGAGCATCCAGCAGAACATCCACTACAAGATGTGCGTGAAGAACGAGAACTGTCTGATCATGCGCATGAACCGCAACCGCTGCCAGCACTGCCGCTTTAAGAAGTGCCTCTCCGTGGGCATGTCCCGAGATGGTGAGCACCGCTGTCAGTCTGCACAAACCACGCCCACCCACCAAGGAGCAAGGTCTCCCTCACAGAGATAGGGCCGGATTCAGAGATGGCCAACTTAAACAATGCACTTAAGTGCCTCTCTTGCAAGTTTTTTTACGCGGGAGGAGACGCTGTATTCTTTATAAATGTGGGGTACAGTCAACCAAATGTTTTTCCCCAGTTTATTTTCTCGTAGACAACCCAGCAATCAAGTTGTGCTCCTGTGACATTTGGAACTCATGTACCCACTTGTTTGCTTTCACATCTACGTACACGTCATTACTAATATTCCATCAACACCACCATGTTGGCATAACATTTTGCTCGATTTGCGGAGATGAAGGTCTTTTAACAGTCTTCTACATTCAAGATATGAGAGGGCCTTCTTGCAATAGAGTCTATCCATCTTTTCCTCATCTCTGTCCAAGCCTGAGAGTTTTTGGCCTGACTACTCACTCCGACTGTCCCCTTCAGCTTCTCTCTCGCTCTCTCCTCTCCGAATTTCTCTACCCTCTCCCTCTCCTCCTTTCCCGTTCCTGCCTTTTCTGGCCCCCCTCCATCTCACGCGGACAGTGATCTATGGGAACGGGAGCGCCACGATCCCTGAAGCTATCCCTCATGTCCAAAACGGCGGTTTATTTTCTGAAATTTGGAATGCGGGAAGACCGACTGTCTTCCATGCCTATCGGAACATATCGTTCCGTTAACGAAGGGGGCACAAGCCGCAATTAGGAGAGCACCACAGGAACACACCGCTCTCATCCATCTTTGAAATAGTATTATTTTACACCAGGAGCCCGTCCCCAGACATGTTTCGCAGAATGCCAAATGGCAATTAATCAATTTTTTTGTGTGTGTGTCTGTATTGGGTACACATTTAGCTGACCTAAAAAACATTCCTGCTGTACCGTTTTACCACAGTCCCCTATATTGTGACAAACTTGGTCACATGTTTCTCTTTCCTCTCTGCATTTTATTTTCTTACAGTAAAAACTTTACAGGACATTGTCAGGTGTCAAACGGATTTGGCACCTGAGAAAATTTTGGGTTGAGATTTTTTGACAGCCTAATAGAGCCCAGGAAGCCTAATAGAGCCCAGGACACTCACAGAAACCGGATTTTTTCCTAGAACACTTGATTTATTGATAGCTGCTGGAATAAAATGAGTAAATTTAATAATTTAGCCAAAATTATATTGAAAAATTATGTTTTATTTCAAACGGTTTTCCCCTTGCTGGCTCCGCCTACGTGCCTATGACACGTTACCAAATGGATCTATTGCCCATCCCCCCCAACTGTAACTCCTCCCTCCCCCCTCCCGTCTGTGCTCTCACTCCAGCCCAATTTGCGTCTTTTGAAATTGTGAAGTGGGCGGAGACGGAACAAAAGCCGGTGTTTATTACCCCTTTAACACCTCCATGTAGAAGTAACACAGTTCTCCCTATGAGTCACTTATGCCACCCTGTCTTTCTTTCTCTCTCTCTCTCTCTCGCTCTCCCTGCCCCCCTTCCCTCCTTTCATATCTCCCTCCTTTTATTTCTCGCGTTTTCGCAGCTTGCTCTCCATTGTCCCCTGAATCTCCTTACCGCCCCCCTTAACCCAAGTGTGTGCCATTTTCCCTTTTCACATCACCCTCTCCCCCCGAAAGTAAAAAATAACAAACTCGACCCCCTATTCCATAACTCTGCTGTCTTGTCACGTCGTCAGTGACATCATGTTTGCTCTGACCCAGTGACCTACTTTTTCAGTGGAAGAGAGAGAGGGGGTTAGCATACGCTAGCAAGGAGCTATTAATAGGCTCATCGGTTGGAAGTGATTTTCCAGAAGTGGGGGGGGGGGGTGAGAAGAGTGAGGGCTTGATATGGAGTGCATTATTAGGAATTTTGAGAGTTAAAACGTTTGCTTGGGTGGTTGCTACAACCAAGACAGCATCAGGGCATCCTCAAAAAAGAAGATTATACATATGTCCAAGGAAGTTTAGAATTATTTGTATAATAATAATAATATTCATAATAATTTAAATAATTTTAAAGATATGGATTACAGAAGTCAGAACTAACATATTTTACATCCTTACTATATGTTAAAGGTAGATGGGGTTGGTAAAAATGAGTAATAACGACCGCGTATGTCTTTTCTTTGTCCCTGTCTCTCAGCTGTGCGTTTCGGACGCATTCCTAAGCGCGAGAAGCAGCGGCTCCTGGACGAAATGCAGAGCTACATGAACAGCCTCAATGAATCGGCAGCCATGGACATAGACTCCCCCCCCCCTCCTGAGACCCTGCCCAGCCCAGAGGACAGCCAGTCGGATGAAGCCATTGGAGCCATCTCCCGGGCCTACCGCGATATCTTCGTGAGTGGGCAGGACAGCCAGGGCAAGAAAGGCAGCAACAGCAGCAGCAATAACAAGAACAACAACCCTTCCTCATTGCAGGCCATTCCCTCTCCCAGCTACCCCCCTCCTCACTCCCAAACCTGTCCCGCCCAGGGATACAACTCGTACCCCGCGACAGGGTACCAGGCCACTCCCCGCTGCCCTGTCACCGCACGCGACAACAGCCCCACCTTCGCCTTTGTGGACAACGGCCATTTCAGCTACCCTACCTCATCCAATCAGAGGCACTCTCAGCTTAACATAGCTCCGCCCCCTCAGTCCTACCCTGCTAACTACAACAGCTACTCCAACAATGAGACCCAAAGTCAATCCTCCTGTCCTTGGAGGATGACCCCCGGCGCCAAAGTTCTGGTGAGTTTTTTACAAAGATCATTGTTTTCGCACAACATGCAAAGGTGTCTCAGCACCCGTGCACTTGTGCATTACATCACCAAACAATGGCATAAAAACTATAGCGCTGGCACAAAAATTATTCCGTTCCACTAAGTTGTATCGTCTTGTGATTTTGTATGTTTCTACAGACTTTTGAAAAAATGTATGTCCTAATGCGAGCACAAGGATTAATTCAAACTCTTTGTGCAATGCTAAACTAAAAGCTTCAAAAACCCCTCTGCCCCCTCTACAGGCGTGTCCCCTGAACGCATGCCCTGTGTCACCAGCGGGACGCTCCAGCCAGCAGGTGTGGGAGTCTTTCTCGCAGTGCTTCACGCCGGCAGTGCGCGAGGTGGTGGAGTTCGCCAAGAACATCCCGGGCTTCCAGAGCTTGAGCCAGCACGACCAGGTCATGCTGCTCAAAGCCGGAACGTTCCAGGTACGGGCGTCCCTCCCGCCTTCTGAGAAATGTACACCCTTTCCGTGTCACCGCTGTACTTTCTTGGTGTGCCTTATGTTCTCGAAGTTTCAAGATTAGTGTTATCCAACTTTGTACAAGGTCAAGGCAGGTAACTGTTATACGGTGTCAAGTCCTGGCCATTATTATTTTAACAGCTTGATCTGGGCTAATTAAGAAACATGTTTCACAGGACTGGGTTGAGAAACATGAATCTGTATCTGTGCCTTATCATGAAATCTGATGAGCTTCACCATTTCTCTCTTGCTATAGTAGTTGCTGCTCGATTAATCTCCTATAGCCTTTTAACCCTTTCATGCCCACTCTCTGTTCCAGGATCCAAGTGCTCACAAAAATTGTTTCTTTTTTTTGTTTGTTTGTATTTTTTCAGGTTCTGATGGTCCGGTTCTGCTCGCTGTTCAACCCAAAGGAGCGGACGGTGACCTTCCTGAACGGGCAGACGTACCCATTGTCAGCCCTGCGGGCACTGGGGATGGGCTCGCTGCTGGACGCCATGTTCGAGTTCAGCGAGAAGCTCTCAGCCCTGGGCCTAGAGGCTGACGAAATGGCGCTCTTCATGGCCGTGGTGCTGGTTTCTGCAGGTGGGTGGAGTCTCGGAAGCCCCGCAGGTCCCACTTTACAGCTGGGCCATGCCCCTGAGCTCCCGCCCTTCAGCTATGCCACTTGCTCCACAGACCAAAAGTTTTTATGAGGAGAAATTTGTAGAGAAGTAACAGCAGTTGGTCATTCTAAACTGAGGAACAAAGAAAGATTTGGGGATTAAAAACAATAACTGTGTATAAGTATGTATAGGGGCAGTGGTTTACCAAAATGTTTAGTGGAGAATCAGAATAGTAGAAGCAATGTAACTTTCCTGGCAAAAGCATACGCAAGAGTAATGTCACCTTGAATTCCAGTCACAGGCATTTCAATTGGAAACAGCACACATATAGTTAAGTCGTACGTTGTCTGTGATGATTTGCAATGGGCGTAGCTGAGGTGCCCTGGCCTAACCCGTCCTCCATCCCCTGTCTCTCTCCCCAGACCGCGCTGGTGTCGTGGATGTGGGGGCAGTGGAGCAGCTGCAGGAAGGACTGATCCGGGCCTTGCGCTGCCTTGTGACGCGCCGTCGCCCCGACGACAGCGCCCTCTTCCCCAAGCTGCTCCTGCGCCTGCCGGACCTTCGCACCCTCAACAACCTGCACTCCGACAAGCTGCTGGCCTTCCGTATCGACCCCTGAGTCGCCCCCTCCAAGGCCCGAGGTCCACGGAGCAGACTTTCGTTACACAAAAAATAAGCAAATATGGACCGCGCTCACCGTGGGACGCATTTCAAAAATGGATGGAGATGGATTCTTCTAGAAGGGCTGGACTGACGACATCTGAAACGGCAGCACGCAAGGCCCCTGGATTTATTATTCTTTTTTGTGTGAAAAAGACGTATCGGACCTTCTAAGGGGACTTTGCTGTGCCGTTCGCAGGTTGTTGCGTCTTCCATGCCGGTCTCCACGGCCCCGCCTCCCCGGGTTACGTGGGAAGGGGGATGGGAGGGGCGGCGCTGTAGCGCTGCCTCCTTTACTCAACTTTCAGCTCTGCTGCACTGACCTTCTGAAGACCAAACACAGTTACTTCTCATCTGTCTCATTCCTCCCAGTCTCCATCCTCCAGCTGACTGCAGAAATAGACAAGACTTGCCTCGGAGATGAGCACACCTACTCTAAACAAACTTGAATTGTGTGTACCTGCAGGAGAAAGGGAATCTGTACACTGTATATTTTATGTGTATTCATGTGTATACATAATGTACAATATACACACAAACATATATATATATATATATATATAAACTCATTACCTTGAGTGGGAGGTTGCCATTTTAATACATCCATAGACATCTTTATTGGAATAGAATAGCAGGATTGGTAACACTATCTTAGACTGCACATTGCACATGCACTGTATTAATCACTTTCGTTCCTTTAGGCTATTGTGTCTAAAAAGTTGGGAAATGAGCAGTTTTAAATTTGGGTGTTTGAAAATGAAGATTCTTTTATAAAAAAAAGAAGTAATTCCTGGATGTCAAGATGTACAGCGATAAAAATGGACAACATCTGGAAGGGGAATGCCACCACCACCAGCACATTACTCCCACGTTATGTGGGTTGTGTAAATAAATGCTTTTTTTGTTGTTGTATATACTGTAATGCTTCTGTATTTTTCTGGTTGGTGATTTTCCAATGCCAGATCAGAAACCAAGAGAGTGACTCTTGGAGTCCGTACATGAGAGTGCGGAAGTGTGGGGGGAGGGGTGGTTGTAAGGTTAGGGGGAGGGAAGAGCTGAGGGTAACTAGTATCCCTGGTGGATGGAAGGACCTTGGCAATGCAGTCAAAACAACGCACAAACACACACACCACACAGATACCAGCAACAAAACCTTTTAGCGGCAGACTTGATTACAATCAATGGCATTTTCTGGAGAAGGTAAATCAAAATCTGTCTTGTTTGACTATAATTTGTTCACGATTTGATTGTGATGATTGATCACACCCTCCACCCCCTGTATATTTTGTAAATGTTTATTGTTCATCTTCCATAGAATCAATATAAAAATGATATTATATACTGTTTGTTGCTTTGACTTTTTTATTTCCTCATTCCTCATGTCCTCAAAAAATGCACCTTATGAGTGCAACGGTAGCTTAGCAACAGGCTTACCATCCACTGTTAAGACCATAAGATGGCCCTCGTTGCAGAAGGTAGCACTCAATGTGCATCTATAACCTGTAAAATTACATAAATCATCTCTAAAGACTCATGACTGATAAAAGAGAAAATGCATCAAAAACAGTCCAGATAAAATGAAGAAAAGCAGTGGATGAATTATTTTTTTTTAAATGTGGTGGGTGAATTCTTTAAAAAAATTATTTGACCTTAATTTTAACAGATTGTAAGTCCCGTTCACATAAATAATCTCTTATACAAGGGAGACCTGTCCAAGAGGCAGCACAATGAATAAGACCATGTACATCTCAAAGAGGAACTCTCGCAACAAATGTGTGTGAACATATTTCAACACATGAAACAAGTGTCTATAGCATTAGGACTTAAAACAAGTGAAGTTAACACAATCAACTATCTTCTGTTTAAAATATGGTAATGAGATTAGAGATTTGATTTGCTCCGTGAATGCATACAGCATCAGAAGCATAGCGTTGTCAAGGATATTAATATAGGATACTCACGTCCTTAGCAGGGTGCAGAAATCAAATTTCCTCTGGTGGCACGTGTTTTAAAACATGTTTTTACAGGATGCAATCATGCCAAAGCGGAGGTGAGATAATAAAATTGTTTTGACTTGCTCAAAAATCATGCATTTTCTCAATGCATTGGGTGAATTCCGATTTGATTTGCTTAAAGTAATACAACTTAAATTAATGCAATGCATGAAACATCAAACAAAAATGGTCTCTTGACCAGCTCTCTTAAACCTGCTATTTAGCCAGTGGGTGCTTATTGTAGGCTATTCAAGCTGCTAAAAATGTGCTTTGCAGAGCATATCACTTAGCCAAATGAATAAATAGTGTATTTAGAGTGCCACCTTCAGGGAGCAGCCTACAGTACAGGAGTTAACTTGGTGTGTTACAGATTCACAAATATGAGGCACTGTTAGGTGCTTAATTCATACTTTGCTTCGCACACAAATACAAAACACCTATGTAGGTCTACGGAGCCCCAGAAGTGCGCAGAAGAAGAAAAGTGGCCTCGTTTAATTATTTTAATTATTATTTAATTATTTTCTTCCATCAAAATAATTAATTTGTTCCCTCAAATTAGTTAATTCATTCCATCAAATTAGCAAACCCTCATTCCGCAAGCACACCTTCACTCCGAATCACCTTCCACAAGCAGGTCGTCTTCCTTCCGAATGAGCATCTTAATAAAGGCATTAATCACCCCCCATATTTATGGCACAGGATAAGTGCCAAAAATAAGACTGCTGAGAGGCCGGTGGAGCGTAGCTAGATCTTACTCGAAGCAAATGATCTAGCAACTGATAAGCCAGCGCTGGTAAATGAGAGGCCGGTGTTGTGCCGTAACGCCCCAAACCCACCAGACGCGCAAGCACACGCACTGTTGCGCTTCACTTCCGCTCCCATGTTAACTAATTGCCTCTAGGGTGGCAGTGTAGTTTAATGGTTAAGGAACTGGTCTTGTAACCGAAAGGTTGCAGGTTCGATTCCCAGGTAGGACACTGCCATTGTACCCTTGAGCAAGGTACTTAACCTGAATTGCTTAAGTATATATCCAGCTGTATAAATGGATAAATGTAATAAGATGTTGTCGCTCTGGATAACAGCGTCTGCTAAATGCCTGTAATGTAATAATGTAATGGTTCTCACCGGCCGCGCGCACGGCTGGCGGGCAGACGGCTCGCGGACGTGGAGCGGATTTTTCCACTCTGGGCGGAATTTTCTGGGCGTCCGCATGCGCAAACTTATAGAAATACATTGTATATGCACAATATCTGCATATAGGGTGTATATATATATATATATATATATATATACCACCACATATTAATGTTTTTCAACCTACTAATAGTTTTACTATTGTTATTAATTATTTTAATACATATTATATTTTAATATAGGCCCTAATGAAAAAGGGAACAAGACAATAACCATCGTGGGATGAATGAAGTTAAATCAAGTCATACATTTTGCATATAACCAGTCCCGTTTTTATAATGCTTTTTCTTTATTATAGTATACAAATTTATATATATTTGTTCAATTAAGACTGCTTACTTCTGTTTTTATTATACCTATATCACTGTATCTGTGATGATCTCACTCCCGTCCTATTGTGTCCCTTGTTTTCCTTCTCCCCCTGTCTCGTGTTTGTCTCTCCATAGTCCGTTTTCCCCGTTGCTGCAGGTTGGGCGTGATTTCCTATTTGTGTCACTCTGTTTCACTCCACTCTTTTCCGCCTATCCCATTTCCCCATTCCGCATGCATTCCACACACTCTCTGCTCCGTTAATCACTCACGCACACATTCGCACATGGCACATTATTGATACCATTAAGGTTTGTATTTAGTCACCCGGTGTTCTCTGTCCTGTGCTCGTTCGTTAATTGTTGTTCCGACCAAGTTCGCGAAAGTCTTGTTCGCTTAACCTGCTGGGTGAAAAACCTCTGGTCTTGTCTTGAGTCCTAGTATCCTTGTCTAGTTACGACTTTAAACAGTTTAGTTCCGTGTTGGCGTTTAATCGCCCTGCTATTCTGTCTAATCTAAGTCTGATCAGTCTGGAACAGCACTACCAGCTGTTCATTGTTTCGTCTCGCTAACTAACTCTGTCTGCTTCAGTCTGCCAGCCTGCAGTTGTCAGTAAATCCCTGCCTGTGTTGCGGTTTCCCTGCCTCCCATCTGACGTGTGCATGCAGCTTGGGCTTCTGCGATTCCACCCTGCGGCGGTGCCCGCTTACAGCCAGTGTTGCGGTGCTGTTGATGTGGTGTCGCTCCTGCCTCTGCTGTCGCTGCTGCCGTCCTGCTGTTGCCGTGCTGCTACTGCCGCTGCCCTGCTGCCACGCCTGCGTCCAGCCTGGACTCCGCTCCACTGTCCTGCTCTACCGTTCCCGCTCCCGCTCATCCCCTGCTCCAACCTAACCGGTTGTATGTCTCCACAAACCTTCCCTGGCTTCTCCTACTTCCCCCTGCTTCCCCGCAGCTTCACAACTGGACTGTGTCATAAATATTTACCCTGTCTGTAAAGTCCAGTTCCGGCTTGGAACTATTGCTGCCTGATGGTAAAGTCCAGTTCCGGCTTGGAACATTATCTACCCTGTCAGTATAGTCCAGTTCCGGTTTGGAACGTTAACCTGTCTTTGCCTTTCTCCCCATGCTTCAGGACTTCCCTGATCAAGCAATAAATATCTGAGTATTGGCATTCCTGTGTGAGTCGTGTGTTTGGGTCCAGTCCATTTCGGGGTCATAACAGTATCAATTAAGGTACTACAGAATCAAAATAGCTGCTAATTCTGCTATAAAATGTTTAGAACATGTTGATTACTGTCCCAAATAAATTATATAAAGTGAACTTTATAAAGGAGGCATTGTCTTTACTACATTTAGATTTGAAAAACAACATTCTATATAGTTTAGATATTTGTTTTAATATAATCAAAGGGGTGTACCCACATTCTTCTCCTCAGGAGCATTCGGAGCAAGAGGTAAACCGCAATTGCCTTCCTCATGTTTACAACTCGTACTGAAACAAAAAGTACTATATTAATATTGCGAGAAGGTAATCAACTGATTTTGTTATAATGACATAATTACATTAGCTATAGGCTACGAAGTAAAAATCAAAAGTAGGCCATTTGCTGCCAGCCAGTGAAGATTCATGTGTAGCTATTTTCCCATGTACTAATAAATTGACAGTATGCAAGTTTTAATTTTAATTAACCTGTCAAGCAGTAAGACATATGTATTGTATGTTGCATTATTAAGCGAAGCTCACAAATCCGGAATGTAGGCAATGCTTATCACGGAAACATACCGCAAGCGAAACGCGACCGCTTCACTTCGGCGTCCATCGTAACCAACCAGAAAGAACATACCAGCCGAGTGCGCTGCGAAGCGCCATTTCCGCGTGCGCTTCGCTTGCGATACTTTCGGCCAGAAGCGGAGAATTCAATTTACGGGATTGGATTCGGACCTACACTGTGTGTTATGTTTGCATTTGTATGTGGGTGTATATAGCCTATATATGCACCTTTTTATTTTCATTATTATTTTCTCTTCCTGTAGGCTATAATTGTCCATATAACCACTTGTCCATATAATCTCTTTATGTATAGTTGTTATTGTTAATTAATAGCCAACTCGCTTCCCTGATATTCATTTTAAATCGAGATGGGATATGAACATCGGTTATTAAAACCACATTAAACATGCATTATCACTTCAGTGGGCATGGATAAGCATTGCATCTGTTACTGCCAAATAAATAAGAATAGGTTATATAGGCTTATGTATTTACAATCAAGTGTGAAACTTGGCGAAAAAAAATCTAGTCTAAACAACTGCACATGACACACAGCAAAATATGGTGGTGTATATTTATCACCCTAGGGTGTTTACATGATCATACACTGCCCGGTCAAAAAAAAAGTCGCACACTGTAATATTTTGTTGGACCGCCTTTAGCTTTGATTATGGCACGCATTCGTCGTGGCATTGTTTCGACAACCTTATGCAACGTCACAACATTTATTTCAGTCCAGACTTGCATTCATTTTTAGCCGAGATCTTGTATTGACGACGGGAGAGTCGAACCACTCCGGGAAGTCTTCTCCAGCACATCCCAAAGACTTTCAGTGGGGTTAAGGTCAGGACTCTGGTGGCCAATTCATGTGTGAAAATGATTCCTCATGCTCCCTGAACCACTCTTTCACAATTTGAGCCCGATGAATCTTGGCATTGTCGTCCTGGAATATGCCCATTGATGGGATAACCTGGTCATTCAGTACATTCAGGTACCCAGTTTGTACAAACTGTGTCTGCTCCGTGGAGCCGAAGAGGACTCCACCTGTCCCTCTGATTGGTCCTGAATAAATGTTAATATCCTGTCCAAATGACACAATATTTAAAAAAAAATCAGCACATGCAGAGGCATTAGATGAAGGAAGGCACCTATTGCAATTAAATTTTTTTGTGGGAAATTTTTTGAGTATTTTGACCACATTGTTGCCATTAAGTTACATGGTGAAAGATCTATATTGGAGCCAATCGCAGTGGCGCTAGTGAGCAACGGCACAATTGCCGCTCGAAGCCCAACCAGGAAGTGAGCTTCAAAACGAAAGCCCAGGCTGCGCAATAGAGTCTGGCTGCAGACATCCACCGTCAAGCCCCACGTCCACCGCCAGGCCCTTCCGGGGCCTGAGCATGGACCTGGAAGTTGCGTCATGTGCCCTGGCGTCACTTCCGACTACGTGCGTGGACCTTTTCGTTACTTCCCCCATTCTGTTTGCAGAACACACTAAACGAGCCGGACGTGTCTTCTTTTGTCCAAGCAAGTTTGTTCTTTTTTCTAATAAGTGGATTTCAACGAGCCGACATCTGCCAACAAGGTAAATGATGCCAATGTACTGTTGGAACCAATGACGTTAACGTTAAGCAGCACACAACAACTTAAATACTAGGAGTTGGCTAGCTAGCTCACGTTAGCAAATTAGCACTAATGTTACTAATTGTATGTTGTTTTTTCCATTGCTATGTTTATTTGTAGCGCAGCAAACGTTTGCAATCATGATAAGTCATGAATCATAATGTTTGTGTAACGTAACTACCTAACGTAAGCTAACGTTAAGTAGTAGCTAGCTTTCTAGCCATTAGTGTTTGTCTAATGGCAGTTAAGTAACGACATACTCTATATATTGTTTGTTTTACAAACATTAGCACTAAAATTAATATCAGTTTTATGTGTGTTGCTAATGTAACGTTAACGTTATGTATGTAACGTTAACGTTATGTATGTAACGTTAGCCGCCTACTGTAGTTAGATGCTAGTTCTCTGTTCTCAAGTCGGTCTTTTAACGTTCGCTTACTCGCTACAATTGTTTTTTTTTTGGGGGGGGGGGGGGGGGGGGTAATGTTATTATTGGCAATCATTATTTGTACGAACATATTACGTTATTGTACTGTATTAAATAGAGCCATTTTAAATGTTATTGTACTTATTCTGTTATGTTTTTTTTCTTTTTACAGATGCATCATTCCATTCTCCAGGGCAATTCAAATTTAGAACTTGACAGATGCACAACCTGCTGCAATTTATATCATTGTCCACTTTGCCTGACCTTCAAACCCACAAAACTTAATCGATTAAAGCCTCATGTATATTTCCATCTAAAACATGCACTGACTTTCAAATGTATGTTTGTTTAAACAATTGTTAGATTTTAGTAATTTCAAAGTGTGTTTAGCAACATGTTTCAGTTTGAAGTAGAATCTGTATGCCCCTGTATGTATGCCAATTAAAATTCTTGAATCTTGAATCCAACATATTGGAGACTTAGGTGCTGAACGGCCTGGGAAATGAGCTATGTTAATTTCCTCCCCCTCCCGCATTGTTAAGTACTCATTGTCACCTGCATGAATGCCCTAGCTTGGTAGAATAACGTGTGAAATAAAGTTATTGATCTAAGCCCTGAGACAGGAAACTAGGAAGAAGAACCAGTGATAGGAGTGAAGTAACATAGCCACAAGACTTCCCTGTCTAGCCTACCTTTTGTTATCACCTACATGACATTTCCTGTTTTCTGTGTATAAATGCTGGGCCGGTTTGGAGTGTAAGTAATGTTAGACTAGAAGCTGACATAAACATCATGCTAATAAAGAAGTTATAGCTACTGTCTTTCATCACAGAACCGATTCAAGACCCTCTTATTTCTTGAACGTAATTGCAAGTACCGGCAACGAACAGAAGTGTCATTGAGAAATACAAAGCAATTCTTCACCATTTAAACAATTAGATGGTGTAAGATATTCATACTGTCAACAAGATGCATTATGGTTCATTTGTAAGTTAGTGGACACTTTCATGCAAGACAGTCCAAAAGTGTTTTCCAGCTGCCCCGTGTCCTGGGAATGGAGGAGAGCGAGGTGGCCAAGGCCCTCATTGCATACACCCGGCTCGCTGATGTGGTTGGGGAAGCAGAGCACAACGAGATTGTGGGACCATTTGTTTTTATTTTCAGTAACCAGCAGGATATGGAGCGATTCTTAATTGAAATTGTGGACCACAGGCGTTACATAATTTTCTGTCTTCTTCCCTTACAGCCTGTAAGGACTACTAGTAAGGACTACTCGTGTTATATAGTGTACGTAAATATATGTATAGTTTTAGATTGCATGGGTGTTCAGTGTGTCGTGTAAGTTCTTATTGGTTGTTATTTTCTTATTAGACTATTGATATTCCAAAAACAAAGAATTTTACAAATTAATTTGTGTGGTTGCTAAAGTCTACGGCTGCCTAATCTGTTCTTCTGTCATTCCATCATTTTGGGTTATTTGTACTTTTAAAGTTCCCTGATAGACTATCATATAAAGTGATGAAGAAAATGTTAGCCATATTCCCTATTCCTATATCACACATACACCTCAGCACAAATAAACCTTGCATAAGGTCATGGAATCTGTCCATGGTTCTGCAATGCTTAAAACATGCCTTCTGTCAGAAATTGTACAGTGCTGCACAATCATTTGTATTTAGTGTTGCACAGTGTTTAATGGTATGGACAAAGAGTTCAACATTGGGAACAGTCTGCTGGCTTGTATTGAGATGCCTATTATACCTCAAAATAACATTTTCAAATCTAGCAAGGTTCATAATATGCATATACGCCCTTAGATCACTACTGAGTTTGTAAATTAAGTTTGGAACTGTGACGACTCCATAGTTGGATACATCAATAATGTCGATGAAGCTGTAGTGTAGACTTGCAGTGACTGCTAGTAGGTGTGGTTGAATCGTGTTGAAAGCACTGAGGATGTAGTAGTACTTTATTGATCCCACAATGGGAAATTTCTTCTTCAATCGTTACACTCCAGTAATACACAGTAAATATAACACGTGTACATTATTACAGGGAAGCCAGACCGGAGAAGGGATCAGCTATTCTTTTGTTAAAGTGGACAGTGATAGAATTTGCAGCAGGTTGTGCATCTGTCAAGTTCTAAATGTGAATTTCCCTGGAGAATGGAATGATGCATCTGTAAAAAAAAAAACATAACAGAATAAGTACAATAACATTTAAAATGGCTCTATTTAATACAGTACAATAACTTAATATGTTCGTACAAATAATGATTGCCAATAATAACATGTTGGCTATCTGTACAATATATAAAGTATGTCGTTACTTAAACTGCCATTAGACAAACACTAATGGCTAGAAAGCTAGCCACTACTTAACATTAGCTTACGTTAGCTAGTTACGTTACACGAACATTATGATTCATGACTTATCACGATTGCAAACGTTTGCTGCGCTACAAATAAACATAGCAATGGAAAAAAACACATACAAGTGAGTAACATTAGTGCTAATTTGCTAACGTGAGCTAGCTAGCCAACCCCTAGTATTAAGTTGTTGTCTGCTGCTTAACGTTAGCGTTATTGGTTTCAACATAACATTGGCATCATTTACCTTGGTGGGAGTTGTCGGCTCGTTGAAATCCACTTATTACGAACAGAACACATTTGCATCGACAAAAGGTGATGTGTCCGGCTCATTTGTTGTGTTCGCAAACAGAATGGGGAAGTAACGAAAAGGTCCATGCACGTGGTCGAAAGTGACGCCAGGGCACATGACGCAACTTCCAGGTCCATGCTCAGGCCCCGGAAGGGCCTGGCGGTGGACGTGGGGCTTGACGGTGGATGTCTGCAGCCAGACTCTTCTCAGGCTGCGTCCCAATCCAGTTTTTGCTCCACCCTCGTAAACTTCACTTGCAAACTTCACTTGGGGGAATCCCTTTTGAGACCAGGATGTACCCTCGGTCTCCATTTTAAGTGTGAGTCCAATCCGTTAAAGCCAAGTGAAGTTTGTGACATAGCCCCTCCACCCTCAACCTTTCTCAAGGGAACGAGTCTGCAAAAGAGTAGACTCTGCAAGCTCATATTACCCACAATTCACATCGAACGTCCTGTTCAGTGATAATCACGTTAATGTTTATCGCGGTATTATACATGAAAAGCGCATACAGAATGGAAAATACGCTGTATAGGCTAATAAATACAGGTTAATCAAGTAGTAGTTTGCTATTTTGTATTTCATGGTTTAGCAAATTGCTTTATGCAGCAACAGTGTAGCATACTGTGTGATGTAGGCTACCAGGTTCTCTATCTTAATCTTGCTTTTAAACGGATTATTAGGCTACTCGTGTCTAAATATTTTTCAGTAGCCTATAATTTCCCAGATAGCCAAACAATTTAATTTCGCAATAACCAACACGAATAGGTAAATAAACTTGTACAGCATTTTACTAGGCTTTATCCACATTTTTGCTGACGCAAAATGCGTTAATTGACTATGTCATGCGAAGTGATCAATGAACAGCATATATTTAGGTAAATTCGTTTTTATAGCTTGAAAGCATGCATTGCGATAAACGCTGGTTCCAGCAATTTAAGAGTTTTTTCTTTCTTAAGAGGTATGCTTTCTAATGTATAAATCGTTTTGACCAAATCGAAAGTCTTAAATTACATTCTTTAACGTGATGAGGAAAAACGCAATGCTAACGTGCAACTCACAGAAAACGCTGGGATTTTTTTTACCAGTTAATTATTCTGAATTATTGCCACCCTTATTAAACAATCTCACGTTAGTAATCTCTTTGTCATTGTCATTTGTTAATCATTAGCCTATATATAATTGATTCAGGGACTTTGTTTGATTGACATAAGCAAGCAAAATGAACGGAAACAGGTTGAGAATATGTTCGGTTTAAATGCTTTATTCCAGCGCACGGACTGTCCTACATATTTAAATGCTACACAATTTTATGACATAAAGAAATATGCTTGCCCACAAAACTTGCTCTATTTATTGATATTTGTTATTCAGTAAATCAATTGCTTGACTGATAATGAATGTAAACAGGTTGAGAGTTTCATCCGTTTAAATGTAGTCTACGGTGACAGGCGTTTTACATGATCCGAGATCCCACGATACGCCACTGTGCAGCAGCACGGTTACTGCCGAGTATATATGGGGGTGAAGTGCGTCTCAATTCAAATAACCCGCTCCGCCCTCGCTCCCTCCCACTCGCTAAACGCAATTGTATACCCCGGTTTTATTGGTATGTGCGTCACATCCTCCCAAGTGAAGTTTGCAAGTGAAGTTTATGAGGGTGGAGCAAAAACTGGATTGGGACCATAGAACTATATATTAACTAAAAAGGAAACGTGGTCACGTGGTTCCATTCAGCCCTATTCAATTTGGGTTCTTCCGCAATGGCACCGCCGCAAGATGGCTGCCATGGCCCGGAAATAGTATTATTATGAGCTCTGCCATGTATTTCCAATGGAGCGTTGTGAAAGTCAACATAGTGGCCCCAGCGCAATCTAGGTATCAAAAGTTCACAATATTGTAGTCAATAGAAGCAGGCAATCACATTTTACATTTTTCCTGGGTTCAAATTTTTTTTAGCCTACACAGAAAAAAGAGAGCCATGATTTAAAAATACTCATCGGTGAGTGTTTAGTAAGCGCACTGAACTGTGATTGGTTAAGAACATGGTCACGTGGTAATTTTAGTTACGTCACAGGGTAATCACGTGAGGAGGCCTATTGGCATTTTCGCCTCAAATCCATTCTCTCAACCTCCATTGAACTCTATGGTTAGCTGACTTGCTATGAGCATTCAGCTAACTGCATCCGTTGCTGTAGCTATAGTTAGGTTATCTAACAGTTATGAAGTTCGCTTACCATCTATCTTGTGCATAATAATGAAATGGTTTTCAAATGCTTTCGCGTGTGTAAAAGCATTATATACTTCATATCTCAAGATGGGTGTTGTTAGATTACACTAATTAGTAACACACCCAGTGAATATGTTAGTGTTGAAGTCTGAAAAGCCGCCCGGATAGCAAGACGCTAACGGTAGCGGGTCAACATCGGGTTGGCTACAGAAATGTTGTCCGGCTCCCGGCGTATTATGCTTGTTAATAACGCTAGTTAACAAGACAGTTATTAAAGATTTTTAGTAACTATTCGTGGCTCGTTTATCTGGATTTGCAGTTTTGCTCACGTTAGGCTGAGGTAGGCCTATTTCAACAAGATATCCGTGGCCTAGGCTATAGCCTAGCCATTGATCTGTCTAACGTTACGATAACACTACAAGATCACCATAGTGCATTCTAACAGTCTAACAATAACATAGACATTCCTGAGAGGCTATACCTGGAAAAATAGTTTCACTGTGGTCGCGATTTCTAATTATTTAGGCTACAGTTACATGGCTACACCACACTATTAGCTAGCCGCGCAAGGCTGGTTCACGGAAATCTTGAGTCAGGGACCGGTCCGGATGTAATGTAATGTTACCGCTGGAGCTAGGCTACTGCCTAGCCATACCACAGACTAACGTTACGGATTAAACAAAATAAACAAGCAGATGCAATAATCGTTATTTAATTATGTGAACGTAATCGTATCATAGACCTATTTAAGATTGTATCTATGTATTTATTGTTTTGCTTTTCACATAATATTGAATGTTCTCACAACATCCACTATACGGTTAGAGTGGATCTGGGGTAGGCGCTGGACCCAGGAAAGCGGGCTGGAAAACTTTGTTTTAATATAAGGGAAAGGTTGGTAGATCCAACATGTCATTAGCTGGTTATATTTTTCGAAATAGCCTATTTTGTCTAACCGCGTGACACAGTAGGCTATGCGGTAAATGTTTGCGAAGAACAGCGAGTGCTCCCCGTTGTCTATAGCCCAGCTAGGCTATAGGACATTGTAGCTTTACATAACATTACATTAAGTTATTGTGGCTGCGTTTACAATTATGTTGCTCTTGTTTAATTATGTAAACATAATAATATAATAGACATATTTAATGTTTTATCTATGCATTTATTGTTTTGGTTTTCACATAACATTGAATGTTCTCACGACATCCACTCTGCGGTTAGAGTGGATCTGGGTAGGCGCTGGACTCAGGAAAGCGTGCTGTAAAGAACTTTGTTTTAATATAAGGGAAAGGTTAGTGGATCCAACATGTCATTAGCTGGTTATATTTTTCGAAATAGTCTATTTTGTCTAACCGCGTGACACAGTAGACTATGCGGTAAATGTTCGCGAAGAACAGCGAGTGCTCCCCGTTGTCTAGCCCAGCTAGGCTATAGGACATTGTAGCTTTACATAACATTACATATTGTGGCTGCGTTTACTATTATGTTGCTTTTGTATGTCGATTTACACGTGTGCATCCTCTCATCGCTCAAAAGAAATCAACCGGATTGAGGAACTGAAGTTGCGCATCAAAACCAGATACGATAATGCACTTTTAACAGCGCATAAACGAGTATAAGTGTCTTTGCTTACAGACACCCCTGGATGAGTTTTGCTAGTAGGCTACCACTTGGATCCCACGTAAACCTGTACATTTTTCCTTAATGTGACCTTGTCATTTTAATGTGTCTTGTCAGGGTTTGTCTTGTGGATGTGCGTCTTATCCTGTGTTCTCACGTTCAGCCTGCACCTTGATGTGGTGAGTGGGCTTTAAACTGAGACAGGCTGCTGAACTTTGCTGTGTCCTATAACAAACTCCTATCGTCTCTACGTTTTTTTCCCCTTATCCAGGACAACGTTGGAGACGGTGATTAAACTTGCTGTGAATGAAACGCAGCATATCGAAGAATAAAAATGTTTCCCTTATTCATGATTCATAATTTTTAATGGTGTACATTTGATTATTTAGTCTTTACAAATGAAACAAAATAGCAATTTCTCCTTATACCACTCTATGACTTATACAAACAATGAACCCTTCAATAAAAAAACAAGTTTTATAATTAATTGAAACTTTTTATTACTGTTTCCCCAAAATGTACATACTAGACAGCTACATCCAGCGTGTGTGTGTGGGGGGGGGGGGGGGGGGGGGGGTGTTTGTAGGGAAGATAAGGGACAGGGGTGAGGAAGAGCAGAGGGCGTTGGGTGAACAATGTCATGGCTACAAATTTAATTTAAAAATAATCACATACATTTTGAAAACCTGACTTAGTTCATTAAAAAAACCCTGTTCCGTTAAAAGCCAAATCCAGGATTGGAGAAACTGCCAGAATTGGGCAGGGAAAACCCGTAAAGGCAGAAAATTACAGTAGGCTACATTGTCAATGACAATATGTAGCCTGACAAAGATGACTTCATGAGTATACACTTATTATTGTACTATAGTACTGTACCCTTTTGAGTTGCCGGGCAATAACAGAGCTGGGCAATAACATTGGTGATTACTGATTATCACTGCCATCCAATTGCTATGATATTGTCATAGTGTGACATCGTGACAATGAATTGCTACTAAATTTAAGAATGCCAAATAACTCGTATATGGTAGGCCTACTCACTTATAAGAATGATAGCTATATTTCGTACTGTATCTTGACACGTGGGTTAATCCCCAAAAGCAAGGAAACATTGAATCAACATTGAATTAATATCAGATTAAGCATTGATTCAATGTTGATCTCTGATGTTGATTCTGCGTCCAGGTGCTCATCGAGTTTACGTTGAATCAACATCTTGAAATAACGTTGAAACGATGTTGATGTTAACAATGGAAATCAACGTAACTGATGTTAAATGAATTCATTATCAATGTAATCTATCATAGCTCATGATAAATCATTTTATGACTACATTTTACAAATTCTTGCTCAAAGTAGGCTAGTCAAAATCTACAAAAACAACTACTTCTGTTACTAAAATAGATAACACATTGACATTGATTTTAAAAAGGTAAACATCTTTATTGATTTTAAACCTCTGCTGAATGGACACAATACATGCTAAAGCAGTAGAAAATACTGCATCATATACATATTAAAAAATGTGTTTAGGAAGCAAGTGGTGGAGTTCAGGTAGCTATGTTGAGGCACACAATTTGCAAGATCACCAAGAATGAGTTTCCGGACACACATCTTGAGTCTTCATCCCCATCTGGCTATGAAGCATGGATAGGGATATGTCATGTCTTGGTCTATTCAACTTCAGTTGGAAAATGTATGGTTGTCTTTATATCTGAAGGAAACAAGATAATAATGATCATGTTAAAATAAATACAACAAAAGGCTAAAAGGAAAGACATAAAATTAAAATCAACACCAAATAAAGGAGAGCGCCGCAGTATTTTTAAAACATTAACACAAAGCGCTAGTCGCTCTTGCAGCATTTAATGCAATGAGCTCACAATATAAACTGGCTGTCCCATTGGCTACCAAGACAGATGTTTTGTCTCAAAACAATGTCATTAATTTGATTTACGTTAATCCTCAAATGTGCACACAGAGAGGGAGAGAGATTGCATATGTATGTCCACTTTCTTTAGATCAACAAGAAAACATGACACTCACCTCCATGACCCAGGTAGTCAGCTCACTCACAACATTTTCTCCTCCACAGAAACAGAAATAAAGGGAGATGTTACAAGGTGCCTGCACACACATAGCAAAGACTTGGAACAGAACCCCAGTGAATTCAGAAATTTCGACTGAGCAGCAACTGACACATACAGTACTTACCAACAGCTGGGTATACAGGTATAGGTGGATGAGTGGTAGCAATTGTTCTTGACATAACTGACAGAGAGACAGAGAAAGGAATAGAAAATAGATAAGATGGTGACCATTAGAGGACAGGAGAATAGCATGATCAGAATTGTGTTCACGCAGGATGATTCACACAATAGCGCAATGGTCTTAGCCTTTAGGTTAAGGTACACTTTGTTATGTTAACAGGTGAAAAATCAACCCGGTCTCACGCTTTTTCATGCCCATATTCACGACAATGAATCTATTGAATCGTCACCCGGAGCACGATTGTCCGACTTTTATCGTGCTACACAGAACGAAATTTAAACCCATGCATTTTCAATGCTAGCATTTCTCAGACTGTTTTCGTGCTACATAGAACGAAATTTAGAGGTATTACTGTGGGCTTGGCTACTATGCTACTTTTCGGTTGTTAGCTAGCTAGCCGGCTAGTGAATTTTGTTTACCAGACGAGTGACTTTTGAGTAGCTACTGGTTGATGGCGATAACCGCTAAATATGTTAATAGGGACACAAAAAACATGTGGAAAGGTTTATTCAGTCACAAAAAAAGCAAACAGTTTATGTCGGATATGGTCAAAATCCCACAATCTCAATTCATTTTAATACTGTCCCCTACATGGGGCGACCCAGATTAGCCGTATATATTTATTATCCGAACCCTAACCCTAAACGGACTACAGACGGCGCCATCTTTTCACAGGCCATCATTACGTAGAGCTCTCTGGTTTTTTGGGAATTGTAGTTCTAAACTATTAGTACCAATAACGAAAAAAATACTAATCCTATTGACCTGGGGCTTAAAATTTATGTTCAATATAGCATCAGTTAAGATCCCAATTGATCATCTAATTGAATCATCAAAGTATCAAATGATTAAGCATCAAACGTTTTATTCAGGCCCTTCTGTTAGAGCTTGAAGGCTGGCTCTGACATTATTTATGAAAGACTAGTTAGTTAATCATCCTGTTAAATATCTACCCGATATGTCCATTGGTTCCAGAATTAGAAGCATTTCAAGTTCGGCCAGTTTTGCCCTTCTAGGGGGCGCTACTGAGTCCCCTGGGGTGTCAGGGCAAAATAATTGACATACGTTATTCTCCAGGTCAAGGCCTTTCCAAAAATGTCTTTAGTTTTGTCCTACGACAAAGTTTAATTTTCACCTCTGTCTGGCTACAGCCTCTTTGAGATGTAGTTTCTGAGACCCTTTGAGACTCCAGCCTGGATAAAATCAAGTCTTTTGATTTTTTGCTTATTTGGTGGAAAAAATCCTTCAAGGTATTGATGTTTTTCCTAATCACAGTCATATGTTTGGATTTGCACTAGTGTAGACCTTATTTTACCTACCAAATACATCTTGATTGTTGTCATATGAGGGTTAGGGTTAGATAACATGCTGTTTTTGAAGCGCTTTACCCCCTCCCCGAAACCTCCTGAATAGTCCTACATGGTCAGGATTATATAATGTTGTAGCTTCAATATCCCTCTGTTTACGGATGAAGTTTCCTACATATATCTCTGAAGATGACACTGTTATGAACTTGTAGGTGGCAGTCTCCACAGCTGATTTGTGGCTTATCCTTACCATGGGTGATGAGTTGATAATCAGATGGACTAGTTCTGATACCCGTTGGAGCACACAATCACAAATTGGCCATTTAGTCGGCCCTATACCTAATTAATGCGTGCGTGCGTGCGTGTGGGCACATTGCGTGCCATCTGCTGGCTGCTGTGCACCAGACATACAGAGAGATACAGAGGTTTTCTCTTTTATGTGTTAGGCATAATTTTTTACGTCAAAAATTATAATATATAATTCGTACATCTAGTAGTCTGTGAGCCAGTAGGGTTGGTCGGTACCATCTGAGGGGAATAATGCTCTTGTGATTTTTGGCAAGGTATACATCTCTAGAGTTATAAAATATGTGATAGCATTGTTGATACTGCATACCAGTTTTGCCAAACCTGAATCATAGCGCGGAGCTTTCAAAACCATAACAGCGCAGAAACCCTGGGGGAAAAAATTTAATATTTTCACGGTAAGAAGAATTTTTTTGATAACGTTAGGTTAGCCTGCTTGTCTTCTTCGTCGTCCTGCTTGAGCTAAATTAGCATTAACCACAAAATAGGCTTTGCTGTTAGGTCTGTTTATTTTCCTGCATCACCCTTGTCATAGTAACTTGTTGAACTGAACCAACCAGGAAAAAATGTATTCACTCACCACAACGTAGGCTACACATACAGAGTAGCTATATATAGGATGTCTATGAACATAGACACAGGCTATATAACATACATTATATATATAGATATATTGTTATCTTAATGCATAGCGGACACTTGTGCCCGTTTATGCGGTCTTAAAGTGCAGTAGTCTATAACGTTGATATTGGAAGGTTATCGTAATAACGTTATGTCCATTGCAGTTTCGAGGGGGTTACGTTAAGATTAGCCAAATGTGTTCTAAAAGTATAACTAACGTTATGCTACCTGGCTTATTTTCTTTTAAATGTGCATCGAGCTACTATTGGTGTATTATCATCAGGCTTTTGTGATAGCATGTTCTTTCTAGGCCTCTGGCTGCTACTGCGAGCTAACTTAGCTAACGGTAGCTAACAAAGTTACCTTTCATTTAGCTTTTTTATTCGGTAGCATAACTTTGCAGTCGTCGCTATACATGTATATGGTCGCTAACTAGAGTTACAACGGCAGCCATTACTCTGTGAAAAGGGAGAAAATGACCACCTTCACATGACAGGTCACGTTGGCCAATCAGAGAAAAAACTTTGGGCCGTGGAAACGGTGCCGTTTTGAGAAGGCTTCTGCCTTTCTAGTTAATATATAGTTCTATGATTGGGACGCAGCCCCAGTCTTGGCCGCTTGGATGGTATGAGCAGAGCCCATTGAAAATACTTGTCTGTGAGGCTAGCCTCAGCCACACCCCCATCCGGTGACAGGGCGTGTAGCCTACAAAACTGACATCTCATTTGCATATTGCATTCTGATTTGCGAAATGTTCTGACTCCGCCCACCATTTGCGCTACCCTTATTTTTTAATAAACAAACGAGGTCCGTTCTTTTTTCCGACTGGCGAACTTGCTAGTCACTTAAAACCACCGCATTCCAGTGGAAGAACAAATGTATGTTCTTGCAGTAATGTTAGAAGATAACCAAGCAAAACATCTATTTCATCCGATAATTAGCTGGGTGACTAGCTAGTTAACTAACAGGCGCTAAATCATTTAATGCGAACAATTTTAATTTTATAACGTTTATGCGAATGTGTCCCCTCACCATCCTACAGCTAAAGCCAGATAACGTGCAAAGAGAGTAGAGAGAAGGTAGGAGAAAATGGAAAGCAATCACCGGCCATTGGTATTTTTGCCTTGATTTAATTTTAAATAAATTAATGATTGATAATTTTAGTTGGTTAAATAGTTATATCAGCTTGAGGAATTGTTTACTAACTTACCTAACGTTAGCTAGATAGCTTATCTGATACGTTTGCTACGTGCTCGCTAGCTAGCTGGAGAAGCTTGATAGAATTTAATTACATTTGTGCAATAGCAAATACGTGTGCGTAAGTTATTGTGTTTTGCAGTAGTTGCTGCTAACTAGGACCCCAATTGTAAGTTATGTGCAAGATTAAGTTTGTCATGTTTTATTCACTATTGACTAGTCATGGGTTTCTTCCACCCTTTAACTCAACCAGCTGATTTCAGCAATTAGTTCTAGCTCCTGGCTGAAAAATTGTGATAATTAGCAAATCCAGATGATTGGAAGAAAATACTGGGAAGGACTTTTACTTTCTGAACCTGGATTTTAGATCTCTGCTAATATCCCTATACCTTTCTGATCAATAGCAGCAGGCGGTTTGCAGAGAGAGAAAAACATTCATTTCTGGAGAGAGAAAGTGTAGGATCCTGAGACAGACAGTTACCCCTATCAGGAGAGGGAATTATACAGGCAGGGATGTTCAGAGAGCTGCACCATTACACTCATTAAATGGCAAGATTTTTGTTATCACTACATCTGGAACAACACTGAAGTTGGTATTCAAATGATGAGTGAGGAATGAATAGTGAGCCATTTCACAGCTGATTGGTTGGAACTGACAAAATCACCTGGATAAACTATTTAATAGTGATTCTGTTGTTAAGGATCCGAGTAGGGACTGGACTCACATGCACGACTCAGAGACAGAATACAATAATGCTCACTGGGAGCTTTTATTACTTCCAAAACTCCAGAAGTATAGGGAGAACAAGGGAAGGGACTGGATCCTGGATTGGCGAGAACAGGAGCAGGCAAAGGGGCTGGATAGTGGCTGAATCCTGGGTAGGCGTAGCAGAGGGAGAGCGGGATGCGGGAGACAGGAATGTGTGGCGTAGAACTATAAGATGGCTGCAGGCTGGCGGGTAAGCAGGACAATAGACAAGACATTAGTTTCAGCAAAGCACAAACAAGACTATGAAGCGTTAGTTAGCAAGACAAAGCAAGACTATGACTGTAATAATAATAATAATAATACCTTGCATTTATATAGCGCCTTTCTATACTCAAAGCGCTTACAGTGATGAGAGGGAAACTCGCCTCTACCACCACCAACGTGTAGCACCCACCTGGGTGATGCAGCGGCAGCCATTTTGCGCCAGAATGCTCACCACACATCAGCTGAGGTGGTTGAGAGAGAGAGTGATTATTAGCCAATTTAAACTGGGGGATGATTAGGTGGCAGATTGAAAGAGCCAGGTTGGGAATTTAGCCAGGACACCGGGGAAACCCCTACTCTTTACGATAAGTGTCATGGGATCTTTAATGACCACAGTGAGTCAGGACCTCGGTTTAACGTCTCATCCGAAAGACGGCATCTCCTACAGCACAGTGTCCCCATCACTGTACTGGGGCGTTGGGATTTATTTGACCAGAGAGAAGATTGCCACCTACTGGTCCACCAACACCACTTCCAGCAGCAACTTAGTTTTCCCAGGAGGTCTCCCATCCAAGTACTAACCAAGCCCACACCCGCTTACTAGATTACTAGACCAGACAAGACTAGAATTTTACAACGACAAGACTCAATGAACTGGCACTGGACAACGAAGACTGGGAGAATATATAGTGAAGATAATGAGCTAATGAGTGCATGCAGCATGAGAATGTATGTGAGAGTGATTAAGCGGAGGCAAGGGCATGAGGAATGCAAGCAGGGAAAGGAATGTGATAGGCAGAGGAAATGCGAGAGTGAATTACGTGAAACAAGGAGGGAAACTACGCCCAGTCTGCACAACGAGGAAGACATACAGGGAAACGTAAAAACAAGACACGAAACGTGAGGGAAAGGGGCAAAACACGGAGCACAAACAGGGACGGGGACTGAAAGGGAACGGAGAGTGTAACATCTGTATCACCATTTAAGGGTTATTTTTATCAAACTTTTCTACAGCCATGCCTCCCGGACCCCCCTCATTTACAGCCCCTGCCAACCACCTACTACACTCGTAACAAGTGCAGCCTCCCCTATTTTTGACCTCACCAGCCGCCAATGGTATGTACATATATAAATCCTGTTATTTATTGCCATTACTCTACATGACTTTGACAGTGTTTTGAAAACTTTTTTTTACCAACATTTTACCTAAAAATGTGTATACAGTGAAATTACATGATTTATACAGCTACAGTAAATAACAGAATTCATACTTTTTTTCCCCTTCATTAAATGGTTTTTCACTGGCAATATTGCTGCCGTTTTTGTATGGTATTTTTTTCCCAGTGGCTACTGTTCCACTGAACAAAGCTGGAGGTTAACAAAATGTTTCACTGGATGTCTCTTAGTGTCTGCCAGGAGTTAGGCTACAGATGTTTTCAGGACTGAAACGATCGTAATTACAGCAGTACTCACGCTGTTAGTGCCACACAAAATCTGTAATGGTGGCGTGACGTGTGAGGTAGGAGGGGCCAAACGCAGCAAGGGGGATTCATTAAGCACTAGGCCACTAGGACGGGAAACCCCATAGTTAAGGGAAGGAGACAAGACAGGGAAACTCACATACCAAGGCTACTAACCGGCTCACTGTCACACACCAATGAGTAGAAGCGCAAACGCCAGGTTTCTCAGTAAGAAAACCAAACAAGGCTAATGGACAAAGCACTGGGCTCCCATACTTCTACAAGCAAAGTGACTAAAGAAAGAGCCAGAAATAATAAACGCCCTGTCTCGGTAACGAGACGCATAAGAACAGGCGAGTAGCATAATGGCACAAATAACACACACCAAACGTACCGAACACTGCAAACTAATACGAATTAGTATACGAGGAGGCAAAAGGAACGGAGATCTAACGTTCCAAGGCTACTCTCAGAGACTCGCAGTCAAACGCAAACCTGTCAACAAAAACGCCCAAGCTCCATATGAGGAGAGACATACCTGGAGAACGAACAGAACTACAGTTCCGAACAAAATCGTCCCGCAGGTAAAAAGGACGAACAGGACAGCTGCACCGGAATTACCGGCCAACAGACTAGCGCAAGCTCAATCAAAAATACACGCCCTGCCTCTAAGAATAAATAAAGCCCTAAAGTCAGTATGATAAAACGCCCTGTCTCTTAGTAAGAAACTACCATACAAATACACACAATCAAACAAAGACTCCTCTCGCTTTCACGGAAGACAGCAGACAGAGAGAGGAGAAAGAGACAGAAAAGGGCAAAAGATCTAGGCAACAGACAAAAAAAGGAACGACCAGAAAGCGGTGACAAAAACGAGCACACAAAAAAGGAATTCAACCTTAAAGCTCAAAGCACAAAGGCAAGTCCCGCAAAACTCCAATAAAGCACAACGGAGCAAAACGGTCTCCTTAAAAACCTAGACCTAATCATACAACTAAACATTAAAAGGGCAAAATAATACCGCACACAAAACAGCATAAATAATGCCAGAAAATACACCACAGTACAAATGAACAAACAATCAATCAAACAATCAATATCGAAGCCCCGAACGAAGGAAACGGAAGGCTTATATAGCTCACCGGCAAACACGCACAGCTGTGAACGCTCCCGAGACAGAGCCAAAACTCCACTAACAGAGCAGCGGCCACGTGTGGCCACCGAGGAACACGACCGCAAGGGAAAAAGGTTTAAAAACCATGACAAAATCACATCTTATGATGGATTTTATTTTGATAAAGTTTTTATTTGCTTTGTTATTCAGTTTGTTATAGGCCTAATATACTTTGTATTGCTTGTATGATTCAAATACTAATTACTTTTGTATTCTCCAACACATTTTGCTTCATGGTTAAAACTGTATTTATTCTAACTGTTCATGATGTAGCCTATGTATCCACAAATTCTCCTTTTGTGTATTTAAAGGCATTAGCTAGAATGGATGCAAACTTTGCTCGCATATACACATGTAAAACACTCACACATACATACATACATACTACTGTACACTCACACATACACATGGTAAACACTTGCACATACATGCATACTCCTGTACACTCACACACACATGTGAAACACTCATACATACATACAGTATGTGAAACACTTGTACATACATAGAGCCAGATTCAGAGTTGACATAATCATGCGCAAATGGCACTTACTCCTGAAATTCCGCTTAGCTTAAACTATTTGTGATTCAGACATTTGACTTATCCCCTGCTTTAAAGCAAAATTGAAGTTTGGTAGAACTTTGGGTTGTGTAGTTACCTGGCCATGATTTGAGTCCAAATGGTGGCGAAATATGTTCATTAGTTGCTCTATGGGGTGATAATCCTGAATGTGGTATTTGTCGCTCTCCATTCACTTCTATAGCGCAGCTAAAACGGTCTCTAAATACTTCTATATGATGCTTCTAGCACATATACAAACGTGAACTAAGCGGATTCTGTCAATACAAACAATAACCAGTCCTTTTTTTTCATGTAATTAAAATTATTTATAAAAGTACTATTTTCTATGTTGTTAGCAAGCTACCAGAAAAGACTAGCAAAATGATTGTTTACTACCAGGAACGCATGCTTCCGTGGAAATTTGGACTAATGAGTGGTTTCTGGTGCAAGAATATACCTACCGGATCTACCTTCCAAATTAAATATGAAAAAGCAAGGAAAGGGCCAATTAATTTTCTCAAAGGAATACGTAAGAGGACTGGATTATCAACCCAGGGGAGCACAGAGCAACTCATGAACATATTTTGCCACTATTTGGACTCATATCATGGCCAGGTAACTACACAACCCAAAGTTAAATTTTGCGTTAAACGTCTCTCGCGTACGGGGTGCAGATTTGATGAAAATGAGACGTGTCTGCAAGAGTTTTCACTTAAAGGGTAACAAAGCACTAAAACCACTTATTTTAGATGAGAACTGATACATTGTTTTTTCGAAGTGTTACTGATTGATTCTGGTCCAAATCTTGAGATGTTACTGCAGTCAGTGCAAAACAGCATAAACCGAAAGGATCTGGCTCAAAAGTGTCTCTAGTGCTAAAACGTTAGGTACTGCACGTTCAGTCTGTCATTTGGCCAGAAACTTCCAACTGACGTATGACTCTCGGTGACGAAATTGAAACCTGTACAGCTACGCCCTGAAGTTTTAGCTTTTTTGAATATTCTAGTAAGTTATAGTTGCCTATTTTTGGTATATATATTTTTATAGTTAGCTTGACAGTTGTTAGTTAGTAGCTCATTTTTCAGTATTATTATTTTTTTTAATAAATATATAATATAGAGCATAGTTGAGCCAGGAGTTGTAGTATATGCATGCTACACGTATACCTTTGCAACGTCCCTACAACAGACATTCTCTCTTGGAGAGAGTTCAGTGCAGTGACCACATGTGCACCCATTGAAATGGAAACCAATATTGTTGATATTTTGCAGGTAGTGTAATTGCCTACAGCTTGTGTAAAATGAGTAGCCTACATGGCGTGGGTAACTATTTGTACAGCGCGCGATTTGTTGTTTGTTGGCCGCATCATTATAAGCCAAAACGAGGCTATGCGTGCCGCCCGCCTACCACTCCAAAACATTGTCCATCCTCTCATTCTCCACCCTTTCTTCTGCATCGGCCGCTACTTGGGGCAGCACCTGGAGCTAGCATGTTTGTGTGTGTATGAGTGCAAGAGGTAGCGAGAGAGAGAGTGGAACAAAGTAGGTGGGTGCTGTCCAGAGTAGAATGAGCTAATAGGCTATTAATGAAAAGAATTGCTGGGCGTGGTTTGATATCTGAAGCTCAGCCTCGATATTATTACCTTATTACGCCCAGATTTTGGCATTTTTCAAATTGTAAAAGGGGAGGTCTACCTAAACCGTGCTTTGTTACCCATTAATCATTTTTTACTGCGCAACTTTGGTGCATGGTTTATGTCTGTGACTTCTATTTTTGTTTTGTTGTCAAAATAGATCCATGTTTAAATAAAGCTTTGGTTGAGGGAACCAAATTTTGTATTTTTTAGCTCTACAACTATAATAAATATTAAGTTATATGTACCTTTTCCTGACTCTTGTTTTCCAGGTGCCGTATTTTTAACGTCTCTGAAAACGGACAGAATTATTCTAGAGTGTGCCTAATGGGGCAGGGTAAAAAAAAAATCGCTTGGTGATGGCATTGTTTGCATGCTAATGTTAGTCTACTTTGTTTTGCCACAGTCGTTGAAGGTCAGAACAATGTCCTTATTTCAGATTCAGCATTTGAATGCAATGATTGTAGGTGCTAAGGCAGCCATCTCTAGTTAGTTTACAATCGAATTGATCAATGCCATGGCCACAAAAGATTTACAGCCTCGGCTGTAATGCGATCGCCGTTGTTCACCGTGGTAGCAACAAACCAGCAAACATTTTTTTAATTAACATTCATACATTACAGAAAAACGTGAGGACATAAACTTAAGAAAAAGTGCAGGGTTTCAATTATCAAAATAAAGTCCATATTGCAAACCAGCAAAACGTTCCAGATACTGTATGATTCTGCCTTCCGGTTATACTGAGATGCCTTCCAGTTACACTGAGAATTACTCTCACATACATATGTGAAACACTTGCACATATATATGTGAGGACACTTGCATGTATACTTTTATTTACTTATGTATGTGTATTTCAGGTATGTATACTATGACTGTTTCACATGTGTATGTGTGAGTGTACAGGAGTATGCATGTATGTGTGTGTTTTACGTGTGTATATGCAAGCAAAGTTTGAAATAAGGCCTAAAACGGCCCCTCATAAGAATGGGCCAGTTAATTACCCCCAATTGTTACGCAATCATTCCGAACATTCAGTTTATGGATATTTCGAACACACCCCGTACATATCTTGCTACAGTTACAGCCGTCATCTTATCGATTGTGTCGTTTAAAACCTGCTTTCCATTTGTACTAAAATGCACCGCAAATACTTTCCCAAATTGCTTTCGGGCATCGAAACAGCAGGAGCAAGTGCTGAGCAGAATTAATTTGTGTGTGATCTGCAAGACACTGCTTGACCATGATGCAAACACGTCCTGTTGGTGTCTGTTTGTAGTGAATGCACAGTGATCCTGGGGGTCCCAATTCATATGGCACAAGCGCAGTGATCCCAGTTGCCCAGTTCATATGGCATATGTGCAGTGATCTCTGTTTCCCGGTACATATGGGCTATGACATAGGTGGCCAGTAAATGACAGGGGTCTACGTGCAAATCTTTAATTCCTCTACTACAGGGGTCCTCAATCTTATCCAGAAAGGGCCGGTCTGGGTGCAGGCTTTTGTTCCAACCAAAAAAACTTGGAATTGGGATTTGTACATTATGGGCTGTAAATGCACAAAATCCTTGCAAAAAATGTAAAACGGAAGTTGGCCTATGTGGCCTAATTCGGATCCATAAACAATCCATTAAAGAAATATCTGTAATATTGCATTTTAGGCACCCCTAGAGCAAATAACATCTCACCATATCAGTGGAATGCAGAACAATTCAAATGTATCATAGCAAGAAGACAAGCACAATACTTAGATGCACAAGCCAAAATGGAGTTGGTTCTTTCAGTCTCAGAGTAATTGTCTCCCTCTGACTCCTAAAAATTTCCTCCATTACCTCTGCGAGGGACATATATTTCTTCGCCATCATATACAGTCAAGCCGGAAAGTCTGAACACTCCTTTCACCTTCTCCATGTTTTATTACGTTACAGACTTATACTACAATAGATTGAGTTCATTTTTTGCCTCAAACATCTACACACAATAGCCAATAATGATGAAGTGAAAACAGGTTTTTAGAAAATATGCAATTTTATTTTAATAACAAAAATAGGTTATTTAGTGGTTACATATCTGTACACACCCTTAGCCTAATACTTAGTTGCTGCACCTTTGGCAGCGATTACAGCTTCAAGGCGTCTTGGGAAAGAAGCTACGAGCTTGGCACACTTGTTTCTGGACATTTTTGCCCATTCCTCTTGGCATATCCTTGCAAGCTCCGTCAGGTTGGATGGGGAGCGTCAGTACACAGCCATTTTCAGCTCTTTCCACAGATGTTCAATTGGATTCAGGTCTGGGCTCTGGCTGGGCCACTCAAGGACATGCACAGACTTTCTCCGAAGCCACTCCTTTGTTCTCTTGGCTGTGTGCTTCGGGTCGTTGTCATGTTGGAAGGTAAACCTTCGCCCCAGTCTGAGGCCCAGAGCGCTCTGGAGCAGGTTTTCTTCAAGGATCTCGGTGTACTTAGCTGCATTCATCTTTCCCTCTATCAGGACTAGTCGCCCCGTTCCCGCTGCTGAAAAACATCCCCACATCATGATGCTGCTACCGCCATGCTTCACTGTAGGGATGGTATTAGCCAGGTGATGAGCGGTGCCTGGTTTCCTCCAGATGTGACGCTTGGTATTCAGGCCAAAAAGTAAAATTTTGGTTTCATCAGACCAGATAATCTTGATTCTCATGGTTTGAGAGTCCTCTAGGTGCCTTTTGGCAAACTCCAAGCGGGCTGTGATGTGCCTTTTACTAAGGAGGGGCTTCCGTCTGGCCACTACCATAAAGGCCTGATTGGTGGAGTGCTGCCTGGATGGTTGATCTTCTGAAAGGTTCTCCCATCTCCACAAGGATACGCTGGAGCTCTGTCAGAGTGACCCTCGGGTTCCTGCTCACCTCCCTGGCCAAGGCCCGTCTTCCCTGATTGCTCAGTTTGGCCGGGCGGCCAGGTCTAGGAAGATTCTTGGTGGTTCCAAACTTCTTCCATTTATGAATGATGGTGGCCACTGTGCTCTTTGGGACCTGTAAAGCTGCAGAGATTTTTCCGTACCCTTCTCCAGATCTATGCCTTGACACAATCCTGTTTCTGAGGTCTGCAGATAATTCTTTTGACCCCATGGCTTGGAGTTTGCTCTGACATGCACTGTCAACTGTGGGACCTTATATAGGCAGGTGTTGGCAATCCCCAATCATGTCCAATCAATTGAATTTATCACAGGTGGACTCCAATTAAGTTGTAGAAACATCTCAAGCAGTATCAGTGGAAACAAAATGCACCTCAGCTCACTTTTGGGTGTCATATCAAAGGGTGTGCACACTTGTGTACATATGATATTTTACATTTTGACTTTTTATAAATTAGCACAAATGTCTAAAAACCTGTTTTCATTTGTCATTATGGGCTATTTTGTGTAGAATTTTGAGACAAAAAATTAACTCAATCTATTGTAGAATATGTCTGTAACGTAATAAAACGTGGAGAAGGTGAAAGGGGTGGGGAGACTTTCCGGCTTGACTGTACATCACCAAGAGGACATATAAGTCTTCAGTCATTAAATAATAGATATTTTCTGTACAAACCCATAAGATCATATACATGTCCACGAAGGGCAGATCAAGAGCTTTGATTTGGTATACACAATGCCTTGATTTGTGAATGCGGAATATACATTTTGGGGCTTGGAGAGGAAATGGACACCATTTCATCTTAACAAACTGATGTCATTGAAACGTGATTTTGATCAACTTATCATTGAGTCATCAAGACCTGGAGATACCCATCTTAAACGAAGAGGTCTGCACTTTCTAAAGGTGAAAACCTCTTCTTGATGTCTTATTCTGTTAGGGTTATAAGGGGCTCTGAATAATAATTGACTTATGGTAGATGTAATGGCCAGACTTGATTGCAGTCCAAATAATGCACAATTTCCGTGTGAACTCATAACATCATGTATACGTACTCGAAGGGCAGATCCAGAGCTTTAATTTGATATACATCATGCCTTGATGTCTGAATGCGGAATGTGATTTTTGGGGCTTGGAGAGGAAATGGACACCATTTCATTCCAACAGACTGATATCATTAAAACATGATTTTTATTGACTTATCATTGAGTCATCAAGAACTGGAGATACTCATATTGCACGGAGAGCTCTGCACTTCTAAAGGTGAAAACCTCTTCTTGATGTCTTATTCTGTTAGGGTTATAAGGGGCTCTGAATGATAATTGACGTATGGTAGATGTAATGGCCAGACTTGATTGCATTCCAAATAATGCACAAATTCCATGTGAACTCATAACATCATGTATACATACTCGAAGGGCAGATCCAGAGCTTTAATTTGGTATACATCATGCCTTGATGTCTGAATGCGGAAGGTGATTTTTGGGGCTTGGAGAGGAAATGGACACTATTTCATTCCAACAGACTGATATCATTAAAACATGATTTTTATTGACTTATCATTGAGTCATCAAGAACTGGAGATACTCATATTAAATGGAGAGCTCTGCACTTTCTAAAGGTGAAAACCTCTTCTTGATGTCTTATTCTGTTAGGGTTATAAGGGGCTCTGAATGATAATTGATTTATGGTAGATGTAATGGCCAGACTTGATTGCAGTCCAAATAATGCACAATTTCCGTGTGAACTCATAACATCATGTATATGTACTTGAAGGGCAGATCCAGAGCTTTCATTTGGTATACATCCTGCCTTGATGTGAGAATGCAGAATGTGATGTTTAGGGCTTTATATTCAAATATATTCATATTCTCTCCAACAGGCTTTTTCCATTAAAATATAATTTTGATCAACTTATAATTGAGTCATCAAGGACTGAATATACTAATTTTAAAGAAGAAAATCTGCACTTTAAAAAGTTGAAAACCTTATCTTGATGTCTTATTCCAAAAGGGTGATGAGGGGCTCTGAAACATGTCTGGTAATGCTATTAGTTTTGATCAATTTCTCATATATTTCAAATTTAAATTTCATGGAAATTCCGTGCTCAAATGAAACAACATATGACGCCCATTCAGAAACTGTTAAGATTGTATTGATGCGCATTCCACAGCGAGTGCTGCAAGCATTTGAACTGAGGTCCTTTTTGGCACAGAGCACTATTGGCCATTCCGAGCTTCATTCCGCCGTTCAATTCCGGCTTTTACCCAGGCCCACTTCATTGTAGGCTACTACTACCCCAAACAAATTATATTATCCATTTTGTACATTTCATGCAAGTAGTTTCTTTTTTGCTAAATAAAGACATTCAGAATTGTATTCATTGTACATCGTTTCTGGCATTTCACACAACATTACACTCTAGGTACACTTGCGGTTTTCCATTAGAATCCACTATGCTTATTCTCATATTATGTAGGCTATATGCCGTGAGCTATGGAGGATTATTCAACCCAAAATTTAAATGAAAATGAAAACGAAAATGAAAATGAACACGAAAATGAAAATGGAATATGAAAATGGAGGATTATTCAGCCCAAAATTAAAATTAAAATCTTTTCATTTTCATTTTCATTTTCGTTTTCATTTTCATTTTCATTTTCATTTTAATTTTCATTTTCATTTTCATTATCGTTTTCATTTTCATTTTCATTTTCATTATCGTTTTAATTTTAATTTTCGAACTGTACTATCTGTGTAAATGAGGGGGTATGGTCAAGCAAGCAGGGTGGGCCTCATACAGTTTAGTGCAGTAGCACTTAATGAACACTAGGGGGAGCATAGCATAGGGATGGGTAACAGTCTATGCTTGATACTATGCTCTCAGGGCACTCATACGTTTTAATGTATGAAATGATGAAGAATCTGAGCAGTGTTATAAAGTATTCTTGTTTTATGAAAGAAACGGAGCTAGCTAGCCAGCGCTACGCTGTGTAGGCTATAGGTCAAACCTGCGAGGTGGAAAATCCAGGTTCAGAAAGTGAAAGTCCTCCCCAATCACCTGGATTTGCTAATTATCACAATTCTTCAGCCAAGAGGTAGGAGCTCACTAGGCTATTTAGTGAAATCGTGAGTTCATGGGTGGAAGAAACACGGCAAGACTTTTACTTTCTGACCCCTGGAATTTCCACCTCTGCAAACCTGGTAGTAGCCTACGATAGGCTACATTGTGGTAGGTTAAACGTTGGATTGGATGGTTGTGTTGTGAAATCCTCTCTTAAAATAAATGAAAAGACCGCAAATGAGTCACTGGATCGTTTAAACTTTTAACCTGGCTCCGGTACTTTAAGCGAACATTAAGGCATTGCTTCAAAAAGTCTATCGACAGCCAGATTCTATTCTATATGTTATGCAAAATGAGAAATGTTAATGTAGGCTATTTGAAAGTGAGTCGGCTTCGTCATACAAAAAATCCAGGGTTAAATCTTAAATTGAGCTTGCTAGCTGTTTATTATTATCCTAAAATAGCTCTCATAAGTGTTTATGTTACCCATCTATCGTTAATTGTGTTTACTGTATTACACACTTCATGTGTGTGCCATGAGTCACTGGACCGTTTATTTTAACCTGGCTCCGATAGATCTAGCTAGCCTACTTCAAACGAACATTAAGGCATAGCTTCTAAAAGTCTATCGAGACATTAATGTATTTGAAAGTGAGTCGGCTTTGTGATATACAGAAAATCCAGGGTGGAAATTTAAATTAGCTGTCTAACCCCTTAATCTCGTTTAGTAGCTAGGCTACACCTCTGCTTCGTGAAATTCCCTCAGGGAAATAACAACGACACACTTGGCAGGTTCCAAGTTTAGACATTCTTCTTTATTTTTCAGGATTCTAGCTCCGATGTGTATTAAAACAACCAGATAGAATAGCACCATTTTGTGCGTTCCATTTTCAGCTGTCTTCAGCAATATTTTTTCTTTCACAACGCAAAAACGCACCTTTCATTCCCTAGCCTATTCATATTTGCGACCATATTTTTTGACGACCGTCATGAATCTAGCTAGCTTTTAGAAGCTATGCTTTAATGTTCGTTTGAAGTAGGCTTGCTAGATCTATCGGAGCCAGGTTAAAATAAACGGTCCAGTGACTCGTGGCACACACATGAAGTGTGTAATACAGTAAACACAATTAACGATAGATGTATGACGAAGCCGACTGACTTTCAAATAGCCTACATTAACATTTCTCATTTTGCATAACATATAGAATAGAATCTGGCTGTCGATAGACTTTTTGAAGCAATGCCTTAATGTTCGCTTAAAGTACCAGAGCCAGGTTAAAAGTTTAAACGATCCAGTGACTCATTTGCGGTCTTTTCATTTATTTTAAGAGAGGATTTCACAACACAACCATCCAATCCAACGTTTAACCTGCCACAATGTAGCCTATCGTAGGCTACTACCAGGTTTGCAGAGGTGGAAATTCCAGGGGTCAGAAAGTAAAAGTCCTGCCGTGTTTCTTCCACCCATGAACTCACGATTTCACTAAATAGCCTAGTTAGCTCCTACCTCTTGGCTGAAGAATTGTGATAATTAGCAAATCCAGGTGATTGCAACAAATGATTGGGGAGGACTTTCACTTTCTGAACCTGGATTTTCCACCTCGCAGGTTTGACCTATAGCCTACACAGCGTAGCGCTGGCTAGCTAGCTCCGTTTCTTTCATAAAACAAGAATACTTTATAATACTGCTCAGATTCTTCATCATTTCATACATTAAAACGTATGCTATGCTCCCCCTAGTGTTCATTAAGTGCTACTGCACTAAACCTGTATGAGGCCCACCCTGCTTGCTTGACGATAACCCCCTCATTTACATAGATAGTACAGTTCGAAAATGAAAATGAAAACGAAAATGAAAACGATAATGAAAATGAAAATTAAAACGATAATGAAAATGAAAACGAAAATGAAAAGATTTTAATTTTAATTTTAATTTTGGGCTGAATAATCCTCCATTTTCATTTTCCAATTTCATGTTTCGTTTTAATTTTCGTTTTAATTTTAATTTTAATTTTGGGTTGAATAATCCTCCATAGTGAGCACAACGGATGTGGAAATGTTGTAATATTTTTTTACGTGTTACAGCCAATACCCATGCCATAGGACGCCTCTTTGTTAGCTCGGCGATCTGACTTCCACCACTTTGCTTCCAAGCTGGAAAGCTGGAAAATTGCTCTCCATTTGCGATTAAAACTACATCCAAGATTTGCAGCTATGGCCTAATACGGTTATAATAATCAGAGCTACCAAGATAATAATTAAGAACCAACCTCTACTGCTTTCTAGCAGCTTTAAACAATAAAATCACCATTAGCTCTGACATTTTGCCAACTTATGCATGCATGATTGTTTCTTTTTACAGAACGTTCTTCAGAGGCCAGCATCAGCCCTGTAGCCCAGCCTACTCAGCACCTTCTCACAACACAGCTGACAGCGAGATGAGAGCACTATTTACACCGTAATGTTCACTCCTGAGTGTAGGCTAATGTCCACAGACACACCTTGACTCTCGGCAGAGGAAAACGTAACAAATAACGTTAGCTTACTACTACGTTCATTCACTACGCAAACAGACCAGTGAACCGTTATAATTTGGTAATCATGTACTAGCTAATGCTAAAAAATAATCACATCACTTGCTAACGTTAGCTTGTTTAATGCAAGTCTAAGTAGCCAAGGCCGTTGCTATACGAAGCATTGCTTTTGTTGGTTAGTTAGCTAACGTTAGCAAGTGGTGTGATTATCTTTTAGGATTACTACATGGTTACGAAATGATAACGGTTCATTTGTCTGTTTGCACAGTGATTAAACTTAGTAGCAAGCTAACGTTAGTTGTTACCTTTTCCTCGACCGAGAGTCCCAGTTGCCAAAGTGTTGTGGAGTGTTATATCGTGCAGGATGGCAGACTGTCTCCGAGCAAATCCAAGCTGACCTGCTGAGGATTCTTAAGGTAGCTACAGGCGCAGAATGACACAGCGCTGACCTGGCCTCAAGAGATGAGGACAATACACTGCCTGTTTTAGGCAGTGATAATATATTATGCATTACTCTGATTTCCTGTTGTAATACATGTATCTGGTCTTCCCCCTCCACGATGCATGGGAACTGAGCCTGTATGGCATATTATAGTAACAGTGCAGACGTAACTTAACAGGGCGAATGGGAAAATAAGGAATCCAGTAGTTGTTTATATCGATGGTACCAGCCAGCTTCTGAGCCAATCACGATTCCATAAACTAACTTCCTTCTGTTTCGTGTAAGTGCCTTCCGTTTCGTGTAAGTGACTTCTGTTTCATGTAAGTGCCTTCCATATATATATACTTTCTCTCACATACATACATTCTACTCTCACATACATATATTATCACTCTCACATACATACATTCTCTTATGAGAATATATGTATGTGAAAGTGAGAATATATGTATATGAGAGTGAGAATATATGTATGTGAGAGTGAGAATGTATGTATGTGAGTGAGAATATATGTATGTGAGAGTGAGAATATATGTATGTGAGAGAGAATATATGTATGTGAGAGTGAGAATATATGTGTGAGTGAAAATATATGTATGTGAGAGTGAGAATATATGTATGTGAGAGTGAGAATATATGTATGTGAGAGTGAGAATATATGTATGTGAGAGAGAATATATGTATGTGAGAGTGAGAATATATGTATGTGAGAGAATATATGTATGTGAGAGTGAGAATATATGTATGTGAGAGTGAAAATATATGTATGTGAGAGAGAATATATGTATGTGAGAGTGAGAATATATGTATGTGAAAGAGAGAATATATGTATGTGAGAGTGAGAATATATGTATGTGAGAGAGAATATATGTATGTGAGAGTGAGAATATATGTATGTGAGAGGTCCAACATGAATTATGGCCTAAACGGCCCCTCATAGCTATGTGGCACCTGCTATCTGGTTCACATGGGGGTTTTATAGGGGAATAGTCCTCTAAAAGGCTCACCCCCTGCACAGTACCAAGAACATGGCGGGGGACTAGCCATACATCGCTACTACCAACATTAACTATAGGAGCCAGGCCAGTGTCTTTTTCAAAGCACAACAATGTGGGAGAAACAAGAAGACCTTCGGAGAGGCTAACTTCAGTGGAATCTAAAGGTTCCAACAACTGCATCTCACTAGCACAGTGAACCTGGGGGCATGTAACCGGGGTTAATACCATTGTACCTGCTGGGCTGCAAAAACGGTTCTTACCCTGCAGCCGTACTTTATTTGGGGCATCAGAACTCACTACTGCTTCCTCCTGCTGACAGTAGCGCAAGGCACGCACAGTGCCGGGGCCGCCGATTGCACTGGAGGCATCTGAAACAGAGCTGTACCATGATCTTTAAACAACTCTCTGTAGTAGTCACTAATTACATTAATTCGCAATACACTATGGATTACGTTCTTTTTTTGCAGGACACCGGGACTGGCTGGGTCATTAATCAATATGCCTCGTTGGGGATAGTTTTACCCATGACTTCCACATCGAGTTCAAGGTAACCAGTATAAGGAATGTTGAGCCCGTTTGCAGCCTTCAAACCAAGCCACTCACACTCACTGAGTTTCTCTTGCTCGGCAGTAGTAAAATGCTCATGAAAAACACTTTCAGTCAGTGTTGTCAACATTGACCCAGTATCGACTAAACACTAGGGAACCTTAACACCCCCTCTGGTCTACTGTGGGGCAAGACCCTACTAACTGTTGGTAGGTATCTGAATGGGAGCCTTCACTACTCCCTCCCACTGTGTGGCTTTGCAGTCAGTTTCCTGACCCCTCTAGATTGGGAGATGCGGTAGTACTAATGCTAGGCTGAGCTGTTGCTGTGGGAGGCTGACAGTAACTTGCTATGTGTCCAGGTTGATAACATTTTAAACAAATTGGCCTTCCTTCTGGAGCACAGGGTAGTTTGATACGCCCTGTTCTTGGTTCTCTAGGAGTGCCACTAGAGGGCCCTAAAATATTTTACAATTAAGTCTAACTGAGCTTGCTGTTTCAAAACAATCTCTTTCAACTCCAACAGTTCTGTTTGTGTAGTGTGAATATTTTTACAGGTAACTGATGCCAAGGCCTCACATGAACGTACGGATCCACGCACCACAGACCCCCTAGCCTGTCCCTCCTCTATCTAATGGATAGCTTCTTGGCGTACCTTGATCATAGACAGAGTATAATCATCATGTATTAAACGCTTAAGTTCCCTACGTAATGCTGGGTCATGTACATTTTCACAAAACTTAGCACAACCTGGAGATCAGGAATACCATTAGTGTTAGCTTTCTGTACCTTGTCCAGTAGAGCCATGAGGGCATGAGAGAATTTGTGTAAGGACTCCCTCTCCTTGTGTCTCCTAGCAAAGAACTGCTGTTTGAGTATCACATATGACTGCAAGCAACCATACATTTCAAACAGGACTTTAAAGATCTCCTCGTCACTGTTTTTAACCCCTGCTGGTCTATACTTAATTTATGTTCGGGCCTCGCCCTCCAGATGATCGTACACAAATAGAGCACTTTCAGCATTAGACAGAAATACAATGCTTGACCTCTTCCACCCAGTTCTCCACAATGATGGACCCTCTACTGGAGAACATGGGGAATTTCCCATCTCTTGTGATATACACAATCTGTTCTCTCATAGGTGCCTCAGGGTCTGATTCAGTCCCTATTGATATTCCTGGAGTAGGTGCTTTAGAGAGGCGGGTGTTTTCAGCAAGTAGCTGCTGCAGCTGCTTTTGCAACCGCTGTAGCTCCTCCTCCATAATAATCCCTCAGGTCTTCCTGTGCCAACCACTGCTCTTTCTTGCCAAACCAAAAAGACTTAAAATATTCTCTAGCCACTTCCAACTATAAAAATTGCCACTCCTCAACAAAGATTTTATTTTTTTATTTTTTTAATGAATCCTGCAGACTACACCAGATTGTAGTGCCCCCTAGGGGCCTGTAGGACTATGCCACCCCTTAAGGTTTGGAGATATGGGGAACGCCATAAACCCAGAACAGTTGTTTTTAGAAAAATAACACTTTATTGAAACAATTAAATAATGACCATTTTTAAAAGACACGTTTTAAAAACATAAGTACAACATACTTCCAACAGGCCCAGCCCATATAAACAGCCCACCCTCCAAGGGATAACAGTAATAAGATGGTTTGTCACACTTAGAGCACAATAATAAGATACTCGGTTCCACTGCAATTTGTTTGTACACTCAAGGCACTGCAATAAGATACTCAGTTACACTGCAATCACAGATTGACACCAATGTGGAAATAATAGCTATTCCTCGCTTAGGGAAGGTATAGAGCTGAACACAATGTGTGCAGGTGGCTATAATACAACAATAAAATATATTTAAAAAAAGGTTTTAAAAGGCAAGAAAGAACAATGGCTGACATTGCTCTGGACAAGACAGCAAACAGCCACGGATTAAGAAGACTTTAAGACGCCGTCTTGGGTCGCTTGTTTCTCCAACACGTTTCTTTTCTGCTTGCTTTGATAATGTGATGCTGTTGTCTGGCCACAACATGGACACCTCATACAGCCTGCCTGCACGCTCAACTCGGGACCCAAACAGAAGTGTTCTTTTTCCGTGTCTCGCCTTTGCTGCCATTTTATGCGCATTCTCTACCAGTGCTGCGGCATAGCGGTGGAGCTACCTGCTACAGTTACGTTTGTTCATCTTTACAATAGCCATTTCGCTGAATAATAGTTTTGGCAGAGATGTAAATCCTACCAACACAAATAGTTTTAAAACACAGATAGTTTTAAAGAGTAAGCACACTCAATGTCTCAGCCTGTCTCCGCCCACTACACAATTTCGAAAAATACTTTGTTGGGTGAGTGAGAGAGAAGGGTGAGGTGGGCACAAATGCATAAATGAAGGTACAATGTACAAATTATTTTGTATAACTCCGATAAAACTGTCAAACTAGACGTTGCAGATCAAATATGAATCAGGTTTCAGCAACTGCATGGTCTATTTCTCACCTCAAATATATTTAGAAACATATTTTAGTGGACTGTTTAGGTGGAATAGGAGAATTTATGAACAGGCCGCCACATTGTTCTGCTTTCCGTTGTGGGCGGCAACAATTATTCATATGACGTAGCGGTACCTCCAAAGAGGTACTCTGACATCACGATTGGGTTGTGGGCCGAGTGGGAAGCAGAAAGAAAATTTCAACTGTTAGAGGGCAGCACCAAGATGCTTTTCTACCAGTTTCTTCTGGTATATGATATTATTTCAGAATTGTTGAAATAACGGAATGTATGAATAAGTTTCATTATAAGGTAGGCATACAAACACGTTTACAGCTAAAAAAAAAAAACGTGATCTATAATGTAGTTACCCCTTGGTAACGTAGGCAATAGTTATATGATTGCAAATAGCTAATGTTACGAAAGGAAGCATGGTTTATCGGCTAAAAATCAATACTTATCTGCTGAGTTATTTTCAAAAATAATTCTGTTAGCCAAATTAAATAACTAGGCCTATATCTGCCATTGATATGAGGTGCTAGCCAGCTTGCTACATTGGGTAAAACAGACCTTATATAAGTATGCAAACGCAAATGACAATGCCGGGCCTACGTACTTGAAATGCATGGTCCTGTTGTAAATTCTCAATGTGCGCTCTTATGTCCCTGTGGAGGTAATCAACCCGAGTCCTCGAGGGAGTGATCCAGGACAAATCAGAGCACCTGTAAACCGACTGCATATGCTGCATATGTTATCATTCCAAGCACAATTGCAATACCAGAATTTTAAATTATTTTTTCTTAATTATGCCTTTTCACGTTTTGAGGCATTATACTACAACGTATTATGTGAACGAACATGCTCAGCGAGAGACCCATCAAACTGGGCTGCCATGACAGTTGTGAAAGATGGAGTGGAGGAAACAGAACTGTTTTCTGTCGGAGGAAAGCACAAATAGAAGAAGAGAGCTTGTTCCTGTTGTTGCCTGCTATAGATTTTGAGTGCAAAACATTGGAGCTGCCATGAAAAATTAATGGGGAATATCAGACCTTTGAAGGAGAATTTAAACTTCCCCGATGACATTTGTGAAAATGTGTCAAAAATTTTTTATGCAAATGTAATTTTAATAAATACTTTCACAAACTGCTGCACATAATTAAATTTGTGTTCACAAAAAATTGACCAGTGAGGTTTTTTGAAGTTAGTTGTTTTGTGACCACTAGAGGGAAGTAGCTGCTAAGATACAGACCTGGAACCAGAGAGCTTAAGGGCAGTTCAGAGATTGGAATGTCAGGGTGGCTGTTCGCTTACTAGTTTTAACCTTACATTGACTAAACAAAATGTGTTTTAGGATAGCAGGTGTGCCACATTTCCCATATACCTATAATCTATTTGACAACTGTAATCTTGCAAGCTATAAAGCAAAAGTATTGATTCTAGTGCATTGCTTGCTTTTTAGTCGCAAACAAGCCTGCTAGCAGGATAATGGTAGTTATAGAAAGAGGAAATTCTTTACGTAGCAAAGGCGTGTGGCACACTCAGGACGCTTTCCATATTCCTGGGAAATGAGTGCTGTGCTTTCAATGATGTGGTCTCACGCCCATATTTTCCATGTGTTAGTTCACATAGTGTATGCTCACTGCCAGATTATGCTTTATTGAACATGCCCACTGAATTAATCAATGCTGTTTTACAAAACACATTAAAAATAAAAACAACAATAATACTAATAACAGGACACTAAGTGGTAGTCCTATGCTTTTCAGCCTTAGTTCTAAAATATATCTTTTCTCATCATCAGCACATGCAATTCTTCAGAATGTACCATTTGTTTTAGAGTACCACCCAAACTGTCACAATATAACAATAAAAACGATAAGAAGCTTAAATCTCATAGTTGATTGAAGTTCCGTATTTTTATAATAGAAAAGGTTTCTATACATTATATTAACTTAAATTTTTATTTGGATTGTTTCTAAGGGTCCAAGCACACAGGGCCTGATTTAGCATGTGCTAAAAGGTTTTTAACACCTTTAGCACACGCAAAACCAATAACATGACCATGCCATTTTTTTGCCCACAGTGAGCAAATATGAATCATGATTATGCGTATATAATCAAATTATGCATGCTGTGACTCTGAAAAGGTATGTTAAGCATTTTAAATGCTTCTTCAGTAATGCGGCCAGTGAGTGAAAATTTGAATATGTTTTGAAAATGTGCCTCATATACCATCAAAACTGGGTATAAACTGACCAGGAAGGACAGAACCAAGAAAAGAGGTGGGGGTGTAAGCGTCTATATACACTTGCAAGACATTGTAGGAACAGTCTAAATCCTAGCAAGGATATCTTGATTAGATTACTGGGAGCCAATGAGAAAGGCCTTAATGTAGGAGAATGCTATAGCCCACAAACACTGGCCAGCAATGAAACATAAAGACTTTTTCAGGAAGGAGAGACATTAATAATGAGTGAATTCACTTACCCCTCTAATAAATGGGAATATGTGGGAAATCATAATAATAATCTACAATCCCAACTCAATTTGGAATGTCCAATTTGCAAACTATGTACAAGCGTGCTCATATACGTTCCTGTTGCCGGCTCGGGAGAGAGAAGACACTCACGGTTCTCCGATGAAACACGTGGGGCCCTATCTTACACCCGGCGCAAAGCGGCGCTAACGCAAACGCAAGTGTCTGTGCTATCTTACACCCGGCGCTAGGTCCATAATAACGCCTAACGCTTACGCCGTTTAACTACCATGTACTCTTGCGCCATCATTAGTGAACTGGGCGTGTTGGTCTTAAGATGAGGAGTGGCCAGGATTCTTTTTGGCGTATTGCTATCTTGAGCCAGCAGAAAGCGCTTGCGCTAGAACCACCACAAACCTGGTCTAAAGTCATGTCGCAGTTGTTTACATGCTATTTTAACGGCGCATATAAGTGCGTCTACATAGGCGTGTGCACAACGCGCGTACCCTCCTGTCTGTTACACACAGGGGCGTGCACAGGCATGACTAAAATATCTAGATCACAATGTGAAATATTATTATTGTGTAGGCTATATCAAAAATGCATAATAATAAAAGGTTCCATAGGTCCACATACCTTTCCCTCAGCGAAGGGAAACAATGCCACATTACATTGCTCACAGCCCACTCCATCAACATCCAGGCGATGTGCGATGGTACGGGACAATGGCTATCCATTAAAAAGGAGCTGATAACACCTATAGCTATCAAGCCTAATGCGCAAATTGTCTTTGCACCTAATGCGTGAATTGTCATTCAATGGAAAACTCGCGCATGGCAATAGACGGACATTTAAGTTCTGAAAATGCGCTTCAGATGTCATTACAATACAGCTCTGTTTATCTATGAATACAGCCTGTAAGTAAATAGAATGGTTTGTGACTGAAAAAAGTTCAAAACCTTGTCCAGTGAATATTGCATTTATTGTTTTTCAAATAGCCTAGGCTACAGCGGATTCGCTGTGCATAAGGTTTTTTCGATAGCCTATGGTTAAAAGACGGAGATGTCACCATGTTAACTAAATTGTAACCTTAGCTATTCTTCGTCCTTCATATTTTTTTAAATTACAGTGACCAGGTTTCCATACTCTCACCGTTTAAAACCCAGCTGATTTCACCCGTTATTCCTTAACTGAACAAAACGATTTTAAAGAGAACTAAGCGTCTAATTAGAAACTAAAATAAATTTGCAGCACGTTACACAATTAATTCACAATTAATTTTAATGGCATTCTCTGCACGTGAGCTGCATGTTCTCTGTTTCCCCTGCTGTAAGTCGCACGTTTCACGGTCTTCCTGGGAAAGTGGATTGTTTTAAAGGATTACGCTACGAGTAAAACAGGTTGGTCACATTTCCATAAACAGGACATTATTAAACAAGGGGAAATATGCCTGAACTTATGGGTTGCGAAGCAGCTTTATTGTAGGCTATTTAGTGTCATCATTAAGGCAAAATAACGGTATGTATGTTATTAATCAATATTAGCCTACTATGCAGGTAGCCTAATGAACTTTGGATGAAGCTTGAACTTCGAGAACTCCATGAGAACAGCCTCTTGGAATTGATGTTTGACACTTTCATTGCATAATCAAACGAAATTCGCTGAACAAGCAGGCTAATTTGGCGTTTTCTAAGGTGAGACTGAAGCCATTGATAGCTTATTCTCAGCTGTTGCAGGTCCTTTTAACGAAATTTAACCGCACATATTTTGTAAAATAACAGCCCTGTCTGGAATTACCAGGAACTCATAGGCTAATGGTTAGTCCGAATAATATTGATCATACTCCATTTAGCCTATTCCTTGATCACACTAAACATGCACGAGCATGTCTGTTTCGCCATCATAAGCAATCCGCCAAGGTGGAAAAGCAGGCTTTTAAAGGGAATGGGATATGACATTTTGATTGGTTTATTGAATGCCACGCCCAAGACACACCTATAATTAATGAAGCGACTAGGTTCAGCCCAGTTGCGCCATGCGCCGTGCTTAGCGCCAAAAAAACACGCCGTTAAAATAGCAAAAGTGGACTTGGACACGCCCTAAATAGACTAAGCGCCAAGATCGCCAAGATAGGGCCCGTGGTGTCACCCAGCTGCTTCTTTGCACACCACAGCCACAAGCTGCACACACGCAGAGTGAAGGTGGATGAAACCCACTCATACGCGTAGAGAGCAAGCCATGGGTGCCCGGACGGCCAACAGGGGTCGCTAGAGCGACGAACAATGCTATCCCAACCGACAATCCTTCCCTTTGGACGACGCAAAGCCAATTTTGCACCGCCCCTGCAGGGCTGCCAGCAACAGTACTTCAACAGTTGGCACTGGCATGGGTCGGATTAAATCCGAGACCATGGTGCTCAGTCATACTTTTACTGTGTGAGCTAACCAGCAGCCATATAATAATTTTATGCGCTTGCATGAATACAAAATCACAATCTTTGCACTAACTGACTATTAGAGCTCTGTGTTGGCTTTTAGTGTTGTCGAACAAGGCTCACAATTTTTCATCTTTGCAGAATATACTGCACGTGTTCACAACAGTGCTAAAATGATCTTAGCCAAGAGAAAGACATCTAAAAGAACATTCACAGATTGTGCATTAGATAGTAAATTAATACAGCGTGTTCCTTAGACAGCATAACACAAGCTGCTTTCTGTACACCTTTCATGTACATTTTTTTCTTGCCTTTCTGAGAACAAAGTGACACAAAGACAAAAAAATTATCAGCACATCCAGTCAGTTAGCGACAGTTAATTGTCAGGGCTCATCCGTGCAGAGGTTCTTGCATGTGAAGATAAGACGCCGTGTGCTGATGTTGATGTATCGGGCAGCCGTTACCCCACAAGGTTGAGATGGGGAGAAAGGGGTCAGGATCAGGGCATTGCCAACACCAGGAAAAAGCTTTGGAGACATGCAGGTGAACTCCACCATGGAAAATGCAGTAAGCTATTAAAATGATAAAAAAGTAGGATTATCCTCTTTAGTGTCTCCTAAACCTTGTTGAGTTTCGACAGCATAAAAAAGAAGGTTGCATACAGAACACTTTATACTTTCATCTATACAGGGTTTGATTATGGTTCTTTTCCATTCATAATTTAAACCTTCACCCTGTGTGAGGTCACATATTTAGCTTATTTTTCATAGGCCTGGACTTCAACTGGATTCTTTGCTGCATTATATAGAGTAATTTTTTCCTTGCGTTTATGATTTTTGGCCCGCAATGGCGTCTCGTCGTCAACAGGGCCTTTTGTCCCTTTCATTCGTCACAAGGAAACATGGATCCAATCATCGGCTGGCAGGTACCCTCAGAAGCTGAATTTCACAATACGCCACAGTGCTTTGTGTAGAGACTCTTTGCCACCACTCATGCACATGTACAGGGGAACTGTGCCTTTTGTTTGTACATTATGTTCAGTTCCGACATCTCAGTAACCCACTCACTAGGGTAACTCATGCTGTAAGGAGCTCCCTGTGACCTCAGCTCAGAGCCTGGGTTGACCAGACAGATATTGGGTATCCCACTGATCGTGAAGTGAAAGATGAGGGCTCAAGGCTACCAGGTTTTTTTTAGCTAAAGGGGACAATATCTTAGGTTACGGGAGAGCAATAGCTTTGCTCTCTCCCCAATGTGTCTAGAAAGGGAAGTTACCATTTGTGAGATTAGTTTCCTGAGAATATATTCTACCAAGTATTAGCCAGTGCTATGTTATAAGTCATTGGTTGAGTTGGCTTGAATTGCTTCCCCCAGTTGGAGCCCCACCTAAATGAGATCATGGTTTGTCAGAAGTGAGTGACCATATACAGTGAGCACCATAATTCATTGGACAGTGACACATTTTTTGTTATTTTGGTTCTGTACTCTAGAACTTTGAGCTTGAAAGGATACAATGACAAGGAGGTTGAAGTGCAGACTGTCATCTTTAATTTGAGGGTATTTTCATCCGGATGAACCATTTAGAAATTATTTGTACATAGTCCCTGCCATTTTTGGGCATCAAAAAATATTGGACAGTTTAACATAATGTAGAATAAACAACAATCATTTAAAATATTTGGTCGCATATCCTTTGCATGCCATGACTTCCTGATGTCTGTAACCCAACAATATCAAAGGTCTCTTGATATCTTATTTTCTGGTACTCCTACAAGCGATACTTATGGAACACATGGTTGGCTAAATGGCTGTAAGTCATCAAGGGTCTGTCATATCAAACAAGCCTTAAACCATCACTCTGCTGCCAGATATGCAGTAGATATGGATGGATAACTTGAAGGGTTTCTTCTGACTTATTTTTCCACAGAGTTCAATAGGAAAATGTGTCAGGAGAAAAAACCCTTAAAGTGATCCATCCATATCTACTGCATATCTGGCAGCAGAGTGATGGTTTAAGGCTGATTTGATACCGCAGACCCTTGATGACTTACAGCCATTTTGCCAACCATGTTTTCCACACTGTTCCAGCATAATGTACAGCTAAATCTAGTCCCAGCCCCCAATTTCCATAGAGATCCATTCAAATGCAGAGAAGTTATAGTATCGCTATAGTACCAGAAAATAATATATCAAGAGTCTTTTGATGTTGTTGGGTCACAGACATCAGGAAGTCATGGCATGCAAAGGTTATGCGACCCAATATAAAAAAGGACTACTGTATTCTACATTATGTTAAACTGTCCAATATTTTTTGATGCCCAAAAATGGGGGGACTATGTACAAAAGTTTCTGTAATTTCTAAACGGTTCATCGGATATGGATGAAAATACGCTCAAATTAAAGCTGACAGTCTGCACTTCAATGACTCATTGTCATTATATCCTTTCAAACTCAAAGTGCTAGAGTACAGAACTAAAATAACAAAAAATGTGTCACTGTCCAATGAATTATGTTGCTCACTGTATTTATTAGCAAAGCATATTTCTGGAATTGTAGAGTGTTTTTCCAAAACTCACGCAGCCCACTCTAACCAATTTTGACAAAATAAACATTTTTGTTTATTTTAAAGCGATGGATTTTTTGCTTGAAAAATCACATTATTATAGTTAAATCCCTCAGAATATAAAACTGCAAATATATAACCATTTATTAGAAAAATTGAACCCAACTTGAAAAATATGGTTTATTTTAGTGAGGTTTGGAAAAAAAACTGTGAGAAACGGTAGGTGTAACACAGATGTAAGGTTAGGGATGAGTTTCTGCACTATAGACAGCAGTTGTTCCTCTTCAGGTGGTTAACCTGAAACGCATTCTGGGTAAAATATACCATTCAATTACTGTCAGTTATATTCACATACATATTTGTGCATGGGTCTAATAAATATAATGAATAATTGCAGAAAAACAACACCAGAGTTTCAACCATCCTGAAGCCCTCCAAAATGCAGAACACGTTAGTAAAATAAGGAATGCACAGTATTTTTATGCTTATCAAAGAACGGGAGAGGTTTCAGATCTCTGTGCCGAATAACCCTGTAAAAGGCGAGGAGCACAATCCCATCTGTTGCCAGGCAATGAGATGTCAGCAATTTGCGCAGTCCCAGTTCTTGAAGTTGCCAACACTCCCAGTGCCAAACGGGTCACTAAATGACTTTAATCCAAGTGTAGAACGAGGGACTCTGGTGGCTAAAGGGGGTGGGATGGTTGAGCAGGCCTGGTTCAGAAACAACCTCCTGAAAATAAAGTCCAAAAATCTTTAACAAATAGATAAAAGGAAATTATGTTACATAAACAATTTGGTAACGATTTACATTAACTGCATCTTCATAAAGCATTCATTGTGCATTCATGAGCATTGCAAAAGCATCACATGACAATTACATAGAGCATTATGAATGCTTTATGTGTGCAGTATTCCTAGATCTGTGAACCTCAGGTCAGATCTATCCCATGAGACATTATAAAGCATTGATGATGCTCTATGTAATTGTAATGTAATGCTTTTGTAATACTCATGAATGCATAATGAATGCTTTATGAAGATGCAGTTAATGTAAATCGTTACCAACAATTTTAAAAAATGATATAAGCTGTGGTGGTATGGGGGAGAGATGCTTACCATGCTTGTATGAAATATTAGTATGTTGTATTTTAATTTAAAGTCGTCAATTATTTATTACGCATTTGCAAAGTTTTGCAGTATTGTCTCAAACAAATTTTATGTGACACACGTTGCAAAGCAAATTTTCCCTCCGGTCAATAGAAGATTTATTCTACTCTATTCTCCCTCTGTACTCAGAAGGGCCAGAACAGAAGGGCAACAGTTTACTTATTAGGGTCAAACTAGGACACTTTCAGGAAAGTGTTTTGTGTCTGTGTTTGTGGGTGGGGTTGCCTGGAGCAGGGGGATTGTAAATGATTATATGATAAAAAGCAAAGCCAAGATCTCAAGCAGGAATGCAGTTAGACGGGGTTGGGCGGAGTCCCTGTGTTTATTTCTGTCAGCCTGTATTAATAGTGTATTAATATGAAGGGTGGCAACTGCTTGGCATGGGCAGAAAGCTGATAGAGATGGCTTGCTTTTAAAGATATGGGCTTTACCCTTGAAATGCAACTGTACGCCTTTACTGAGAATTGCTTTTGCATAACAGTAACACTGTTATTGGACTATAATAAAACAATCCACTCCACACACATTTACATTAAATTCACTTTCATGGCTAAACATGGCAAACATTGGTAGGTGCAAATAACCAGGAAGACTATACACAACAGAACATAATATACAGCAACATTAATGTTATTTAGTGAGAAGCTGCTCAGACCATTACATTATTTTTTATATTCAAACATTTGTAAGTCCTTCCCTAAAAACTCTTTCAGACAGGAAAGTGGAAAGAGACTCTTTTCATTTCTGTGAGAAACATGTACATTTTAAGTACAGTTCTCACCACTTTTCCACTCTTTGGGGCTGCTTATTATCTGGGTGAACAATAGGGAGGCGTGTTTTTCTTCCAGGAATATCTGGTCAAAGGTTGAGGAACGCTGCAACTCTGCAGCTGCCTGGGATTGGAAGAGATTCAGGGAGGCTCCAACACAGGGCCGAGTGAAGGATGGGGAAAGGGTTAAAACTTTACAGTTAAACATTTTGCAGATATTCTTATCCAGAGAAACGTATACAGCTTGCATTTTTACAAACAATAAATTAAAATGTGCAACATTTACTGAAACTATTTACATTAAGTACCTTGTGCAACGACAACAATCCATCTGGGAATTAAACCTACAACCTCTGAGTAATAAGCCCAGTTCCCTAACCATTATACTACACTGCCACCCTGTCGGATTAATGGGTTGGAGAGCTTGAGAGGTAGGGACGGGGAGAGTTTTGGAAACAGTGAGGGAGAGTGAGAGCTGGGACATAGTATGAGGGGAGAGGGTGAAAGAGAGAGGGAGGGGCAAAAGGAACAGAAAATGAATTTTAGGGATGCAAAGGTTGCGCAGTAACCTTTGCACATGAGTGAGAAATTAAGGGATCTTATTCCACTTTTCCCTCCACGAGGACAGGGATTTGGTTTGAGCTTAACTTGAGACCCTCAATGCAGCGAAACCTTGGACATCCTTCTCACTGTCAAAGCAAAGGTGATAGTACTCTGTATTCTGTTCTCCAAAGAGTTTCCCTTTGAAAGATACCATCAGTATGCAATTGTGTTGTTGTATATGACACTTGGGGCCATATTTGAAGGACGCTAAAAATGCAAGTGCACATTAGATGAAAAAGAGGTGTGTCTGAATCACTTTAGGTATTTTAATGATGTGAGTCTCACAGTGTGAAGAACAACAAGGCAGGGAGTGCCCATGGAATGACTTAAATGTGTGACCGTGCACTGGCATCACAATGCTTTCCACATTCTCTTTACATGAGTGGTTGCATCATATTTTCCAAATTTTCCTTGTTTGATGCGGCAAATAACATCAACCCCTGCTCACTCTGCTCTGAAGTTGACTGTGTTGGGTCATGCACTTAGAATGCTATGTTAGCTTTTAAGTCTTTCCGCTAACTAACCCTAACAATTGATTTTTTTTTTTGGTGAACCATTTTTAGTCGATATTTTCACAAAAAGAATACACACAAGCCATTGGAGGGAGGGATGCAGATGGACTCCAAGTCCAGTATACACTATGAATAAGACCCTGTGAAAACCCATACAGTACTGTAGCATTAGACCAGCCAGATGGTGCTCAACTTTGTTGTGAAAAATGATTGTCTCCAAAACCAAAATATCAAGGAAATGAAAGCTAACCAATTTTGAATTAATGCTAGAGTCCTTCCAACCCTTCAGGATTTCTCAGAAAACATGATGTACCTAACATTTATATGTTCTTATCAATGTTTATTTTTTCTCTTGCATTATGTGTCGTAGGAGATGAGATTGAAAAAGTAGGGTACAGAGGGAGGAGTCTGAGTAAATTACATGGTACAGATTTATGAATGGCAGGGAAATATGAGTACTATCTTATATTTCCTGTGTTGGTAGTTTGGATTTACAAATAGTACTTTCTGATTACACACTGGCTGAGATGGGCAACTCTGGAACTGCCCTCTCTTGGTTTACATCCTATCTCACAGATAGATCCTACCAAGTCTCCTGGAAGGGCTCTATCTCTGCACCTCATCCACTTTTTACAGGAGTCCCGCAGGGATCTGTACTGGGTCCTCTGCTGTTCTCCATTTACACTAAGTCTCTTGGTTTGGTTATTAATTCACATGGCTTCTCTTACCATAGTTATGCCGATGACACTCAACTCTTCCTCTCTTTCCCTCCCTCTACCCCACAGGTAAAGGAAAGGATATCTGCTTGCCTGGCTGACATCTCTGAGTGGATGTCTAGCCATCACCTGAAGCTCAACCTCGACAAGACTGAGCTGCTCTTCATGCCATACAAGACCTCCCCGCTCCTAGACCTTTCCATCACCATCGACGGAACCATGGTGACCGCCTCCCGCTCTGCAAGGAACCTGGGGGTGGTCCTGGACGACCAGCTGGACTTCAAAGAACACATCAGGGCAACGGCACGGTCCTGCAGGTTCCTCCTGTACAACATCAGGAGAATTCGGCCGTACCTGACCACCTACTCCACCCAGCTTCTTGTCCAGACCATGGTCACCTCACGTCTGGACTACTGCAACTCCCTTCTCGCAAGCCTACCAGCCTGCGACATTCTGCCCCTACAACTGGTCCAGAACGCGGCTGCTTGGCTTGTGTTCAACCTCCCGAAGTTCTCACACGTCACCCCCCTGCTGAGGTCACTCCACTGGCTGCCGGTCGTGGCCAGGATCAGGTTCAAAGTTCTGACCCTGGCCTACACTGCAGCCAAAAGGTCAGGCCCCTCCTACCTACAGGACTTAATCCACGCTCCTGCTCGACCACTTCGCTCTGCTGCTGCAGGGCGACTTCCTGTTTTTTTTGCTTGTTTTCTATTTAACTTCTGTTTTTGGTTATTTTTAGTTCAGAATGTATAGCTGACTGTGTGTACTACTCATGTTCATTACTAGAGATAGCTCCTATGCTGTGAGAAAGTTGTGCTTTGTCGGATTTGCTTTGTAGTCGCGTCAATGACCTTCAATATGCACTTATTGTACGTCGCTTTGGATAAAAGCGTCTGCCAAATGATTGTAATGTAATGTCCTGGAATATGCCCATTGATTGGATACCCTGCTCATTCAGTACATTCAGGTACTCAGCTGACTTAATTCTAAAATCTTAACAAGCATTTTAATCTCATATTTAGACTTTAGAATCTTGTTTCTGTTACTTTTTTACTTAATAAAACAAACTATCTGGCAGGGGGGTGAGATATTTTTACTAATTTCAAGATTTGCCAATGGAATAAGATAATTTCACTTGTCAAGTAAAAAGTAACTTAAAATCATACTTTTTCCCCTCAAAAGTGGAAAATATTAGTCTCATTACAAGACTTGTTAAGACAGACATTTTTTGCAGTGTTTTATTGCTGAGTTTATGTTGCTGAGCCGAGACCTGACCAATTGAAGCAACCCCAGATCATAACACTGCCTCCAGAGGCTTGTACAGTGGGCACTATGCATGACGGGTGCAACGGCTACTTTTTTTTTGGCCAGGCAGTGTACATAAATGAGTATGTTCATAATAAGAACCGGACAATGCAGACATTTATTAGTAGACACCTTCTGACTGTACTTACAGGGTTCCTGACAGTATCCAAGAGATATAGCTAGAAGGTATCCTCCAATCACCAGTGCCGTTGTTCTATTTGTTGCTACCAACGTACTCCACGATTGGTGGAACTCCTTTGTGGTCACTATTGAAAAAGTGATCAGAACAATGTCCTATCCCTATTTTACTATCCCTGTGCTGCTGGTGCTGTCAGGGGACAGGAATACAGCAGAGCCAAGAGTCCTGCTAAACTATGGTATATTAGACCAGTGCTTGTATTCTTATCAATCTCAGAGTATGAAAGCTGATCGAGGATTAGTTTTGCCTTTGAGCTCAAACAGTTGAAGTCGGAAGTTTACATACACTTAGGTTGAAGTCATTAAAACTAATTTTTAAACACTCCACAGATTTAATGTTAGCAAACTATAGTGTTGGCAAGTCAGTTAGGGCATCTACGTTGTGCATGACACAAGTAATTTTTCCAACAATTGTTTACAGACAGATTATTTCACTTTTAATTCACTAATTCTAGTGGGTCAGAAGTTTACATACACTAAGTTGACTGTGCCTTTAAACAGCTTGGAAAATTCCAGAAAATTATGTCATGGCTTTAGAAACTTCTGATAGGCTAATTGACATTATTTGAGTCAACTGGAGGTGTACCTGTGGATGCATTTTAAGGCCTACCTTCAAACTCAGTGCCTCGTTGCTTGACATCATGGGAAAATCAAAAGAAATCAGCCAAGACCTCAGAAAGAAAATTGTGGACCTCCACAAGTCTGGTTCATCCTTGGGAGAAATTTCCAAATGACTGAAGGTACCACATTCATCTGTACAAACAATAGTCCGCAAGAATAAACACCATCATACCGCTTAGGAAGGAGACACATTCTGTCTCCTAGAGATGAACTTAGGTGCAAAAAGTGCAAATCAATCCTGGAACAACAGCAAAGGACATTGTGAAGATGCTGGAGCGAACAGGTACAAAAGTATCTATATCCACAGTAAAACGAGTCCTATTTCGACATAATCTGAAAGGCTGCTCAGCAAGGAAGAAGCCACTACTCCAAAACTGCAGAGGTGGGGGTAAGTTACACATGTGCAAGTCACAAGTAAGTCTTGAGTCTTAACCCTCAAGTCCCAAGTTACAGTGTTCAGAATCAAGCAAGTCAAGTCCAGTCCTTACTAAAAGTCAAGCAAGACAATTCAAGTCATTGCTCAGGCTAAGTCAAGTCATTTGAAATTGTAAAGATCTAGCCCAGTTTCCACATTTAATGCAGTCCCTAATTCTGCCACTAGGTGTCCCTTTGATTGTTTGGAATGGACAAAGCTTCCACCTTTGCGCAGAAGTCCCGCCTGCGGGACCTTTTTTGCTCAACTGAGACATTCGTTGCTACTGCAGCCAAACTATTATTGGAAATCACAAACTCTGTGTTTTAAATTTATTGGTAGACGGTTCGTGACGATTTCTGCCGAATACGTAGTTTCTAAGTGCCACTATTTCCCTGTAGCAAGTCCATTTATCAAGCAACCCCCCACCTAGTCTATACCTACCTATGCGTGACATAGTGGACAATAGCGTCTATGTTTGATTTCATAAATATATTTATTCATCATATAAAATTAGAATAACGTCATAGCAACGAGATAAACCCAACAATAGCCTGATCGTATGCCAGAAAAGCTGTGAAAAGCCCTGCTCACTCAAATGCAAAATAAACTGTGAAAGTACTATCTCATTCTACCATGTATTCTACTAGCAATATATGCTACTAAATATGAAATAAATATACAATCCTACCATTGGTTTTACACATCGAGTTGTTCCTTTCAAAATTCAGTTGTCATTTATTGTCTGGTACAATCGGTTTGAGAAATATACAACACTTTATACCGCTATTACACTATCTGAAACATCGCTGCGTAATAGCCCCATGCCCTGTAAGCCTGTCTCATGCATTACAGTTCATTCTGGTTTAATTGTCGGCTTTTTTATCCAATAGAGTACATTATAACCTTCGCAACGGTATATGCCAAGTCTTTTTGGGTGCTTTGAGCAATTTACTACAGCCCAGCGTAACGGCAGTTTTCGTTTTAACTGTCTAGCACTATAGAATACGCATTATGCAGGGGAATTTCCCTTTTGCGATATGTAAGTATTTTTGCGTCTAAAATACCGTTGTTCTCGCTGGCTACATATGTACGTTCGTGTTTCCACTCGAGCACTGTCTTTCCAATATGTTTGATAGCCCTATTGTTATTTTCGCATTTTCAGTGCATTTCACATACTGTAGTGCAATCGTTAAATGTATTTTTGAAGTAGGCTACCAATGTTCATTGAAGATAGAACATTTGGCAGCATTTTGCAGATGGTGGAAAACTATTTTATGTTCATGTTATCAAACATAATATAGGCTATGGCGTATACTTGTCTCTTAGGGCATGACAAATGCTCATTCCAATTTACTGTGCGCTGATATGTGGTAGATTAAGGTAAACATTTCCTTGGAGTCATTATGAATAGGAAAATATAAAAGCTTAAAAGAATACTGAAAAATGCAATCCCAGGACAAAAGTATACATACTGTAGAGTACAGGGAAAAGTGATGTTTTATTGAGGTGCAAGAGTGAATGATTAGGCAACATATTTAGGTGTATGTAACACTGTGATATCAATGTTTTTCATCTTAAGCCATCAGAAGGAGCAAATGTATTTGTTTTGTAATGGACAAAACTAATTAATTCATTTTATGACATGTTTTGCATAGGGGTTTTGGACCCATAGATATCTATACCCCCCTATACTGATGAAAATATAGTAATTCCCACTTGAAAATTATGCAAAAGTGAGTTTTATGAGTTTTATGCCAAAACTGTTGATTTGTAGTTAAATATATCATAGATTTTTTTAATTTAGAGCAGTGCACAATTTAGCCATTTGGATAGATTTGGAGACACTAATGGACAACAGGGTACACTGCTATATTTTGCATCATAGACTTTTTGTAGTTCTGCATATCATCCTCAGATTTAGCTAAACTTGTGGACATGGAGTTTATGATCCAGGAAATGTATATATATTACCGATTTCACTTATGTAGCTCTCAGCAAAATTTAAAAAAACTATTTTTTAATTTTTTTTTCCAAAGTTTCTTTGCATTTGTGGCACTTTATTTTGAATTAAATTATGAAAATAAACAAATCTAAGTTTTTATTGTAAATGGTACACCTGTCTTCTTTCATTTAAGCCATGTACCAAGTTTATGTGATGCTCACACCTTATGTGATGCTCAAAACTTATTTCACATGGGAAACTTGTTTCAGTAACGGCAGCTTTTGACCACGCAAACCCATATAATTTGTGCATCAAAACCTAGGAGTATGTAATATGTAGAGCAGCGAGGCCAATAGAAACCTATGGGGACTGCATCCGAAACAGGAAGTTTTCATTTTGCGCTCATGTCACATGCGCAGTTGTATCCTTAGTCACAAGGGGTGCGTCCCAATACTCCAAAAAATGCACCCTTATTAATATGATTACATATTAATTACATATTAATTGTTGAATATGAATTAATGTCTCAACGCCAACCGCAATGTCAGGTATATTGTATAATGTACTTGCAACTACTTGTACTTGAAAAGTACAGACAGTTTTGCATATTTCCGGGTAGGAGAAGAGTGGAGGAAAGGAGGTGGAGAGTGAAGAATATTGGGACGCACCCTTCCCACCCATACAACAAGGATGGCGCAGAAAGTGACGTGTAGATGTTGCAGACTAGTGAGCAAACATAAGAGGTAGGCCAGAATAAATAATAAGAAAAAAATTAAAATCTTTGTCTGTGTGGTAAGAAAAATATTTGACCACGGAAAAGTTTTTTAAGAATTTTTGACGCACAGAGTTAACATCAATATATGAGTGGAAGTATTTTAAATTTGCTGTCAGAAATGAATGGAGCCCAATGGGGAAACTGGCTTTTTGAGTGCAAATATAGATATCAGCAGAAGGCGACATTATGTCCGGTGTGGAGGTTGAGAGCCGAAAGCTGGCCCCTTGATCAAAACGTGCTTTCTGTAGTCTAACCAATCACGTCCCGACTATTTCCGTTGTTGTCGGCAACAATTATCAATATGACGTAGAGGTCCCTCCAAAGAGGTACTCTGACAATCACGATTGGGGTGGGGGCAGTGTAGGGAGCGGTCAACCGTTAGAGCACCAAGACGCTTTTCTATCAGTTTCTTAGTTCTGATATACAATATTGTTTCAGAATTGTTGAAATAACGGAATGGATGAATAAGTTTCATTATAAGGTATGCATGCAAACACGTTTACATATAAGAAAAATATAAAAAAAACGTGATCTAGTGTGTAGTTACCCTTTAAAGATGAGCTAGGTTATATTCCTTCATAATTTCAGTCTGGTTGTGCTATTTTGTATTTAGCCTACATCTGAAACTAAGACACTGTAATTGGCTCATCATTTTCATTTATATTTTAGCCCTCCTCCACCCCCCTTAACGGAGGAGAACTTTACCATTGCCCAATTACAACACTTTTTCTTACATTTTTTTCAACATATAACTTTTTTTCTGTGACTCACAATCTGTTAATTCTATACACGTTCCTGCATGCTACATGAGATCTGATCACATCAGTCTTCTGTTTCTTTCCGCAAAAAAACATGTACAAATTCATCCATATCAAGAGCCTTCTCATGAACAAGAATAACCAGGTTTTTCTTTCACAACGTGGTATGGCGGAAGGGGGTTAGGACGCGAGATAACGTAGAGAAATAACTTTTGCATGTAACTCCACCAATATCCAATTTCACCTGCACATGGCAATAACTTTGGCTGTATTTATCCCGGAAAAGCTGTTGCCCTGTATCTCTAGTTTTATAGTTGAGACAGATGTGTGCGGGTTGGACCCGTAATGCAGGACTCAGAACACGGACATAATAATAAATGCCCGCAAGGGCTTTATTATGGGGAAATCCAAAAATCGTAGTCACACAAGCAAAGTTCATCCACAGAAAATCCAGCCAAAAAACCAAAGTATAGTACCGAGGGAGAAGGCAGTCTCGGAATCGGTACACCATGCACAAGTTCAGTAACCAGAGTAGCTGTCAGCTGAGCAGAAGTACAATACAGGGGTAAAGCAGAGTTCGTAGGTCGTGGGACATTGCAGGAGTCAGACCGAAGTCCTATCCGCGGGGCAGAGGTACAAACAGACAGCAGGAAAAACTTGTGGTAAAAAAACAGGCAGTAGAAACGGTAGGCAGGCAGTAACGATGGTCAGTAAACAGGCTTGGATCTATAACAAAAGTCAGACAATGGATAACGCTCAAAAGTGACAGTAGATAAACTAACAGGCAACAATTTTGCGAAGACAAGACATGAACACTGAGCTTATATGCAGGTGTAGACAGGTGCAGACACTTAGCTTGAGAGCAGAATGCTTATGGAAATCAGGTGTGGAAGGCTGACGAGGGTAACAAGATAATTAGTAATCGTTAGTAATTAACCTATCCTGACCTAGCGTTAGTAAATTAGTAAATGACATGCACGAGAAACATAAGGTAAACATGAACACATGGTTAGAGAGTTAGTATTACCCAATCCTGATCTAATGTTAGTAGATTAGTAAATAGACATGGGAGAATGAAACAATTAGGGAAGCGTGAGCGACAGGGAGAGAGAGAGAGGGAAACAGCATGAACGCAAGGCTGCGGAAAAACACGGAAATGTGTATGCATAATAAACTGCATCGAAACATAAACAGAACACAAGCATGACAAGAACAGAAAAATAAACTGTGACAATAACTAAACATGAAACGTGGCATGAACATGGCAGAAACGTAACAATAGTTGGCTAGCCTAGCCTATATGTAGCTATGATATGTCTGTAGCTCTACTATTGACGGTGCTACAGGAGTCAATGTCCGACATCACATTATCAGATACATTTTTTTCTGGACTTGGCTTTGGGGGGACAGTCACCAAAGGACCGACATACACAGTTTGTTTTGCAAGTGACAGATTGCATTTTGTGTTTGAATTATGACATGGTTTTTTAATTAAATATCGAATGAAAATTAAATTGGCAATTTGCATTTTCATTCGAATTTTGACATGATTATGCTTCCGTATTCAGCAAACGGTAAACTAGCAAAGATGCAAGCCTATCTTTTCATAGGCTCGTAGGCTTTTTGTACTCAATATCTAGAGCTAAAAGAAAATACAAATATTTTATTTTTAAAAATCAAGTCCTTTCGAGTCATTTGTCTAAAGTCAAAGTCAAGTCTCAAGTCATGATGGCGACGCGGTGGTGCAGCGGGCTAAGGCGCAGACTTTGTCTGTGCGGTTGCGCCCCGAGGATCGTGGGACCTGCCAGATCCGAGCATGGTCGGTGCCCTGTGGGAGCGGCAATTGGCAGCTGCTCCCGGGTGGGGGGAGGGGCTCGGAGAAGAATCACTGCGCATAGAACGGCTCTGGGCGAGTCACGGTCAGGAGCTTGAGGAGTCGCGCCCTGTAGAGGACGTGGTGCCCTCCTTCCTATTACCGGCTGACAGGGTTGTGTAGCAGTGATTCTCTAGCGGTTACTACACGGGGGGAATTGAATTAGAAGAGCAGTTCAATTGGTCAAGTCTTTTATTAATTAGTCAAGCAAGTTGCAAGTCGTGGTCCCCCACCTCTGCAAAACCGCCATAACTGCACATGGGGACAAAGATCTTACTTTTTGGAGAAATGTCCTCTGGTCTGTTGAAACAAAAATTGAACTGTTTGGCCATAATGACCATTGTTATGTTTGGAGGAAAGAGGGTGATGCTTGCAAGCCGAAGAACACCATCACAACCGTGAAGCACGGGGGTGGCAGCATCATGTTGTGGGGGTGCTTTGCTGCAGGAGGGACCGGGTCTTCATGAAATAGATGGCATCATGAGGAAGGAAAATTATGTGGATATATTGAAGCAACATCTTAAGACAAGTTAAAGCTTGGTCGCAAATGGCTCTTCCAAATGGACAATGACCCAAAGTATATACTTCCAAAGTTGTGGCAAAATGGCTTAAGGACAACAAAGTCAAGGTATTGGAGTGGCCATCACAAAGTCCTGACCTCAATCCAATCAAAGATTTGTGGGCAGAACTGAAAAAGCGTGTGCGAGCAAGGAGGCCTACAAACCTGACTCAGTTACACCAGTTCTGTTAGGAGGAATGGGCCAAAATTCCAGCAACTTATTGTGAGAAGCTTGTGGAAGGCTACGTGAAACGTTTGACCCAAGTTAAACAATTTAAAGGCAATGCTACCAAATACTAACAGAGTGTATGTAAACTTCTGACCCACTGGGAATGTGATGAAAGAAATAAAAGCTGAAATAAATCACTCTCTCTATTATTCTGACATTTCACATTCTTAAAATAAAGTTGTGATCCTAACTGACCTAAGACAGGGAATGTTTACTAGGATTAAATGTCAGGAATTGTGAAAAACTGAGTTTAAATGGATTTGGCCTAGGTGTATGTAAACTTTCGACTTCAACTGTAGATAATATTATAAATATAGAGTGGAGAGACCTGATCCCAGGTCAGCTATTCTATTCTGACACACTTTATTACCAAAGGTCTAGAACATCATCATTTTTCTTTTTGTTATTTTACATACTCTTAAGTTATTTAAAAAACACCATGCTGTGAAACACCCTACAGAGAAACTAATTTCTCCCATTAACAATGTGTCTTTTAACACCATAAACACAATGGCAGTTGATGTGTCTCAAATATAAATTTTATGGTTAACTAGAAATTATATTTATCGTCAAGGTGAAAAAATTTCTGTTGTTATAATGTATGTTTTGACATTTATGATAATGTGTAATCTGACAATAAATTTCACAAATTTTAATAGGAATGTTCTCAAGTTAGCTAGCTACTGCTGGCTAAGTAACTATGTCAGCAAGATGTTAGTTGTGGTATGTCAATTGTGAGATGTAAATTCAGCTAGAACTGTGCTCAATAAGTGTGCAAGTGTGTAAATTAGTAACCTAACTAGGGAAACTAGTTAAATATAAGTCTGAAGTTGTAACTAGCAAACTGCAGACTGATGTCAGATGTTTTTTATTTTGAGGGATGGGGGGAGGGGGGGTTAATTCAGCCACCTGCCTGCCAACATTGATTGGAGCCGTATCTACTGCGTCCTGTGTACTGCTTACTAAATATCAGCGAAAATCTGGAAATAAGCATAACATTCGGGGATTCTAAGTACACTATATTTAGAGAGCATTTTGCCTACTTAAAGTTCTCATCCAGCGTACTCAACTATAACGTTACTTCAGAAGAAGGGTGTTGATTCACAAACAGCCATAATAGACTGTAGTGAGTGACAAGATAGCTGCTCCGTCGGGAAGATGCACAAACACTGGGTTTAAAACATTACTGTAGATGCCGGGGCAAGTGTCATTATAGTGCTGAAGGCAATGATAGGTAGTTTGAACAACAGCTTGACACACTAACGTTGGCTAGCTAACGTGACTTTTGGCTAACTAACTGCCTTATGTCAGCAAGATGTTATTTGCGGTATCAGCTTATATTTTATAGGCTACTGTGCTATTAGTATTAATATTAGTAGTAAAAAAGTGTATGGCCATACGGACAGACTTGCAAAATTGATGCTGTAAAAGGGTAAACAGTCCTGACATCAGTCTGCAGTTTGATAGTTACTTCAGACTTATATTTAACTAGTTACCTAGTTTGGTTGCTAATTTGCACACTTATTGAACAGTTCTCTAGCTGAAGTTACATCTTGCAATTGAAATACCTAGCATCTTAAAACTAGCATCTTGCGGACATAGTTACTTAGCCAGCTAGCTAACATTATTGTGTGTCAAGCTGTGGTTCAAACTACCTATTGTTCCCTTCAGCACTATAATGACACTAGCCCCATCTATATTAATGGTATAAAACGAGTGTTTGTGCAGGGAGAGGCTTGGGAGAGGCTATGTCATTCGCTACTAGGGCTGTCACGGTATGGCGATTTTCACACCGATTGATATTCTTCAACAGAAGCCGATAACTCCGGAGTTATAACAACATCAGCATCATGTCAAAGCCTTTGTTACTGCTAAGCCTATTAAAAAAATGCTGTGCAGGCGCCCAGCCGTCCGCCCATGGAGAATACCATAACAGATAACATTTCCTTTACAAAACTAAGCAAATGATTAGACTCCATGCACATTAGTCTGAGTCAATTGAATAGGTGAAGTAAAAAAGAAGAAGAATAAAGTATTGATGGCCTCTTGATATTGTATTCAGGATGAAGTTCTCACCATTTCAAACAAGAAATATCAGGCACACACTCCGGATATGTTTAAAATGAGACATTGATGTGTATTTTTTAAATATATGTAGGCCTATTGCTAATTATTATCAAGGCATCATTGACTGTAGGCAATATTTAAACATGGACAATATTTATAAGCTTTACCGCTGGCAGTTAAGCGCATATAAATGCTATTGGCAGTGTTCGAATTGTCTTTGAATGAGCTAAACTGAGAAAATCATACCCCTTGTTGAGTAAAACTAAACGGTTCAGTCCAATTTTCACTCCTTGCATCATTTCCTTGTGTCCTTTCCTTAGTCCTTAGCTCCACTGGATGGAGGACGTGAGGAACAGATGCAAGGATGGAGGAATCGAGGCAACATGCATTATGCAAATGGAGTGACCTTGCTCAAGCATCAGTTTAAGCGATGTCAATTACTAATGACGTTGCACAGCTGTATCATCTGTCAGTAGGCATTTAACAGATTGTTCTTGTCTCAGAACTTGTTTTTGCACTGGAAATGGTAGCCTATCTTACTGTTTTACTGGACGCTGTATTTCAGGCATGAAATATATAGCATATGGTAAATTATAAAAAAATTGCATAATGGCCTAAAACATGAATTGCATCAGTAAAAGACAGCCAATTCACATAAATAGATGTAGGCTAAATTACATTATTCTTTCTCAGTCATACAGTTTTATTGCCTTGGTTTCCACTTCTGCTCGTTAGCGCAGGCCAAATCATATGTCTGTTTGTAAAATTATGGCTGAAATATAATTGTTAAAGTTTTATTTTATGATTTGGCAGGGGATAAATGACATACAGGTAACTAAACTGTGGTGGCCTCTAAACTGTAATTTGTTCCACTACTGTTTCTGTAATGAGTCGGGAATGGAGGACCAGAAGTGACCGAGAGGTGATCAAAAAGTTTCCCACAAGAAGTGGGAACCACTAAATAGAAAAGGACAGAAGGTCCACGAACAGAGCAGCGAAAATAAACAAACGGGAAAAAAAACCCGGTGTAAAGCCAAAGAAAAGTGACCCAGAGAAGTGGGCGAAAAGCTTGCAGACTGGAGCAGTAAATAGAGAAAGAGAAAAGGAATAGCCACTAGCTCAATAATTTATCAAAGAGCTTAAATAAAGAGGCAAACAAAAACGAGGCAAAACCGAGGTTACAATCTCAAAAAGAGACAGGGAAAAGAGAACCAAGGAAAGGACTAAGTGTGAAAGGAAAAATAACTTCTTACAAAGAAACTCCTAAACACACTAAGGCAAGTCCCACATATACTTTCAGCAATTAGCCGAAAGGACAAGTAGTCACCTGAAATCCTATACCCGTGTTACCTGGCTTAGCGTGGCAAGAATGACACAAAAGCCCAGAGCAAGAGAGTTGCAGTGCTTAAATAGACGACACGCACCTGCAACTCGTAACCAATAATAGGCCCTGGAGAGCAATAAAACATGTCAGGAGTGCCCTCTCGTGGCCCCGGGAGGCAACGCCCACAAAAAGAACAGAGCAGGCCGCAAAACCATGACAGAACCACCACTAAGGAGCAGCCCCAGACGATCCTTCAGCACCGCGCCTGCGCAAATCAGCTATTCAATTGAATTGAATTGAATTTTATTTATATAGCGCTTTTCACAGACGACTGTCACAAAGACGCTTTACAGAACAGAAAGGGGAGGAAAGGGGAAATAGGAAATGCCAGCTCTAAGCCATCTCTAAGCCCCCAGATAGCAGAGGTAAAAACTCTCTAGTAGGGAGAGAAAACCCTCATACAGTGGCGAGAAAAAACTCCCCGATGGGAAGAAATCTCAAGAGGAACCCGGCTATTGGGGAGATGCCCATCCTCCACTGACCTATGGGTTGATTATTTCATAGGGAGGTATTCTACTCTGATGACTCTGTCATGTAGAGATCAGCAGTGGCACGTGGGGGGCGCCTAGCTGGTCTTGGGCTGGAGCTCCGGGCCAGGAGGGGGGCGGGGGGAGGGCTCGGGAAACTCGGGAAACTTGGGCTAGAGCTCCGGGCAGGTGCCCAGAGCAGGGAAAAGAGGAAAAAAGAAAAAAACATTGTTAGGGGGTTCAGATGGTAGCAGAACAAGCAGAGCAGGAGAGACAGAGGTGCTGGCGTGCGATAAGGAAACCCCGGCAGAATAAGGCTACCAATAATGATCCAGTGACAGCACTGACCGCTCAGTCCACCAGAGACTCTATAGCTTATGCCAGCCACCAACTCCTGCCCCTCAACTATAGGACAGACTAATGTGGGCTGATGTGTTCAAATCTCCTAGTTCTCGTAAGAATACGAGCTGCTGTATTTTGAATTAGCTTTCAGAGAGGAATTTGCACATCCAGACAAAAGAGCATTACAGTAATCTAATCTAGAAGTAACAAAAGCATGGACTAGCTTTTCAGCATCATGTAGGGACAGTATTTTTCAAAGTGATAGAAAGCAACCCTAGAGATGTCTTTAATGTGTGTATCAAATACAAGATCTGGATCAAACGTAACATCAAGATCTTTAATGACAGCACTTGAAGTGATTGAAATTCCATCAATGTTAGGCATATAGCCAGATAGTTTGCATCTCAGGGACTTGAGCCCCACTACCATTACCTCTGTCTTATCAGAGTTTAGCAAGAGAAAGTTATGGGTCATCCATTCCTTTATATCTATAAGACAAGCTTCCATCTTTGACAGCTGGACAACTTCATCAGGCTTGACTGATAGATACAGCTGGGTGTCATCTGCATAGCAGTGGAAGTTAATGCGATGTTTACGAATGATTTGTCCCAGGGGAAGCATGTATAGAGAGAAGAGCAAAGGCCCAAGGCCAGGTCCTTGTGGTACTCCATATCTAACCCTAGACTTACAGGAGGAGTCATTGTTAAGATGCACAAATTGATATCGGTCTGATAAGTATGATGTAAACCAGGAAAGAGCCAGTCCACGGAGGCCAACAATATTTTCAAGCCTATCCAGAAGGATGAGGTGATCCACTGTGTGAAATGCTGCACTTAAATCTAGAAGCATGAGTACAGAGATGTAGCCACTGTCAGAAGCAAGGAGTAGGTCATTGAATACTTTGACTAGGGCTGTTTCAGTGCTATGAAAGGGTCGAAAACCAGATTGAAAAACTTCCAATATTTGATTAGGGTGCAAAAAGGACCAAAGTTGTTTTGAAATTACCTTTTCTATTATTTTAGAGAGGAACGGAAGGTTCGAGATAGGCCTATAGTTAGACAAGTCGTTCATATCCAAGTTTGGCTTCTTAAAGGAGCTATATGTAACATTTACACTGAGCGTTTAAAATGGGTACTGCAGTCCAAATTCAAAATATTTGGGAAAGTTATCTCCGCCCACCCCTCCTCCCCAGACTAGAAGCTCAGGCGGGTTGCCAAGTTGAGGACACTGAATGAACACAAGCGCAACAAGACATTTTGAGACAAGCGCAATTATTATATTTTGACAATGACAAGCGGCTGTAAATCCCGCGCAGCTAGACCAATGAGGGAATAGCCCGGAGCGAAGGTTTAAGCGTGATATGTTCCGCTGTTGCTGTGGGAAAAGGTAAAAGTGTTGAAATGTTACTGTTATTACAACCGGATGAGAATGCTTCTTTAAATTCGCGGGATCAGCTAGTAATTGACCACGTGTCAGAGACAATAGTACCACTTTGCCTCCCGCTCTAGTCTGGTTTGCAGGCTGACTCCAGCTTATCCAAAAAGGCAGCCTGTGTATATTATATTAACGGTCAGCCACCAACGCTGATTCCATACTCGTATAAATCTGACTCCAATTTAATTATTAGTATATAATTTAAGATGTAGAATTTATAATTGATTTGTTAAGGTACTCTCGTACTCTTGAGCCTGTTCTCTGAACTGGATGCGCCGGTTCCACCGAGTGCTACATACGGCCGTTTATGTACACCACTCACGGCTGACTAGATGTCTCCATTTATCTCAGAGGTTGCGGAGGAGGCCACTTCATAAGGTATAGCCTATCTTAAAGGCTCAGGGACCCGAGAAGATAATATTGGCAACGTCCGTTCTCAACATGTATAAAAGGCATGCGGAGATGATCTAACTTAAGACAGAGTTCTACGGGTGCAATACACCGTGATACATTAAGCTTAACTAGTCAATCTCCCTAGATCAGCAGAGGGGGAAATCCAGACTGAGGAAATCAATCAACTCATTACCGTGTTAACAGAGATAGAATGTCTTTTTCAGAGAAACCACACAAATCAAGTTTTACAGTTTACCAGGTAGGTTCTTTACTTTAAAATAATCAAATCATAGTTACAAATTACAACACAACATATTAAAAATAGAGTATAGAAAAATATTAATTCATACCTGGCAAGTCACTACACACAATACACAGAGTGAGATGTGCGGGAGAGTCTGATTACAGCTTCCCCGAGTTCCTTGTTTCCTATGCCTATAAGCCCAAACTCTGTGTTTGATCTGGCTGTGGCTGATCGTAAAACCATAAACTGGCCAGAAGGCTAATATTGCACCTTTCGTCCCTCCTTCAAGGGGGGTTTGGAAGAAAGAGTTTCCTGTGGTATAATTCCACAGTGGTAGTTTACTCCTGAGTTATGAAATATATATTTCCTCCATGTTGACCATGTAGGAAATATATGCCATTGCACCACACACACCAAGACCATCAAAACGATATCAAACATGAATAGGTCTACGTTCGTGTTGTCATGAGAATCCCATCTCTGCATAGTTTTCAAATGTGATTAATATTAATGCCACAAACAGTCCCAGGATGCCTGTTGAAGAACATTACATTATACCCTAGTTTCCCCTGTTCAGTCAGGTACATTAACTGTGTGTATTTATTCATGTAACACTGAGAAACTGAACAATATATATTTGTTCCTCTGGAAAAAGAGTGTACAATGTATGTTCCAGTGTCAGGACTATTTCCAGTATATACTGTACAATGTAGCATAAATATTCATCACATTTTAAGGTTTTTAAGCTTTAGGAAGACCAACGCAGTCTGTACTGTTATACCATGCTGTGATTTGAATGAAAGGGATGTGGACCGCTCAGTGACGTCAGGCGGGGGCAGTCTTGCATTGTCCGTGCGCGGGAGTTTTAAACAGATCAAAGTCTCTCCCAGGATCATAAAATCCTAGGACATTCTCGGACACCGTAAACCTTAGGCCAGATGGTCTCAGCAAACATCCTGGCACCAGAAGTGTGACTTTACAGCTCTCAAAGATTGTCGCTTCCCGGTATTGTGTTCTTAGGTGCTCTGGGGTGTCAATTCCCGTCTTACACGGCGACGAGTCCTACGCTGTAAGTTGATCAGCTAATGTATACGTTTGAAATTTATTATTTGCAAATTATAAACCAGCTCATGTGGATTTTTTATAACTCTGTCAATGTTAGCTAGATGCCTGGCTGACTATGTTTATGGTCACACAGATATAAGCTAACGTTAGTGGTATGTTTAGCTAGTAACTATATACATATATATATATATTTAAATCTTTAGCTAGCTAGCTAAATGAAAACGATGTTGAACTTAACTTAGGCATTCGTAAATCAGCTGTCGGAGTGCCGGAGTACATCTGGTTGTTCGTATATTCAGAGCATTGATGAAATTGTCACTCTCGGAGCTAGCAAGCTAAATGAATATGTTGAAGGTGGCTAACTTAGCTAACTGACTTGCCTTATTTCGTCTCAGTGTTCCAGAGAACACTGTGGTCATTCATAAATTCAGAGCATTGATATGTCTCACTCTACGAGCGCTCCGGGCACTCTGACTGAAAGAGCTGGGTTGTCATTTCAAAACAACATGACAAAGCAATCGCTAACAGTAATAGCCTACAAGCAGCAGCAATGCTGTAATCTAGGGATTAATCTAGCTAATAAGCATTTTTTTAAGTAGATGGGTTTATTACAAGCCGTGTGCTAACTTACAAACAGTGTTGGGCATATTACTTAGAAAATGTAATGTTAGCTAAAAGATAAAAAAACTTTTTTTGTTGTTCGACCGGCAAGGACTATCTGTAGGCTAACTTAAAAACGGTGTTGGATGGATTACTTTAAAAATGTAAGACAACAAAATTCCTTTGTTGGAACGATGTAACCTTAGCTAGCTTGCTAGCTAACGTTAGTCTCAAAAAAAAGAATACCTTACCTATACGCTAGCTAGCTAACGTTAGCTACATCGTTTCACTAAAATATATATCTAGCAATCTAACGCTAGCAAAATTTGAACACATTCATTGATTCAGTCACAAAATGGAATAAACTCTTCTAAAACAGGTATCTGGTTTCCATTAGATAAGACATAACTAGCCGTGATAAAGCTCAATGTTTGCCTGTTCAGGAGAAAATTAGCCAACTCGGCATCCGTCTTGAAAGCTATCTGGGCTCTCAGCTTTCTCCATCTTTCAAATGCCAGTCCAAGATTTACCCGTGTTTTAGTACGGCTCCGGTCGTGCAGCTGTTTCGAAAGAGGACGAGGCTTTTTAGGTTTGGTAGAATCTAGTACCATCGCAGTTGATCCAGTTTGTTTGCTTGCTTCCATAGCTGCAGGGCGCTGTGTTTGTGTGCCAATTTGTTTCATATCAGGCAACCCGGTGTGTCGAAATGGGCAGTGGGCGGAGTCAACTCGGAGACGATCGGGCAGTGGGTAGAGTCAACTCAGAGAACAGTGAATCACACAGGACAAAAACAGACTTTCCGGTCTGGAATGGAAATTTCAAAGGAGGATATACTGGCTGTGGCATTGTTGTCGGAGAAGCCAATATTTCGATTTAGCATGTTTCCTTAATCTCTGATGAAACATGGTCATTTTATGATTTAGTACAGTAAATTTATTACATATAGCCCCTTTAAGAAGGGGTTTGGTGACTGCAAGTTTGAGAGTCGGTGGTATATGTCCAGAGGCTAAAGAAGAATTGACAATATGCAACAGTGGTGTTCCAATCACTGGCAGTAGCTCCTTCAGTAGCTTCGTTGGGATAGGGTCTAGAAGACAGGTAGAAGATTTTGAATAATTTACTATAGTATTAAATTCAGTGAGATCTATTGGAGCAAAGGAGTTCAGATAGGCCACCCGTCCATCTGAAGATTCTGCATCCAAGTGTTGAGTGGACGGAAGGGCAGACCCTGTATGAAGGGTGGTAGAAGAACTTTGAATCTTGTCCCTGATTTTTATAATTTTGTCATCAAAGAAATTCATAAAGTCATTGCTACTAAATGGTATTGAAACACAGGGATCAACATGATTCTTAGTCAGTCGGGCAACAGTGTTAAACAGGTGCCTAGGATTGTTTCTATTTTCATCTATCAAAGTAGAGAAATATAAGGAACGCGCTGTGATAAGGGCATGTTTATAATAGAGAAGGTTGCCTTTCCAGGCATGGCGGAACACCTGCAATTTAGAGGAACACCATTTGCGCTCAAGTTGGCATGAAGCTTGTTTGAGAGCATGAGTATGGTCATTGTACCAGGGAGGTAGTTTCTTATTTCAGACTTTCCTCTTCTTAAGAGGTGCAATAGTATCCAGGGTTCTCCTAAGTACATTATTAATGTTGTCAGTCAGCTGATCAATTGAGTTTATGCCTGCATTTGTGTACGCATTTTGGCTGGAGCCAAGAAAATCCCCACAGTGCACAAATGAGCCTAGGAGCTCATTAATAAAATAATTTGCAGATCTGGAGGAAAGCTTACGACTAAAGTAGAATGTAGTATCTGATGGCACATGACAGAATTGTGAAAGGTGAAAGGTAATTAAATAATGGTCTGATAACACAGAATTTTTAGGCATGATTGCTATGTTTGCTATTTCTGTATCATACGTTAAGACCAGATCAAGAGTTATGAGAATGGGTGGACTGATGTATATGTTGATTAAAGCCAATGGGTTCAATGATTGACAAGAATGCTGATCTGAGAGGATCGCCTTCACTATCCATGTGAATATTAAAATCACCTACAATTACTATTTTATCTGAATTGACAACCAGGCTGGAAAGGAAATCAGCAAACTCAAGTAAAAAAACACTGTATGGACCTGGTGGCCTATATAAAATTTCAAGGGTAAAACTGATTGCTTTTCTGTCTGGATGTGCAAAACTGAGAACAAGCACTTCAAAACAGTTAAATTTGTAGGCAGATTTCAGAGTAGCAAAGAGATTAGAATTATATATAGCAGCAACACCACCTCCATGACCCGTCAGATGGGGAACGTGTGTATAACTGTAACCAGGAGGAGTGGATTAATTTAATGCAATATATTCATCAATTTTAAGCCAAGTTTCAGTTAAGCATAGAATCTCAACTTGGTGATCAGTAATTAATTCATTTATAAGAGTTGCCTTAGGGGCGAGTGATCTGATATTAATCAAGCCAATTTTTAGCTCTGTTTGTTCAGCCCCATTATTAGTAGAATGACAGGGTCAGATTTTTTTTAAATTAGCCATACAAACACCTCTAATGGGCTTGTTAGCAAAGCTTACTTTAGGTCAGGGGACAGACACTGTCTCAATAGCATGGAACCCGGGCAGCAGTTTTTGGGAACAAGCAGAAATCTGTGTAAGACAGTAGTTCTGCTGCCTGGTCTTGGCTCTGGTGTGTCAAGAAATAGACTTTTGGAGACTATAAGATAGATTCCTGGAAATAAGAGCGGAACCCTCCCACGAGGGGTGAATACCATCTCTTTTCAAAAGACCAGGCCTCCCCCAAAAAGTACTCAAGTTGTCTACAAAGCTAACACCTTTTGCAGGGCACCAAACAGACAACCAGTGATTTAGTGACGTCAATCTGTTGGAGATTTCGTCACCACGCTGAGAGGGGATGGGGCAAATTACTGACGCAGAAATCCGTTTCGCCAAATCACACACCGAGCTATGAGCTCGGGATCTAAAATGTTTCTAGACGGAACCCACCAGCCCTCCTCTGGACCGTAGCCTTCCCAGTCTACGAGGTATTGCTTCCCTCTGCCCACATGCCTCCCAGCTAGAATGCGCCGCACAGTATACGCAGGACCCCCCCAATAAGGCGAGGAGGAGGCGGTGGCTTGTCGGCCGGAGCCAACGTGCTGGTGAGTACAGGCTAAAGCCGGGAGACATGAAACGTCGGGTGAATCCTCATAGACAGAAGCAGCTGAAGGCGCACAGTAAATTAATCCTGTGGATGATTTTAAAAGGGCCCACAAAGCGCGGAGCCTGTCTCGTGGACAGCCAAACCTGTTGCCTAACATGGTAGGAAGGAACCGAGCATCGACGCTTATCGGCTAGTCCGAGAGATGCGCAAACTCTCCTCCAAACGGACCTACACCTCTGGACGAATAACCCAGCGGACGGTACTTCTATGTTCTTTTCCAACTTGGGGAACAGAGGAGGTTGATAACTGAACTGAGCCTTGAATGGAGAGAGCCCCGTGGACGCATTACGCAACGTGTTGTGTGCGTCTTCTGCCCAAGCGAGGTGCTGACTCCACAAAGTAGGATTGGCAGCGGCCAGACAACGAAGAGTGCTCTCCAGTGTCTGATTGTGCATTCGGTTTGTCCATTAGTCTCCGGGTGAAACCCAGAAGACAGACTAACGGACGCCCCCAGCTGCGAACAGAAGGAATGCTAAAATCGTGCAAACTTGGGCCCGCGATCAGACACCACATCCTGGGGCAGGCCGTGCAATCTTAAAACATGGTAGACCACCAAGCGAGCGGTTTCCAGTGCTGATGGCAACTTGGTTAGCGCGATAAAATGCACCGCCTTAGAAAATCTGTCCATGACCACCAGAATAACAGAGTTGCCCTCTGATGCGGACAACCCCGTGATAAAATGTAAGGCGACGTGGCTCCAAGGATGGCTAGGGATGGGTATAGGGCGCAAAAGCCCCAAGGGTGGGAGCTGTTCATTCTTATTGCGAGCGCAGACAGCACAAGCCGCAACGAACTCCCGAACATCCTTATCCATACCCAGCCACCAAAACCGCCAATCAAATCAAGATCCGATTTAGGAACAATTGTATGTTACTGAAAAGTTGTATAAATGAACATTATGTGTTTTTTCCCCGTGCTCACGTCACTATGCATACAACCGATGTTCTTCCGGTTTTGTTTTAATATATTTTATTTTCTACAAGATCTCTTGATAAACATGTTTAATCAATCAAATTTTATACCTGGTTATGCAATTATAACTGTTTTCTGAAGAATCTTGAACGTTTTTTCGTAATCCATTTATCCATTCTCCAGCAAAATCTCGATTTCCGTGGTGCGTACCCATCGCATTTGCGTTTGTACTACGTTACTACCATTGCGTAAAAACATTACTAGACTGCTTCAGGGATGATATAACGTAAACCACGTAGTTTATCTTCTACGGGGTTTCCTGCCCTTTTAAGCAATGTAAAATATGTCATATTCTAGCGAATGGGAACGGCGCTGTATCCATGCGTATCGACAGCCCATAGGGCAATCGGCTGTGCGCTCTCAGTGTAGACAGGATCAGATTACGCCTGTGGCCATTTTTACTGAGTTTATCCTGGAAGGGATGGACTGCATTGCTGTACAAGTATGTTCTTAGCCTATCCAGATGATATTTAGCAATGTGTAGCCCTTTTGTGAGCTGTAAGTACGTCAGAGGCCAGTTTTTCTCTGTACGCATACGTGGTTTGCTGTATGGTGTAATTGCGCTGGTCATGTCTTTGCTGCTTCAACGATTACGATTATTTTATACATTTATACGCGAACGTGGCAATCACCGGTGGAAAGAAGAGCGCTTATTTCACGGTTGCTCAGGTTTTGGAGGTGCTCCACTGCAGTGTCCCGGAGGTGAAGAAGTCTGTGCTCAGGCATAGCAATGACTCTGTGGCATGGACCCGTGCCTGGACATGTAAGTGTTTTTAAAAATATATAATACAAATTATTATTATTATTATTGTTATTATCATCATCATCATAATCATCAACAACAGTATGGAGCGCTATTATCTAGAGTATTTTTAGTTTGGTGATAAATGGATTCTTGCAGAAGTTCGCTAGTTAGCTTCTATGTTGTCACAGGCTGGTAAAGAGCTCCTGCTAAGGGGGTTTGTTTTGTAGCGTTCATTCACAGTTTCTTTGTGTAGCAACCAACACAAGGACTAGTTGTTGAATTCATGCATGAAACTACATCCATTCTCAGTACTTTATTTCACAGTTCAGTCAAGACATTACAGTATTATAATAATGTAATTTAGTTTGTGCAAGCTGACAAACTAATTCATAAATCCTAGTTAGCTACGATTGCTAATTATGTTGGAGCTAATATCAGACGTATTGTGGATGTAGGAGGTGGTAACAGACATGTTTGCCAAATAAAGTGATGTATAATTAATTACTTTTGCTGTAAAAAGTCATGTTGAAGGCTTGTTATAGATAAACCAGTTATTCTGCTGGCTTATGGGGCTCTGGTAAATCTAATTTTGAAGTACAGTGCCATTTTAAATGTAAAGCAGATTGGTTGGATAACATTAGGGTAAGTAATCCTTTTCGGAGAGGTATTTGGGCACTTTTGGGCACAGTTTGTAAGAGAATACCCTCATACACATAAACACAAAACATGTCTAGGTTAATTTTCTTCACATTCTGTATTAAAAAAATGTTTTAAAAGAAAAATAAAGTTTTCTGATGATTGACATGCCTAGACAGAAAGATATGCACATGTTTTATATTTGACGAGGTTTGGAAAGGTTTTGGGACATCTGGGCCCCGTTTTGGTAAAAATACCAATGCATAAGGACAGCCTGTAGATATCTTTACCAAATTCTATACACAAGTGGACAACATATTATTGCACTAGTATAAGCAATTCTGGCTTGCTCCAGTACTTTGAAGTTTATGTGTATTTTGTATAAACTGTATGTGACCACTTTGACATACATTTTATTATGATCCAAATTTCTGAATGGTACAAGCCTCTTCTTTCATTCAAACTTTCAACCATGGATGTGCAGTGAATAGTTTTTTGCGATATTGGCACTTAATTGACACTAGTAAAAACTAGACGAAAATTGGGCCAAATGGGCCAAAGTAAATAGGGTTAAGGTTTCAGCTGCATTGGAATAAGCGCTCGACTACTGGTGAGGCGTTTATTGATTCCGGAGCGGTTGAATCTTTCGTGGATGCTCAATGGGCTAGGGAACAAAATATTCCCGTGTACCGTCTCACTCGTCCTCGCTTGGTTAGAGCTCTGGACGGCTGTCCATTGGGTACGGGGACTATCAAAGAGGTTACGGGGTTTTTAAATATGTTCGCTTCTCACGAAAATCATTCGGAGCGTATCCAGTTTTTTTTGGTTAACTCTCCGGCTTTTCCCTTCATGCTGGGGCATTCGTGGCTGGTGCGGCACAGCCCTTATATTGATTTAGGTGGGGACAAGACCATTGGGGTCCCCAATGCAGCTCTCATTGCTGGTTATCTGTTCCTCTCGCCTCAGGAGGGCGCAGAGTTCCCTCTAAACATGATTATGACAGCGACCTGGAGGACACTGAGTCGCTGTCTGACCAGGACAGTTCTGTTCTCTCCTCTGAGGATGAGTGTTTGGCTTGGGATTCCCTGGCCGACGGTAACTCCCTTTTGGACGAGGGTTCTCTGGAGGAATTTTCAGATTCGGAGATCAGTTGGGATCCGTTACTGGATTCTCCTTCTAGTTTGGAGAGTACTAGGTTAGGAGGGACGCTGGAATTTCCTTTCATGTACCTGGCGAGTATTCTGACCTCGCCAAGGTTTTTAGCAGACAACGCGCTTCCGTCTTGCCAGCTCATAGGCTCTATTACTGCGCTATCAATTTGTACCCCGGCACTGTTCCTCCCACGGGCTCTTTGTACTCCTTATCTGCCCCCGAGAGTGCGGCTATGAGGGACTATATCAAGGAGTCACTGGATAATGGCTTCGTCAAGCCTTCTACTTCACCAGCAGGGGCCAGATTTTTTTTTGTTAAAAAGAAAGATGGGCATTTGAGGCCGTGTATAAACTACCGGGGACTAAATTACATAACTATAAAGAACTGTTACCTGCTTCCGCTTATGAATTCTGCTTTTGAGCGTCTCCAGGGGGCGTCAGTTTTTTTCCAAACTCGATCTTTGGAACGCATACAACCTGGTGCGCGTCCGGGAGGGTGATGAATGTAAAATGGCTTTTAATACTCATAACGGACATTATGAGTACCTAATCATGCCATTCGGGCACACTAGTGCCCCCTCGTTTTTTCAGGCAATTGTTAACGATGTGCTCAAGGAGATGTTAGAGAAATTTGTGTTCGTTTATTTAGACGATATCTTGATTTTCTCCACTAGTCTCTCTGGGCATATCATCCACGTCAAACAGGTGTTAAAGAGTCTTTTGGAAGCTTGATTATTTGTGAAGGCTGAGAAATGTGTTTTTCATATCAACTCAGTCTCTTTTCTGGGGTTCATTGTGGGTGAGGGCAAGGTCCAGATGGATCCCGAGAAAGTTTTGGCCATGAAGAATTGGCCCACTCCGCTTTCCACAAAACAGGTGCAGCGCTTCCTTGGCTTTGCTCATTTTTACAGACGGTTTATCCGTAATTTTAGCCTATCACAGCCCTTACAAAAAAGACGTCAAGTTCGCATTTTCACTGGAACCCTAGGGCTGATGCGGACTTTACGGAGCTAAAGAGAAGGTTTAATTCCGAACCCATTCTGGTTACTCCCAACCCCTCCCTCCCCTTTGTGGTAGAGGCGGATGCCTCAGAGTTGGGGGTGGGGGCTATTTTGTGTCAGCATTCTACGCTAGATCGCAAGATGCACCCATGTGCGTTTTTCTCTCGTGCCTTAACACAGGCCGAGAGAAATTATAACGTTGGGGATCAGGAGCTGCTGGTGGTTAAACTGGCATTAAAGGAGTGGCTTCATTGGCTAGAGGGTGCGGAGCACCCTTTTACTGTCTGGAGTGATCATAAAAATTTAGTATATGTTCAGCAACCAAGATGCGTAATTCCCGGCAGGCCCGTTGGACATTGGACATTTTTTACCCCGTTTAATTTTTTAATCACGTATCGACCCTCTGTCCCATCTCTACGACCACGCTGATAGGGATCCGACTCCGGAACCTATTCTGCCAGCTGCTCAGATCTTGGCCCCAGTTATGTGGGAAATAGAGGTGGCGGTCCAGAGGGCTTTGCAATCTGTTCCAGGTCCTGGTGGGCCCTCCTCATTGCCTGTTTGTTCCTCCGTGGCTTAGGTCTCGGGTTCTCCTATGGGGTCATTCCTCTCAGCTGGCTCTCCCCAAATTTCCTTCAGCCCCCGAGACCACTCAGTTAATGGTGGATCACGTCTTTAGGGTTCATGGTCTACCCCAAGACGTGGTTTCAGATCGGGGTCCGCAATTCGTTGCCCAATTTTGGCGTTCATTTTGCGCTCAGTTGGGGGCGACCGTTAGTCTCCGAATGAAAACCCGAGGATAAACTAACGGCCAGACGGAAAGTACCAACCAGACACTGGAGAACACTCTCCGATGCCTGGCTGCCTCCAAACTCACCTTTTGGAGTTGCCATCTCACCTAGGCAAAGTATGCGCACAACACCCTGCGCAACACTTCCACAGGTCTTTCTCCGTTTGAAGCTCAGTTGGGGTACCAACCTCCTTTGTTTCCCGAGCTGGAAAGAAATGTGGAGGTTCCGTCTGCAGGCTCTTTTGTCTGGAGGTGTCGAGCAGTTTAGAGACGCGTCCGGGCGTCGCTTTTGCACGCTACGGCTAGACAAAAGGTTTCGGCCGACAAATATCATCGTTCCGCTCCCTCCTATCAGGTGGGCCAACGGGTTTGGCTTTCCACGCAGGACCTTCCGTTGTGGGTGGAATCTCGCAAACTTGTCATGGTGCGATTGCAGCTTTCGCACTGTATGCGCACTCACCCTACATTCCACGTATCCCAGTTGAAACCGGTGCTTGTGAGCTCTCTGGCTTTTGCGGACAAACCACCGCCTCCCCCCCGATTCCTGGAGGGAGGTCCGGTGTATACTGTTCAACGCATTATGGCCGAGAGACGTGTGGGCCAGAGAGAAGGTGTCCAGTTTCTCGTTGACTGGGAGGGTTATGGTCCGGAGGAGCGGTGCTGAGTTCCCTCTAGGAACATCGTGGACCCAGAACTTATAAGGTCCTTCCGCAGAGATGGTCTTGAAGGATCATCTGAGGTTGTCCCTTAGAGGGGCGGTCCTGTCATGGTTTGGCAGTCCTTTGTTCCATCTCTGTGGACGTTATTCTTTGGAGCTGTAAGCAAGCGTTCCGGCTTCACTTTTCTGCCGTCTGCCCCTCCCGGTGATTACCTGGCCCACCTGTTCCTCGTTTCTCGTGGGCTTTTTAAGCATGCTGTTTCCGCCTTCTGGTGCTTGTGTGCATTTGTTGCCACATTCACCAAGCCAGGTAAAGGTATAGCCGGGAGACTGAATTATTGTCTTTGATAATCACTCAGGAACTTCCTAGAGTATAGGTTAGATTCCTTCTTACTCTAGTTTCTGTTTCTTTTCTTTTAGTTCTCTTCTCTTTGTTTAGTCTCTTACTTGTGTCAGAGCTAGAGGCTTGCTACCTGCTTATTTTCTCACTCTGCTTATTTCTGCAAGTTCACCCATTTAGTGGATTGTTATTATTTTGGCTTATGCCGGGACTATCTCCCTTTGTTTTTGCATCTGGTTGTTATTCGAGTTGCGCCCAGAGCTATTGGGGTTGTTTTCTGTTTTCGGTACTTTACGGGATTATTATCCCTCTCAGTTAATCTCTCTACTTGAGTTTACGAGTATCGTCCTGTTTTAATAAAGGACATTTCATTTTGTTTGTTTGAATGGGAGTTTTTTTGTCTTCCTTTTGTTTATTTTTCTTATTGAGTGTTATTCACTTTTCGTGGATAATTTTTCGAATGCGAGTGGAGAATGTGAGGGATTGGTTGAGGGATAATAGGGGAGACAAAGAGGAAATGAGCAGGGAAATCACGTCCAGCCTGCACGACACAAAAAGAGAAATGAGGTAAAAAGAAAGACATGACATGGAAAGGAAAGGAAGGGAAACGGTGGACGTAACACCACCATGGTGGAAAAGCAGGCTTGTGAAGGGAATGGGATATGACAGTTTGATTGATTTATTGCATGTCACGCCCAAGACACACCTATAATTAATGAAGAGACTAGGTTTATCCCATTTGCATGTTGCGCCATGCTTAGCGCTCAAAAAACACGCTGTCAAACTAGTAAAAGTGGACTTGGACATGCCCTAAATGCTCTTTATGCCATGCATTTAGACAAAGCGTTAAGATCGCCAAGATAGAGCTCCTAGTGTTCCAGAACACTCTCGCATTGAATGAGTTAACCTGAGATGTCAGAATCTATAATCTTCCTCTTCCTATTCTTTGAAGACAGTGCCCCAGTTTTGGTGCGCTAAACAGAAACCATTCAAACTTTTCACATGCACTTTTTTTGGTACATTTGGCAATCAGAATTGAAAGAAGGTGCTGAACCATTGCGAGCTTGTTAAGCAAGTATACTATGAAATCAATTCTATAAAATCCATTTAAAGGTCACAGGAAGCCAACGTTATGCAGACAGCATAGGTGTAATAGAGCTCTTTTTTTGCTTTGCAACCCATTAAAAGCATCTCTGTCTTAGCATCATTCAGTTTCAGTAAAATCTTGCTCATCCACTCACTGACAGAGGATGAGCTGCGAGCACTGGAGTGGTTTAGCTCAAATTATATACGTATATGGGCCTCATTCATAAAATGTGTGCAGAACGAATTTGTGCATAAATTGCTCGTATTCATCAAAGTTTTCCTATCTGAGATTTGTTTGTACGTACGAACAAACTTTACACCTGCTCAGGACCATGCATACTGCATTTGTAATTTCAAAATGTAAATGTAGCTTCTGAATATCAGTTAGAATATTTATTTATTTTTAAGCAGTGCTGCCGCTTCTATACGTGACGTGTGTCCGTCCGTCCGTCCGTCCATCCGTTCGTAGCATGAGATTTAAACCAATCAGGAGTCGCCTATGCGTCACATGCCCGGCAATACAATAGTAGCTTGAGAAAAGCATGCCCAGCTTCAGACAGCTCTATCTCAAAAGATATACATGTCACAGCTTTGCTATTCACACCGTAGGAATCCTGGGAACCAGATGCACATCTCTATATAATATGTCTTTTGTAGCTTAAAAACTGTAGTCGTGGTCACAAGTTAGAAAATGGGTTTGAAATAGAAATTACCAGCTGCCGCTAGAGTGGAGTTTTGAACATTCCACCATTTGTGTGAATGGGGAGCATGGTTTTCAAACAACACTGAATATTTTATAAACTAAAAATGTCACAGCTTAGATATTTACACTGTAGGAATCCTGGGAACCACATGAACATTTTGATACATATTATGTCTGTGTACCTTAAAAATTGTAGTCATCATCACAAGTTAGAAAATGGCTTTGAAATTGAAATTACCAACTGCCGCTAGAGTGGAGTTTTGAACATTCCACCTGTTAGCAAGGTGAGTCGCCGTAGCAACCCCCCGAAGCGAAATCAATACAAAATCTACCACCAGTGTTCTGCTGGACCCAGTCAGTTATGGAACAGTCCAACAATCCATGCACCCTCTTGTTGAGTTTGGAATTCAATTGTTATTGTTCAAATAATAACTGTAATCTTTCCTGTTTGTTATCAGAGTATATTGCGTATGTAAATAAATATCACCAAACCAGAGGCCATTGCTTTTGTACATGTAAACAACACACACATTTTCTATTGCATTTTTTAAATATGATTGCTCATAAACGTGCACCGCTTACTTCACCACCTGGGTGTGATTTTTTATTTTCTGTTAAATTCACAAGGCTAAATGTAGCCTTTGAAATGCACAATGCAAACGTAATAAATGACGATTGTAAAAAAAACAAACACTTTAGATTATGCCTATTAATCAATTGTAGGCTATGAACATTTTTAATTAGACCCATAACGTAAGGAATGTTCCGAGTACTATTTTTCTAAATCGATAAGATTTAAGTGCTATATGATGTTAAATATGCTATTTAAAACACACATTTAACCAATTGCCTTAAATTGGCTCACAAGTGTGTACCCAGCATTGAATCTTGTCAACCTGCCCAATATTTTCAGTGCTCTAGACTGCACACACATGCATCAAGGCTCCATTTGATGATGCGTTTGCGTATATGAATAGAAAGGGCCATCACTCTATCAATGTGCAGCTCATATGCAATGTGAAATGTATGTTGCTCAATGTCGTAGCCCGGTGGCCTGATGGGACCCACAGCTTCATGCTGTGGGGCAGTTCAGTTGGCACTCGTTTGGAGAACGGTGCTGTGAGAGACGGCTGGCTTATTGGTAAGAATATATTTGTCAAATGTCTTTTTACTGTCATGTATTTAGGATCAGAGTATATACAGTGCACTCCAAAAGTGTTAGGACAGTGACACAGTCAGAGTTATGACACTTTTCTTGTTGTTTTGGCTCTGCACTCCAGCACATTGGATTTGAAATGGAACAGTGACTATGAGGTTAAACTGCAGACTTTCAGCTTTAATTTGAGGGTTTTTACATCCGTATCGGGTGAACCGTGTAGCAATTGTACCCATTTTTACACATAGTCCCCCCATTTTAAGGCACCACATGTAATTGGACAAATTAACATAAAGCTAAATAAAGTCATCATATTTAATATTTGGTTGCATATCCTTTGCATACCATGACTTCCTGATGTCTGTGACCCAATAGTCTCGCGAAGAGACTATTCTAGTCTCGTGATGAACACAAAGTCTGGTCCATAGACTTGCTTAACGTGGTAAAGAGCCACCCACTTTGACAAGATGGTGCATTTGATTGACATGCAAGATAACCAACCACAGACCGTCTATGTTCCGTGACGTATTGAGGCGCTACAGAGGGCGGTCGATTCAGAAACAGCACTACAAGAAAAACAGACCTGCATGAAACAAATGTGATGTACTAAAATGGCACGGCGATCTCCATTAAAACAGTCTATCACACCGAAGAAAGATACAGAACCTGACCTGATCGGACCTTCTTAGACATCTTTGTAAACATTAATGTAAACTAATATTAAAACAAATGTTCACACTAGCAAGCGGTTCACACATGCAGAGCATAGAACCGGTCGTTTTATCCGTTTGCCCTGTAATTAACAATTTAGGCTAACGAGTAACGTTAGCTGGCTAGCTGACTAAAACATTGTAACATATTCGAGACTGTTTCCATTGTAGTTGAAATAAGAAAATTATATCTTACCATTGCACTACGGCGTGCACTTCAAACGAGCCTAAACCATCACTCTGCTGCCAGATATGCAGTAGATATGGATGGATCACTTTGACGAGTTCAATAGGACAATGAGTCAGGAGAAACTAGATGACCATTGATGCCATAAAATGGGGGGACTATGTGTAAAAATGCCTACAATTGCTACACGGTTACCTAATATGGATGTAAAAACCCTCAAATTAAAGCTGAAAGTCTGCACTTCAACCTCATGGTCATTGTTCCATTTCAAACTCGATGTGCTGGAGTACAGAGCCAAAAAAAACAAAAATCTTTCACTGTCTTAACACTTTTGGAGTGCACTGTAGATGCCTAACTACCTCTTTCCATCATTGGGCGACAGGGGTTACCTGCTTAAGCCGTGGCTGACTCCATTACAATGAGGCACACACCATCACCCGGTCTGTCATCCAGTGCACCAACAGCCTGTTGAAGGGGCGATGGCTGTGCGTGAGCACAACAGTCGCCACCCTTTTCTACAAACCTGAGAAGGTGTGCAAAATAATATTGCCCTGCTGTGTCCTGCACAAAATAGAATATGAAAACGAGACATCTCCAATTCACGTGAACTAGGGCTGCTGTCGGATAAACCACCACTCAAACTGGCCAATGTGGCCACAATTACAACACGCCAGCAAGTAAGAGGGATTCTAAAATAAGATATGTGATTATTCGATTTCAAACCACCTCTCACCCGCACAGAACACCAACAAAATGATTATATGAATACCTTTTCATTTATTTACAGGCAGCGAGAAAGACAGTGTTGCTTGGCAGATGTAGCCAATGCGCTTTTCCAATGCAGACTTGTATAACCTTGGCCACCTCCTGTAGCTGTGGTGCCTTTGTACGCAGCTATGTGTGTTTCTTCACCTCAAATTTAATGTCAATCCATTTTTATTTTTATTTTTATTCCTTTACTACTTTAACAGTTGGTCTCATGGTTGATCCTGCATTGATGGCACATGTTATCTCCTGTCAGGCCTTTACTTTACCAGTTCCTATGACAACGGTACTGACAATACTAAATAAATGTTTTTTCCTTGACTGAACATCTGCTAATAAAAAGTGTCGAATAATTATTTCTTTTGCTTTTTCTGGGCCATTTTGACTTTGTATGCATCTATAAATGCATTTTTCAACCAACATATCTGGTAGTTGCTAATAGGTAGGGTAGGTAGAATTTAGGCTAATCGCAAAATGATTTGCATAATTTACAATGAATCGGAATGTATGAACATATGCACGGAATACGAACAAATCTGCCTTTCCCACACGGTTTGATGAATCCTGAGTAAATATTTTGTACAAACGTGTTGTATGCAGAAAAGTACAAACACATTTAGGAACGTTTCATGAATGAGGCCCATTGTATGTCATCCTCATGACAATAAAAAACGATGACATATGATATTGCCCAGTGGGATTATGTACAAAGAAAACAAAAGCCCAATAATACTTCCCTGTGCAGTTCCGCAGATAATGTGTAATTGCACTGACACATGGTCACCCAATTTCACAAAACGTATCCCATTATACAGAACTAGTTAAGAACACTGCCGCAAAAATTTTAGAAGTTGTAGTCCAACATTAATATCTAGATGAAAGTGAATTTGGGTTCTGGGTTCCAAATTCAGTTTTTTCACTTGCTAAAATTCATTATTTATGATACTCACAGTGTGTGAGGTAGCCATCTGTATACACTTTTTCTTTTTATCCCCTTGTTTCTAAGAGAAACCATTTTGCTATAAAACTTGTGATACTTTATTAACTCAGAGGAAACCAAGGATGGGCTATTTTTATGGCATGACCTCTTGAGAATTTGCATTAAAGCAAGTTACAGGTTTTATATTGTTGGCACAATTAACTTGCTAGCCTGCCTCACTCACCTTATATGTGTATGAAACTTTGGTGGGACAGCTGCTTAAGAACAGCTGTATGGCAGAGCGGTCAAAGAACTGGGCTTTTATAGAGAGGATGGCAGGACTGATAATGCAGTTAGTTTATGATGAGAGGCTGATAACTGATAAAGAGAAACTAAAGGGATATTTCACCCAAAAATCTAAATTTCACAATTTTCCAATTATATTGAGTGTTATCGATCCATCCAAATGTTTTTTTTTTTGTAAAACATTTACAGTTTTTGTACACCAATGAGAGATTTTTTTCAGCTATATTGGAGTCATTAAAATACTGCAAATTCAAACCGCATCAAAATTGCCTTGTTTCGTCACATAATCCCACAATGAGAATTTATTTTAAACTTGTTCTTTGATTATGTTATATTTTGTTAAATTAATAAAAACAGTGAGGATTATAATGTTGGAGGCAAGCAAACAGATGTGTGTTGAGGCGTAATGTAATTGCAATAAGTAATTGCTTTGGATTAGAGTGCCTGCTAGAAATGACTGTGTGTCAATGTAGATCACATTCTTTTCTGTAATATATCGCTGTTTTTTTACACCTGCGCACAGTACTCAACCTGAACTTCTATAGTCTAAATCAACTTTATGAAGATACAGTTGGATATGGGTGATTGCAAAATACTTATAAAGCCAGTCTTGAAGTTTTATGGCTTTTATGGCTCCAAAATTTACATTCAGCCTGAAATATCCTCAGTTATGAAATGGGGGGAATCCTGTGAATTAGTGCTGAATGACAATCGTTCTCTCCTCGCTCCTAGCTGTACTAATGCAGCTAATGCAGCTGAGAGAAAGTCAAGTTTGGGTGCTGCTTCTGACGAGGTGCTGCTATCACTGCAGCTCAGCCAAAATCTCACAGACTGCACTGCTGTCAACACAAAGTTCCCAGACTGCACTGCAGTCCAGACAGAGCTCCCAGACTGTACTGCTGTCATCTTTTCCCCGCTCTGAGAGCAAACTGTCATTGTCTCTGGAAAAGGTGAGGGTAGTGGAGGCAAACAGATGCTAGTGGACTGAATCACTAATTCCTACAGAGAGCCCCCGCGGAGCTAAAACCTTAAGAAACCGTTTTATGCGTCTTGGCCTGTTCATCCTCCTGATGTGAGCTGCATAAGTTTTTAATTACCCGTCCCCTGCATAGATAAACCCGTCCTACTGCGGCTCGGTTCATTCAACTCCTATTACTAATACATAACACAAAACACTTTTCTTTGGGCACATGCTGGTAGCATTTTGTTACAAATACACAATATGTCAGCCCATGAATCTACGGAAGCTTTCTGTGAGAATGTATCCAGTTTCCATATAGCTGCCTTATACTGTATGCCCTATATGGTTTATCGTTACACATACAGCAGACAGTAATTTTATCCTGGAAAGAGCTAAATGGGTAGTTTGCTGTGCAAAGTGGGGGGGGGGATATAAATGATGCCAAAATGGACAAAAAGAAAGCCAAAAGCTGCATGTAATTAAAAAGTACCAGGTGACAACATAACAAATAGGCAGAGGTACATAAAATGAGACAGAGGAAGGGTAGACAGAGAACAGAGAGTTACCAGCACTGTGCAGGTGCACTAGAACTGCGTCTCCCGCCCTCGAAACCTCACCACACTGATTCGGAGATACCCCCCCCCCCCCCCCCCCCAAAACCGCTCGCGATAGTCCTGTGGGAGGGGTGTGTTTGTCACACCACTGTACAGTTTCACTGACACTTTATGCCATCAGATGGATAAAGTCTGCTCCAACTGCATCCTCTGTACCCTGCTGGAAGTTTGCCATTGCCATTTTACATTAATTTTGTCCCACCACAGTAAAAACAGTTGGTTCCAAAACATCTACTTATAATATCATGGTGTTTCAGATTTTATCTTCCGATATTTGTGAAAAATAAATAAACAGATCCTTTCAGCTATACTTCTGTTTAAATTTACTGTTTTCAGGGTTCCATTTTACAAATCTAGTAGAAGACAATTCCATGCAAACTGTGAAAAGTGGTGCAGCCATAAATATGTGGATGATAGTGTTTAGATGTTGTCGCCGTGTCAATTATACATGATTTGCAATGTACGCGATCGTCCTGAGAAGCATGCTTTTGTTAATAGCTACTGCTCTTGCATTCAGGTTAAAATAGTAATGCAGGCCCTTAATACACTATTGTGAATTGTGAATCTGCACTTCTGGGTTAAAATATAAACAGCAGTTTTTGAACTTGACCCTGCTTAAGTAAATACCTCAATGAAGGTGTTGATATGGACATCATGCCTATAAGGGTTTGTCAATTTGAAATTCTTGTTGGTTGATTTTGTTATTTTTCGTCAATTACCTTTATGGATTTATAATACACCATAAATACGGCATTCATAAGATTTCTGTATATAATACTTGTCCAAACCACAGTAAACAATATGGTATAATAGACTATATAATTGAATGTTAATGACCAGAATAATAGATTATTCCAAACTGAAATGGTACTCCTAAAATAAATGCTCTGCTTCAGGACTTGTAAATAAAGTCCCCTCTTGTTGAAAAAATAAGTCCAGCGTGAATTTCATCTCACAAAAAATTTAGAGTTGCATTTAAAACATTTTACATGAAAGAATAGCCTTAGATGATTGGTATCAGTGTAAGTGTGCTTGGCATCATATAAGGCATGCGTGTGCTGAGATGGAGGAGACGCAGCTCACCCACACGCAGGTGTTATGCACTCTACTTTTATCTCTTATGCAGCTTTGCTTGCTCTGTGAAAGTGACAGACAGGGAGACAGAGATAGAGGGGGAGAGTGAGAGATAAGGAGAAAGTGTGGTTTTGGGGTCCCCGACTCTTAGCAGCCATTTTCTTGGTAATACATAACCTTGAGCTCTGGCAAATGGGGACACATATTCTTTACTGCTGCTGGAGCCTTGTGTGTGTGTGTGTGTGTGTGTGTGTGTGTGTGTGCGTGTGCGTGTGCGTGCGATAAACCATAAAAACTGTTGGGATATGGTAAGAATTTGTGGATTAGACTTCTGGCAAGAAAGGAGAATATAAGCCATAATGTGGATGTATATTATAGGCCACCAGTATCACACAGCAAACTTAGCACTGTACACTATGGAAGTATAAATTAAGTTTCTGAAGGAAAGACATTAGTGATGGGGGATGTCAGTTACCCCTTCTTTAACTGTGAAGCTGTGTCAGGACAGGGAAAATCTAAAGAATTCTTACACGTTTTACATGATGATTATTTGTTACTCAGCTTATGAATGGTAACTTATTTGTCAAACTTTGTACATATTTGAAATAATTCAAGATTGGGACTCCAGAATTGAGCAGACATCTGGCAATTTTGAACATACACTGCCTGGCCAAAAAAAAAAAGTCGCACACTCAAATATTTTGTTGGACCGCCTTTAGCTTTGATTACGGTGCACATTCGTCGTGGCATTGTTTCGACAACCTTATGTAACGTCACAACATTTATTTCCGTCCAGAGTTGCATTCATTTTTGAGATCTTGTATTGACGACGGAAGAGTGGAACCACTCCGTAAAGTCTTCTCCAACACATCCCAAAGACTTTCAATGGGGTTAAAGTCAGGACTCTGGTGGCCAATTCATGTGTGAAAATGATTCCTCATGCTCCCTGAACCACACTTTCACAATTTGAGCCCGATGAATCTTGGCATTGTCGTACTGGAATATGCCCATTGATGGTATAACCTGGTCATTCAGTACATTCAGGTACTCAGCTGACTTCATTTTATTGCTGCATAACGTTGCTGAGCCTAGACCTGACCAAATGAAGCAACCCCAGATCATAACACTACAGTGGGCACTATGCATGATAGGTGCAACAGCGACTTTTTTTTTGGCCAGGCAGTGTATTTAACATCTGAACAAAAACGTCTCAGACGTTAAAAAAAAGCCAAGTTACTCACGCATAGCCTACAGAGCGCTGTCTATAAGTCCTTAATTCCAACTTGCAAAAACTAGGCCTGCCTTTAAAAGTATTGATATCAAAATGTGGCCAAGTTACAACTAACAATATTGCCTATCGTAGCTCACACTAAATAAACTATCTCTATTCCAAAGCAATGCTATCCAAACTTTCCTAAATTATTTAATGCAACTTGGCCCTGTGTTTCTTCATCTTAGCATATAAAGAGATTGTGCCTCATGGAACAACATATGATTTCAATTAATGTTTTTAACAGTTGCACTCCAGAAAGGATATGGTTATACTTTGTTGGCAAGTTTACTTGAGAAAATGTACAGGTTTTAAAATGTTAACTGCTGCTACAGATTTCTTTACAATTCACAAGCAGACATTTACGTATATCAAGAAACATCATGTACAATAGAGAAAGGGGGGATGAATAAATAAATGTAGATAAAAATAAGTAATATTTTTAAAATAGCGTACATATGCCATTTTTACAAACGTATCCAGACATGTTTGTGGGTCAGATGATGGAAAATAAGTAATAGTACTAATTTTCTTAACATAATAATAGTTATGATATTTGCAAACAGAATTTTGTGAACACAAGGATATCTATACTCTGTAGGACCACACAGGTTTTGATAGAAATCCAAATATTCCAAATAAATAAATCAATAAATACATAATAATAATAATAATAATACATTTTATTAATTCTGTGCTTTTCATAGACCCAAAGCAGTGGATGCAGACAATTATTCAAACATGCCCTATAGTGTCGTAATTTTTCTGTTTAATTTCTAAGTACAACACATCTGTATCAGAGTATTTCCACTATAAATTATTCTCATATTGCAGTTTGATGTGGAACATACAGTTTCATTGACCACATTTTCTTGAGATGGTAAGATGAAGAAACACAGGGCCAAGTTGCATTAAATAATTTAGGAAAGTTTGGATAGCATTGCTTTGGAATAGAGCTAGTTTATTTAGTGTGAGCTACGATAGGCAATATTGTTAGTTGTAACCTGGCCACATTTTGATATCAATACTTTTAAAGGCAGGCCTAGTTTTTGCAAGTTGGAATTAAGGACTTATAGACAGCACTCTGTAGGCTATGCGTGAGTAACTTGGCTAACGGAGACGTTTTTGTTCAAATATCACTTATTTTTGGTAGCTAACTAATGATGAACAATGCATGAAGATAATGACATTGAGAGAGACATCCACACAGAATAGTACATGCATTCCAAATAAATGCATGCAGACATTCGCGTAACCATAACGCCCTCTACTGACGAGAATGATGACATTTCTCCTATTAGCGATAGGCCACAATTACATTAAAAGAGTTTGTAGATGAGCTGTATTTAATGTCTAATGAAATACAATAAACAGCACCACCTGAACTATGGATCATGAAGAAGCATGTAAATTAATTAACCAAGTCTATATGGAGACATGCATGCACAATAGGCTAGACGCAAACACATTGTATCTGAAAGAAATACATACAGCCTAAAATATGGAAATACAGTTGTAAAATAACAGGTTTAACTGTCTCTCTCCGTCTGGCAAATTTTCAGTTGAACTTTAAAAACGTCATCGCGATTGTCACTGGTCTGGATATGCCATCTAGGTTGGTCTACGATTAAAATGCGACGGTTGGGTTAAAATCACAATGCCAACGGTGTGGTAACGTTGGTTCATGACGATGATGCAACGGTTGGGAAAGAGTGGTATTCCAGCGTTGTACCAATATTGGCTCACGACGAAATATTCAACTGTTGGGCTTACAGTCACATTCCAACAGTGTGCCAATGTTGGCAGGAGACGGTGACCGTCGCCAACCATAATGACTATTAACCAACGTTGGCCCAACCCAACGCATGTTCACTGGGGTATTAGTATTCTATAGAAATAACGTTAGGCTATTCAACACTGGCTTGTCGGATGTGTAACTCCAAGCTTCCATGTCTGGGCTACGAGCTGCCGAACTTCATAAGCACAGCATAATACCTTTGCGTTTTTTTTTTTCCCCCAGTAGTGTAGTTTAACGTTGTCTGTGGGAAATCTTTTGGTACCGGACCATGTAGCTAGGTTTAGCTTAGTTTTCTGTAGTGCAATGGATGTAAGGCATGTTGATTCGCTTCGTAGTAGCCTAGCTTGTACCTGCTTCCTGACTAGCAGCTGACTGACGTTTTCTCTGGCAAAACTAACAAGCTTTATTGGACAACGCATATTTCCCAGGAATCTTAGCCAGCAAGAAAACAATAGATACTACTAAGAAAGTAGCCTACCAGAGATTATTCTTCTGATTATAATTATAATTAAAAGTGTTTTGCAGTAAGATACAGTATATTGTCTGCAGAGTACCGTAGACCTAGAGCAATGTTCGGAAGCTATAGTAATTTTTTTAAAGTGACTAACCATGAATCATATATGTTTAGGGAATTGGGAGGTTTATAAATCCGATCTCTTAAGGGATTGCAGCTTATAGTAGGCTATCGTCAATTCTTAATGTATTATCGTAAATCCTAGTAGTTAATTTTTATGGTGACATTGTGTTCTGTGTGAAAAGGATAAACTGAACAGAGCTGAAGTGAAGAAATTAATGAAGACATAATAAAGAAATGTTGGCCGAGGCGAGCGTTGAAGGTTCGGTTTCCACAGAGTCAGACATGACCGCAGCGGAAGAGGACAGCAGGCTCCACACAGACTACTTTTTTTGTCGGCATTTGTGTGAGATTAAAACATGTAGCCAATGGCACAGTTATTTATAGAATTAATTTTTTACATTAATGCAAGAACACGATGTTAACCAGATGATATTCTGCGTTGAAACTTTTTTTCTTTGCTTGACAAATGGCCCATGGGGATGCCTGTTCCCATAACGTTAGCTAGCCCATTGCATTACTGTCGTGGTTGTTCCAGTATGCTAGGACTGTAATACATGAATGATGACAGACACGCGTTTGCAGTTCAGCCATGTAATGTAGAAAGTTCCGGTTCCCGGTCCCTGAGCGCGGGTCATGCAGAGAACAACAAAACTAGTCGATTGCCGATGGCATCGATCTAACTTGACCCGTAACATCCTCCTTTTCCAAGTAAACACAAAACATTAGAAGATAGTGCAAAAGTAAATTACTTTTCTATCATACAACATTGTAACCCTGCAATAGCAGTAGGCTAACTTATAAATTTTCCTATCATGTAACATCATAACAATGTAACAACAGTATGGTAACATATATTTTCCTTTTTTTTTCTTTTTTCTTTTTTTTTTTTTTTCACACGGCAACAGCCATACATCATACTCGTTACATAGTGAGTCTCAGAGGTGGTTTAGACAGCCGTCCAACCCTAGTGTAAGTGTGCCCATCTGAAGGCGGGGGCACCAACTGGACTAGAAGGGGCCTTGGGTGTGGACCTGACGGGGCTTGGCTCAGTCACAGTTGGGGGAGCCTCTGCGGCAGTCCTCTGGAGCAGAGGCCGCCTCTGGAGCATGTGCTGCCTCAGGCCCATTCGTTTTGTGTGTGTCTCTCGCAGTTGGCTCGGCCACTCTGAGGTCAACCCTGTTACGTCAGTACAGGGAGCCATCAACATCCACCAGATAAGATCTCGGTGCAACCCTGCGAAGGCAGGTCCCCGACTCTCCAACGGCCAGTGTTATCACCCCGGCAGGGGCTTCATCCGGACAGTTTCCCCGACCTCCAGCTCCGGCAAGTCCCGGGCAGACCTGTCATAGAAGGATTTAGCCAGTTGCTTCCTGTGGCACAGCTTTTCAGTGACCCCTACCATGACGACTGGTTCGAGGAGTTTGTTTCGTCGCCGGAATAGAAGTCTTCAGTCGGCGGGACATGAGGCGTTGTGCCGGGCTGCTGCCCATGTTTTTGGTGGGAGTATTTCTCCAGTGCAGTATGGCTTTCCAGGGGTCATCACCATCATGCGCAGCTTTGCGCAGCAGATTCTTCGCAATCTTCACGGCCGACTCCGCCTTGCCATTCGCCTTCGGGTGTCTCGGAGGAGGACGTCACATACTCGAACTCCCATTCAGAGGCGAAGCGCGTGAACTGAGAGGGTAAACTGAGGGCCATTGTCCGTAATGACCCTTTCTGGCTGGCCATGTCGTGCGAACTGTGCTTTACATCGCTTGATGACTGTCTCTGCGGACATGTCGGGGGAGAAGCTCAATCTCCCAAAAATCGGAATAGTGGTCGACTATGAGGAGGTAGTCCTTCTGCCTGTGGGTGAACATGTCCATGCTCAGGATTTGCCACGGCCTGGTAGGCAGGTCATGTGAGAGCATGGTCTCCTTTTGCTGATTGTGAGCATTACACATTGCAGGTCGAGCAGGTGCTCACAAAGTCCTTAATCTCCGTCTGCATGTTGGGCCAGTACAAGGTCTCCTGAGCGTGTCGGTAGCATGCTTCTCCTCCTATGTGACTCGAATGTATGCGTGTCAGCATCTCTGGGCGCAGCGATTTTGGGATGATGACCTTTTGCCCCCGGAATAGAACGCCATTCTGCACACTGATCTCATCCCTGAAGGGCCAGTATTCCCTAGCAATGAGAGGTGCTTCTTCCTTCACATCTGGCCAGCCCACGAGAACTGTGTTCTTCAGTGCCTGCAGACACTCATCTCGGTCAGTGTGCCGCCTGATCTGTTCCAGGACGCTGGCTACTCACATTCAAGTAGTCCGCCTGGTTCACATGCTGTACATCCTCTTGCTCTTGCTGCAGGGAGCAGATAGCGTGCCGCTGGTATACTGTTCCTCTGCCGGCGCATCCTGCTGTAGCTCTGCTGAGCGTGTCGCTGATGAACATCTCAGGTCCTGGTTTGTAGATTACCCTCAGGTCGTAGCTCTGCAGGGTCATGAGCATGCTCTGAAGCCTCTTGGGTGCGTTAAGGAGAGGCTTGCTGAAGATAGAGATCAGAGGCTTATGGTCTGTCTCTGCTGTGATTGGATCGCGGCCGTATAGGTAGTGGTGAAACCTCTGGCAGGCGAAGACGATGCTTAGACACTCTTTCTCAATCTGTGCATAGTTTTTTTCCGTGGGGGTAAGAGCTCTCGAAGCAAATGCGATGGACTGGCCTTCCTGCATGAGGCAGCATCCGAGACCACTCTGACTGGCGTCGCTCTGGATTGTGATTGGCTTGGTCACATCATAGTAGCGCAGGACGGGCATGGTTGTGGCCAGTGACTTGAGCTCATAAACCGCTGCCTCGTGTTTAGGTAGCCAGTGCCAGGGTGTGTCTTTGTCCAGCAAGCGTCGCAGCGGCTCGCAGACACTCGATAGATGCGGCATGAACTTGGCCAAGTAGTTGGCAAAGCCAATGAGGCGCTGTACTCCTTTGGCGTCCGTCGGATTGGGCATGTCGATGATGGCTCTCACCTTCTCCGGGTCAGGCTTCAGTCCAGCAGATGAGAGGATGTGGCCGTGAAACTGCACCTCAGCCACCTTGAACTGCAGCTTTCTTCAGGCCCAGCCGCAACTTGACCTCGCGGCAGCATTCCATCAACGCCACAAGCTTGGCGTCATGGTCACTCTCAGCCTCCTTGTCTGTGTCTCCACAGCCCACAACCAGGATGTCATCTGCGATGGGCTCGATGCCCTTCAGACCGGCCAGGAGCTCGTGCTGCTTACGCTGATACACCTCGGGTGCCATGGACACTCCGAATGGTAGTTTGAGCCACCGCTTCCTCCCCCAGGGGGTCCAGAACGTGGTCATGAGACTGCTCTCATAGTCCAGTTTGCACTGCAGAAATGCATCCCGGGCATCCACTAAGGTGAAGACTCTGGCCTTTGGCAGTTTGTACAAGACGTCCTCCAAGGTAGGCATGATGTAATGAGAGCGCTTCAGGGCCTTGTTCAAGAACTTGGGATCAATGCATAATCTTAGTTTTTCTGGCTTTTTTTACAATCACCATGTTGCTGATCCAATCTGTAGGGTCCGTGACTGGCGCTATGTGGCCATCAGCCTCGTACTTGTCCAGCTGGGCTTTCACTGCTGCTTTCATCGCGATGGGGACGTTGCGAGGAGCACTCTGAACTGCAGGAACATTGGGATCCAGGTCAAAGTTGACCTCCCCAGGTACAGATTCCACAGGAGAGTTGAATACGTCACTGTATTTGATGATCAGCTGTTCCTTGGTTAGGGCTCCAGGCTGTGCATGTTCCACTTTGAGCACATCCTCTGGAATTGTGAACTGCATGAAACCTAAACGTTCACAGGTGGAGCCTGACAGAAGAGGATGTTGGCTTGTCTTCACTATTTCGAATGAGAGCTTGTGCGTTTGGCCTCTCACTGTACATTCAGTTTCAAAGATGCCCATGGAGCTCAGTGTTTCCCCAGAGTACAGCTTCAGTCTTGTATCACTCGGGCGGAGAGGTGCATCAGGAGCCTGCCTTTTCTTGTCTTGAAAGCCCATTACATTGTATGTGGCTCCAGAGTCCAACTGACATTGTTGTGGCTTGTTGTGGAGTCGTAGTGTCACAAACCATTTCTTTCCTCTGGTGTGCACTGCACCGATTGACTCATGCATGTATAAGTCCTCTCCATCACTGTTTTGCTCTGAGCATTCTGCAGTATTTTCCACACAGTTTACTTTCCCATCAGTATGCCCCTTTTTGCTTTTTTGACACACTTTTGCAAAATGGTTATGTGTTCCACATGATTTGCATTGTTTCCCAAATGCTGGGCAATGTTCTCTGCCCCTTGAGTGCGAATTGCCACAGTATTTGCATGCATTACCTGTGTCTCCGGTTCTGGTTGGGTTGCTCTGCTTCCATTGGTTTTTGCCTGGAATGTTGCTTAGCAACGGCTTGCACAGCCTCTGTGTGCGGAGGACTCGTTGCAATTTCCATCGCTCTCATTCGAATGTCCGTTTGCTCTGCTGCGCGGCACATCTCGATAGCGGTAATCAACGTCAGTCCCTTTTCTCTCAGCAACCTGCGCCTAATGCTCTCGTTTGCAACGCCCAGTACTATCTTATCACGGATCATTTCATCTTTTAACTGTCCGTACTCACAGGTTGCTGCCCTTTCTCTCAGCCTCGTCACAAAGTTATCAATGGATTCTCCCTCCTCCTGCTTGCAACTCCCGAAAACGTACCTCTCGTATATCGTGTTCTTCGCTGGTTTGAAATACTTCTCCAACTCATCCAGTATGACGGCGGGATCCCCCTGACCCGCTACGGAAAGGTTCAAGTTGTGACGGTAGACATGTCTGCATTCACTTCCCATCACGCCTCCTCAGAGTTGCAGCTTGTATTTTCTTGTCCTTCTCAGCTATGCCAGTGACGAGGACATAGTCTTCATATTCGGCCCCGAAATATGTCCCAATTGACGCTCCAATTGCCTGTGAAGCTCATAGGTGACGGTGGTGGAATATTAACGTTAGCCGCCATACTAGCTACCACCGGTGTGCTACTGGATAACGTTAGCTCCTCTGTCTCGTCTTCAACAGAACCACTGGACTCCGGTTCTGACATGCACACCGCCTAATACTCGGCTAACATACGAAATAACAGAATTGAGAAACGAGTTCACCAACTTCTGACACCATGTTCCAGTATGCTAGGACTGTAATACATGAATGATGACAGACACGCGTTTGCAGTTCAGCCATGTAATGTAGAAAGTTCCGGTTCCTGGTCCCTGAGCGCGGGTCATGCAGAGAACAACAAAACTAGTCGATTGCCGACGGCATCGATCTAACTAGACCCGTAACAGTGGTGTCCAGTGACTGAATTGTTTAACTAACAGGCTACAAGTGAACAGTTAATATTGTAAATGTGTCTTTGCCTTTGCAATAAAAAAAACATTCTTGCATGAGAAAACCAGAACACGTGCACACTATTTGAGTCCAAAATGAAATTACACTTTAATATCAACCAGGCGAGGTACGAACCCACGTCTCTCGCAATACTAAGGCTTGACGGTAACCATCTTAGCCAGAAAGAAAACAATAGATACTACTAAGGAAGTAGCTTACCAGAGATTATTTCTTCTTTTTATTATTATAATTAAAAGTGTTTTTGCAGTAAGCTACATTGTCTGCAGAGTAGCGTAGACTAGAGTAATGTTCGGAGGCTATAGTAGCCTAATTTTTTAAAAGTGACTAACCATGAATCAGATTTGTTTGGGGAATTGGAGGTTTATAAAGTCTTAAGGGATTGCAGCTTATAGTAGGCTATCATCGATTCTTAATGTATTATCATAAATTCTTAATTTTCCTAGTAGTTCATTTTATGGTGACATTGTGTTATGTGTGAAAAGGATAAAGTGAACAGAGGTCAGGACTTCAGTCAGTCAGGACTTCAGTCAGTCATGACCGCAAGAGCAGAGCGTAACACCCTCCCCAAACCAGACAAGAGCGAGCGTCTGGTTTGGGGAGGGTGTGATATAGTTACAAGTGAAATACAAGTGAAACATTGAACAGTTAATATTGGAAACCTCTTTTGCCTTTGTAATAAAAATACGTTAATGTGTTAATGTGAAAATAAGAATAGTGTAATAAATGAAAAGTACTTAACAGTTGCACATTGTTTTTGTGGAAAATAAGCATGTGCCCTGCTGGGCTCAAACCCACAATCCTCTGTGTCAGAGAGAGCAACTCTGACCATTAGGCCACAGTAGCTTCTTGGAAAGAGTGAAGCCATTAGGTATATTGACATTTTTAAAAAAAAGTATGAAGCGTTATTATTGGGCGATAAGCTTGATGAGCAGGTATACGGACCATACCCTCAAAGAATAATTATCCCCATTGGATAACATCGCGACGGAGGCAGGCAGTTTGGCAGGAAAAATAGGAAGAAGAAGGAGAAAAACGGCAAAATAACCCAAGTTTGGGGCTTTATTGTGTGGATGTGTGAAGTTGTATCTGAATGCTGTGTGGTTACATGAGGTCAGAACATACAGAAGTTAATGTTTTTAAGGGCTGAGAGTCTATGGTAATTGTGGTTACTTCTGTAGGAAACCCTGAAAAGTGGCAAACTCTCGGTGCTGTATAGGTATGTTAACGATATACAAGTTGGAAAAAACAATTTAAAGCATAATTATTTTATTGGAGGGGAAACATTTAAATAAGTATGTGCTCAATTTGAAAATTACAGCCATTTCCTCAGTTCCTGTTTTTTTAATGCTGTTCTTATTGAGTGTTTTATGTTTTATTAATTACGAAGTAATTTATCGCTTTGTGTGTGGATGGGGGATGGGGGGGGGGGGGGGGGGGGGGTTGTATTGTGTGAAGCACCTTGTGTTTGTTGTTCATCTTACCTTTCTGGGAATGAAAACTTGTTTACTGAGATTTCACTTAATTTTAAAACCTCTTTGTCAGCTTTGTTGTTTTAGAGATGAAAGGGGATTGAATGTATTCTTTCAGCATGCCATTTCTGGCAAGTTTTAAAGATTGACATTATCCATTATTATCACATTCACCAATAGAAAGAAAGGGACATTCTTTTTAATGCATTGGAAACTGATTGGCTCAAACACTCCATCTAACAGTTCTTGGCCAATCATTTTTATATGTCTAATGCACAGGCTGCACAATGTGACTTGGGCCCTGAATTGTGAACTTCTGGTAATGTTAGAGCTGCAATTTTACCAGAGTGTGCGAAAAGTGACTGAAGACTCAATGGCCCTTTGAGCTCCATTCATGCTCCATCAGCCACTCATAGCTCACTTAGCTCCCCCCTCCAGGCCCCTTTCCCTCCCTCCATACTTGCAGCTGTTTCTTTTTCTCATGCTGTACATTCCTCTGAGCTCTGGCAAATGGGGATACATTATTCTTTACTGCTGCCGGGGCCTGTGTGTGTGTGTGTGTGTGTGTGTGTGTGTGTGTGTGTGTGTGTGTGTGTGTGTGTGTGTGTGTGTGTGTGTGTGTGTGTGTGTGTGTGTGTGTGTGTGTGTGTGTGTGTGTGTGTGTGTGTGTGTGTGTGTGTGTGTGTGTGTGTGCTTACACGTTTCTGGACACAAAAAATGTGTTTTTTTACTGCTGTTTCAATAAATAAGAAAGTATGTTTTATTTATTTACACATCGCCCATCAGTTAAACAAATTCATTAAACAAAAGTACATACACACATCCCAGCAACACAATACCAGAATATAAATGGTTACTCATTGCAATTTAAATCTATGAGGTAAAAAAATGCAGGGGACCACTCAAAATGACTTATGTGACACATTTTACAAACCCCAATTCCAAAAAAGTTGGAACAGTATGCAAAATACATATAAAAGCAGAAAGCAGTGATTTGTGAATTCTCTTTTACATATTAATTGAAAACAGTACAAAGAAAATATATTTAATGTTTTATCTTTAACTTTATTGATTTTTGTAAATATACACTAATTCCAAATTTGATGCCTGCAACAAGTTCCAAAAAAGTTGGGACAGGGGGAAAAAAAAGACTGGGAAGTTAAAAAAACACCTGTTTGGAACATTCCACAGGTAAACAGGTGATGCTATGGGTATAAAAGGATATCAAATATTTATTACAGATGTTGACGTTACATACGGTTATTATACCATTCAAAAACATCAAGATTCTCTCGGGGGTGGACCGCATTTTCTGCGGCAGCAGCAGCAGCAATAGGGGGTGGCTCAAATATATAGGGCCACAATGGAGCGAAGCTGCCCCCATACTCGTAGTGATCTGTCTCCCTCCCGGGTACCATCCTCACCCTCCCTGTCCTCATCTCCCTCTTCGTTCTCATCCTCCTGCCCCTCATTGTCCCACAGAAATGACACTTCCTCCTCCTCAACAGAGGGGGATGGAGGAGGAGAGTGATCCTCAATTTCAGACACAATGTCATCTATTTTGGCTAACTAGCTTTCTTTTGAGCACTGCTACCCAGAAGCTAACTAGCTAGCCACCGCAACAGCTCGCCCATTTAAAAAAAAAAAAAGTCCTGCCCCAAAGTCCGGTTTCACAAGGAAGCCTTCTAAAAAGCATTAGGAAAATTGTGATCTGACTTCTGTTTTGTGGGGCCATTAAGTGTTTTCCTATTGAAAACTAAGTAAGGAGGTGGCGATCTAGTTAGCTTCTTGGCGATCTGAGCGCTTTGTCTAAACGCATGGCGTAAATTGCATTTTGAAAAAGTCCACTTTTGCTAGTTTAATGGCGTGTTTTTTGAGCACTAAGCACGGCAATGTGCAAATGGGCTGGACCTAGTCTCTTCATTCATTATTGGTGTGTCTTGGGCGTGACATGCAATAAACCAATCAAAATGTCATATCCCATTCCCTATAAAAGCCTGCTTTTCCACCTTGGCGGATTGCTTATATGATGGCGAAACAGACGTGCGTGTTTAGTGCGATGAAGGAATAGGCTATATGGATCAATAGTATGATCAATATTATTCGGACTAACCATTATGAGTTCCTGGTAATTCCTGACAGTGTTATTTTACAAAATATATGCAGTCAAATTTCGTTAAAAGCACCTGCAACAGCTGAGAATAAGCTACCAATGGCTTCCGTTTCACCTTAGAAAATGCCAAATTAGCCTGCTTGTTTAACAAATTTTGTTTGATTATGCAATGAAGCATTGTCAAACATCAATTCCATGAGGCTGTTTTCATGGAGTTCTCGAAGTTCAAGCTTCATCCGAAGTTCATTACCTGCATTCTAATATTGATTAATAACATAAATACTGTTATTTTGCCTTAACGATGACACTAAACACAATAAAGCTGTCAGGATGGGAACCCATAGGTTCACGCATACTTTCCCTTGTTTTATAATGTCCTGCTTATGGAAATGTGACCAACCTGTTTTACTGGTAGCTAATGCTTTAAAACAATCCACTTTCCCAGGAAGACCATGAAAAATGTGATTTACAGAAGGAAACAGACCTGCTCCTGCATGAAGTTAAAGCGCACATGCAGAGAATGGCATTGAAATTAATTGTGAATTAATTGTGTAACGTGCAGCAAATGTGTTTTCATTTCTAATTAGATGCTTAGTTCTCTTTAAAATCGTTTTGTTCAGTTGTGGAATAACAGGTGAAATCAGTGGGGTTTTAATAAGCTGAGAGTATGGAAACCGTGTCACTGTAATTGAAAAAATATAAAGGATGAAGAATAAGGTTCAAATTCAGTTAACATGGTGACATTTATCTCCGTTTTTTAACCCTAGGCTATCATTTTTTGTATCATTTACAGGCTGTAGGCCTAGAGAGCTGTATTGTAATGACATCTGAAGCGCATTTTCAGAACTCAAATGTCCGTCTATTGCAGTACGCGAGTTTTCCATTGAATGACAATTAACGCATTAGGTGTAAATGACAATTCGCGCATTAGGCTTGATATAGGTGTTATCAGCAAAGTTTTCAATGGAAAGCCTAACAGAAGATTGTCCCCCCGGAAGATTAGACTACATGAACTATTGGCAAATATAGCTTGATCCAGGATAATTGGATAGTCTATACACGTAACCTTACACGTACCATCACACATCGCCTGCATGTTGATGGAGTGCGCTGAAAGCAATATAATGCGGCATTCCCCTTCGCTGAGGGACAGGTATGTGGTCTTTGACCTGTGGACCCTTTTATTATTATGCATTTTTTGATATAGCCCACACAATAATAATATTTCACATTGTAATCTTGATATTTTTAGTCATCCCTGTGCGTGCCCCTTTGTGTAACAGACAGGAGGGTGTATGCGCGTAGTGTACACACCATTTATATGCGCCATTAAAATAACATGTAAACAACTTTACGTTTATGTTATTTGACATAACTTTAGACCAGGTTTGTGGTGCTTTTAGTGCAAGCGCTTTCTGCTGGCTCAAGATAGCAATACGCCAAAAATTATCCTGGCCACTCATCTTAAGACCAACTCGCCAAGTTCACTTGCAATGGGCAAAAGACGACTTGGTATTTAAACGACGTGAGCGCTAGGCGCTATAATGAACCCTCCACCGCGGGTGTAAAATAGCAAAGACACTTGCGTTTGGGTTAGCACCGCTTAGCGCCGGGTGTAAGATAGGGCCCCAAGAGTCTTTTGATATCCTTTTATACCCAGTCACGATAGAATCAAATTTGAACTTCCCAGGCTTTTTTTTGCGCCGTCCCAACTTTTTTGGAATGTGTTGCAGGCATCAAATTCGGAATTAACATATATTTATAAAAATCTATAAATCTAAGTTGACAAGGTAAAACATTAAATAGCTTTTCTTTGTACAGTTTCCAATTAAATATATGTAAAAGAGAATTTACAAATCACTGCTTTTTGCTTTTATGTGCATTTTACATACTATCCCAACATTTTTGGAATTGGGGTTTGTACAACCACAAGTGTGACTGAAGAGTTAAAGGGGAGAGGGAAGAGAAAGGGGCTTAGGCAAAATGACCTGCGTTGTAGGATTTGGTGGCAGGCTTTGGTACCGTCACTTGCTCCTGATAAAATAAGACGTAACTTATCATTTTCATTTGTTTCATAAAGGTGTCAGTGTGGCTGCATAATGTGTTAAGCATAATGCTTCTAACATCATAAAGGAAACGGTGTAATACAATATGAGTCTCTGTCTCAACAGAATGTTATTACAAAGTAAACATATATCAAAGGTGTGATGGTGTATCTACTAGTTTAAGTGGCAAGTGCTACTACTCAACAAATTAAATATGTTGAGTTGCACCATACTCCATACTCAAAACATATATTTTGGTTTCAAGTACATTGTTTAAAACATAGTAATTCTTAATTTATTATTTTCAAATTTAGTTGTTGATTGACACATTTTATTTTCAACTGAAATCCAACTTAAATAATTTAAATCTTAAGAGGTTATGTGAGGGCAGGATGGCTCGAGCAGGCAGAGGCATGGCTCCCTTTAAGTGGCCATCACAAGCCAAATGATACACTCCTGTAAATGATCAGCGACAATCTAGTCTCCTCCTCAGCCGCTTTGACACACTTCATACGCAGCGTCTGATGCATAAGCTGGGTAGAACTGTAGAAAACTGACAGTCAGCACTCATTGGCTAGCAGCACTGTCAATCGCAGGAGTGTGCATTGGGATGCGGCGGCGCATTGGGTTTTATCAGTCCACCGGGAAACAAGTTGTGCTAACTAATTGGTAGCTAGCGAATGCTGCGAATCCATAAAGAACAATGAGTGTTTCGGACCAAGAGCTTAACGCTGGATTGAAGAAAGTTTTTGAAGTTCACAACATTTCTTCGGTGTGATAGACTGTTTTACTAGAGATTTATTCATCATATATTTATTCATCATATAAAATTAGAATTCCGACATAGCAACAAGATAAACCCAATAATCGCCTGATATTATGCCAAAAAATCAGCGAAAAGCCCTGCTCACTCAAATGCAAAATAAACGTGAAATTATGGTGTCATTATACCACGTCATTCTACTACGAATATCTGCTACTAAATATGAAATAAATATACAATCCTACCATTGGTTTTGCACATAGAGAAAACAGTGGTTATTTATTGTCTTGGACAATCTGTTTGAGAAATACACACCAATCTAGCACCTTATAACACTATGTGGAACGTCTGCGTGCATAACCCCCATATGCCCTGCCTGCAGCTCTGAATTATTTCACATCATTCTGGTTTTATTCACTGTTTTCTCCGATAGATGACAGTATATCTTTCTCAACAGTCTTTGCAATTTGTTATTGGATGCTTTGAACAGTAAGTTACAGCCCAGCGTAACATAATTTTTCATTTTATCCATGTAGTATGATGCAAACAGCTATAGAAAAGCATTCGCTGATGGGAGTTTTTCTTCCTTGATATGAAAGTAGTACTGCTTGTAATATGCGGTTCTTCTCACTGGCTACACATTTTATGTTAGTTTTTCCACTCGATCACCATCTTGTCCAGAAGGCTATGTAAGATATTATTATCTTTGCATTTTGAGTGCATTTCACACACTGTGGTTCAACGTTCAATGGTGACTCAGTCATGTTTTATGTTTGATGTACCGATTTTCATTGAAGCTGGAACATTTGGCAGCATTTTCCTGTTGGAGGAATATTATTTTATTGTAATGTTATCATACATAATATAGGCCAAAGGCTTAGTATCTTCCTGAGCTATACTTGTCACTTAGGGCATGGAAAATACTAATTCCAATTTTCTGTGTGCTGCTAGATGAATGTAAATTTATGAATGGGACCATTATTTTTTTTTTACTACAGAAAAATGCGATCCCAGGGCAAAAGCATACATACTGTAGAGTACAGGGAAAAGTGATGTTTTATTGAGGTACACAAGTGAATGATTAGGCTACATGTTTAGGTGTGTGTAACAGTGTGATATCAATGTTTTCATCTTAAACCATCAGAAGGGTCAAATGTATATTCTAAAATGGACAAAACACATTTTATTCATTTTATGACATGTTTTTATAGGGTTTTGGACCCATCGATATCTACCCCCCTATACTGATGAAAATATTTTCCCACTTGAAAATGATGCAAAAGTTGGTTTTATTGGGAGACACTAATGGATGACAGGGTACACTGTCTATATTTTGCATCATATATCTTTAGTAGTTCTGCATATCATACTCAGATTTTGCTCACTTGTGGACACGGAGGCTTTCATCCAGGAAATGTATGGATTTACCTGTTTCACATAAGTAGCTCTCAGTATTTTTTGCATTTTTCCAAAGTTTCTCTGCATTTGTGGCACTTTATTTTGACTTATAACATAAACAAAATAAACTAAACAAATTTATTCCGTATTGTAAATGATACAACTGTCTTGTTTCATTTAAGCTATTTACCAAGTTTTTGTGATGCTCACACTTGGAGTTATAAAGCCTTAAACAGAGCACCCCCTAAATTGGTGAGAATTGACCAAATTTGCCATCTGCGTGAAGGGGTTAAAGAGGTTGTGTGTGGTGTCCTGAAATTCCTTCTCATTACTGACACCGGTGGCAGTAAGTGAACTGCAGCCAGCAGCCTGCTCCTAGTGCGCTTCCTCACACTTGCACAGCTGGAACGAGCAACATTTGCAGGTCACGTTTTTTCTCAGTTTTTTCCTTGCCTGGACGACTGGCTCCATGATACTAACTTGTGAGAGTTTCATCAACCCCCACGCAAAAGCCTATTGTCTGGAGGTGGTGTTGGGGTAGCTAGCTTGGCCAACATGGGTGATTTATACTACCTAGGTAGCAAGCAAGCAGTCCACTAACATTATATATTATGACAAACGATGTTCATTTTAGCCTACAATGAATGATGTACAAAGCAAAGGTGTAGAACTATTGATAGCTTTCTAGCTAAGGGCGATGCAAGGCAGGGGTGGCCAACTACAGGGGTACCTGTAACTAGTTTGGTGGCTGGCTAACATTAGCTACTACCCGGCCTGGATCTGGCGTTGCTTGGTAACATTAGCTAGTAAAGTAATTTGTAAACGGCAAGCCAGTCAACTAATGTTAACACCGAGATCAGCCCCAGGAGTCGGATTTGAATCGATGTAGCTAGGTAATGTTATCCGGCATTTTGCTAGTGATAACGTTCACCTTTGTCTTTGCCTGATTTCGGTTAGACTGCCATTTGGCCAAATGGGCTTCAGTAAATAAAATTTGATGGACTCGATGATGGTGTTGGGATGGGAGCCGGTTGTTTGCTAGTTGACCGGTCCCTTTCTCAGCAGCTAGCTAGTGTTACACAAGTTCGCTAGCCCTCTGTTGTGGTTCTGTGGGGGGGTGGGCCAGAGAGATGGAAGGCACTAGGAAGTGCACTTAGACGTTACATCCTTCATTCACAAAATGATTTTCCCGGCAAATCCAACCATTATGTAAAAATCAACCCATAGGCTCTTATACGCAATGGAGAAAGTCGGGGAAGGTCTAATTTTTTAAGTTACATTACATTCTGTTCATACATTGGCAATGGAAAGCAATTCATGCATGTAAAGAACTTACACGTAGCCCCTTTAAAGCCCTGGTTGTCTCTTCAATGTGTACCATCAGAGAGTGTGGAGGCAGTGGGCAAGGTTGTACATTGGTTGTTGAAGACTGGCCAGACCTGTGAATTACTTTGCTTTGTTCTGAGAACCCAATTTGACAATAGAGAACCTGAACTGGATTTTAGAATGGGCTGCAAATATCAGTTTGCTTTGGCTGCTTAGCTGCTGCAGTATAGTGATGGAATCAGGAAGGGGTGAAGATTTCTAAAATGGAGAGGTTTTATTAATTTTTTCACCTGTTGTCATATTACGTTATTTACAACTTGGCCAGCACCTTCCCACTGTCTCACAAGGACTAACCCCCCCTCCCCAAACCGCCAGCCTATGCACTTCCCCGCCCCCAACTCCCTCCGGATGCAAGCTCAAGCTGCACGCTGGGAATTCTAAACAAAGGAAAACAACTTTTTTTATGACCTCCCAAAAAAAAAACTAATGCAATTAGTAGCTGTTAAAATAACTTTCCATTACAGGAAATCCCACCTTCCTCTCCCAAAACAGCCGTATGGCCACAATAGAGGACTGGTTGAAAGAAAAACACAGACAGCATGTGTGCAGTGGCTGGTGTGTCCCCGTAGACCTGCCGCAGGTTTAGTTTGTATGTGGATGGCCCGCATGTTTGATAAAGACACTTTCTGTTTATGACTGGGGTCTGAGGGGCTATTGCATACAGGAAAGACACAGATGCACATTGCACAACCACTCTTACCTCCAAGAGGGATAAAGGAACATGACCTCTCTTGAGCAGCTAAGATCCAGAGGTCAAACCTAAGAGGAACATATTAACAACTGATAAGCTGGAAATCTAGTGAGTTTCTCCAGAAACATCTGTAAGCTTCTGTTCCTAACTGATCTTTTAATAATGTGCCAATTATGTCTGCATGGGGGTGAAAATATGATGCTCCTAATGTCCTGAAGACAGAAGAGAACATGCATTTGAAGTCATACATTACACTACAATTGTTCATCTGTTGGTGGGTCACTTGGAGCCATAAACTGACATAAAGACACAGAAAGGCACAAAATTATTCACTGAACAATTTAAGCACCACTGCCAGCCACTGACACCTCAGCGCAGGGGGAATATTAATTAAATGACCATTAAAAAATATCATACTTAATTTTCACTCACACTGGTTTACTCACTGACCTGTTAGGGCCCAGTCGCAAGAAACACCTCACAACTAAGAGACCCGTTCACTAAAGAGCACATGCCAGGGAGGTTACTTTAACTATTTTTATCCTTTGCTGGTATTGTGTATGATTGTTGTATGTTATTGAATAACTTTTGTAATGGCCCTCTTGGCCACAATGGCCAGGTCTCCTGATTGTATATCTATGGGATTTCCTGGTTATGAGACTGTATATCTATGGACTTTCCTGGTTACGAGATTATATATCTATGGCATTTCCTGGTTAAATAAAGGTTCAATAATATAAAAAAAACAACAACACCAACCTCATCTACTTTAAGCAGGACAGAGCAGCCAGCCTGTTCATCCTTTGGCCATATGATGCCACTCCGGTGGCGTGGACGAGCACTGCACAGTTCTGCCTGAAATGCTGGGCTGATCACAGCCGTCTCCCCGACTGCTCTTGTGGTTTGGTTATACCCCCACCACCCTCTTCATCTTTTGCATCCAGCAACAGTCGAAGCGTAAAATTTCCAGACGTTGCCTTTCTGTCCCCCAAGATCTCGTCTATTTCATATCAAAGCTAACATCTTATTTGTTCAATTATTCCTCCATTTAATGAAAAAGTAGCCAGATAGGATAGATTTTAATTGAAAACCATCCTAAACCCATAACAATATAACTTTTTTAATGTAACAGACACATATTTCTTAAGTATCTGTGGAATGCATACTGAATATTTATCTCCAGGGAGGTAGTATCAGTCATTCTCTATGCTCCACCTCATACTCACATCTAGGTCCTTGAAGACCTAACGGACGTGTGAGCTAGAAAACACTCCATTCATCTGTGAATTACGAATGATACGTCTCTCCCCATTCCATACAAATGCTACATTCTGGCTAATGCACAACACATGCAGAGAAAATCTCAGTCTACAGAAAATACCCTGTGTCTTCTAAACTGGGTCAATGAGAACATTTGCCAGCTGTCAGGGTGTTTTTCTTTAATTGTACTGACGTAAGATTATCCTGTGTAACCTGCTGGTAATGGGGCCCTCCTGGGTTATTAGAGGTTTCTTCTGAGATCTTGCACTTACAGGATAAAACATAGTCCCGCTTCTTTTAGATCGCCCCATGACAGCTTTGTCTTTTTTATTTTTCCTTCTGTGTTCCATCCTTTTTCTTGCCTTCAGCCAAATAAAAAAAGAAAAAAAAAGCAATGCTGGAATGGATATCAAGTCTTTTTTTTTGCAAATTCCACTGTGAAACCAATTGAACGGAATAAAAAATGTGCATCCAATTGTTGCGCTTTTTTAACAGCAGTCAGATGTGTCCCATTTTAAATAAATGGGTTAGTGAATATCTGGTACCGGCAAACCTTGTTCAATTCTTTGTGCATTTTTCTGGACTCGTTATCGTGCAGACCTGAAGGGGGCACCAATTAGGCTTCCGTGGCAAGTCTGTGCTTGCTTTGATCGTATGGTAATTCTGTTTGAAATTTCGTTTCTGTAGAGTGAAATCATTATTTATCTGGGATGAACGATGAATACTAAGCCTGTGAGTTTAATTATGACATAGCCAAACTAGAGATTTTGACATTTGCTCTCAGGTGGACTAGCTTGTCAATCAGAAATGGTCTGTTAGTGTTTTGATACCAGGCGAAGCAAAGCATCTATCCCTCAGGATGAGGAATGTGTGTTTTTGTCTCCTTTGTCATTGCTGTGCTTTTCTAACGGATTATGTTTCAGTTAGGGTTAGGGTTATGGTCCCAGGGGTAGCCCTGCCAGAGCTATCTGACCACACGATACTCCCCTCCAAACAGAACCCGCAGTTGAAGACCACACAAGACACCAAGGCCATCCAGGGTCCTGGCTCCACTGCGCTGTACTGCACTTGTGTTGCTGAGGGTTTGTGTACACTGGCTGACAAGGGAGTTTTGGGTTATGTTCCAAGCAAATATGGTAGAAAAATAATCTGCAAAATATCTCAGATATTTGAAGCATTGTTAGAATTACTAGAACAAAGAAATGTGAGCATATCAGTCGCTGTTCAAAACACTTAATTGGCAGCCTGTTAAATTCAGAATTGACTACAAGATTTAACTTTTAACATATAAAGCTTTAAATGGTTTAGCTCCAGAATCTAAGTGAGTTACGTATTTTTTTACTGTCCTCCAAGATTACTTAATTCAAGATGCTGGCTATTTGAAAATTCCAAGTATATGCAAAATTACAATGGCTGGCAGAATCTTCTTCTACAGATCTCCTGTCTTATGGAACAGTCTCCCTATGCATGTTCGGGTTTCAGGCACTTTCTGGGTTCTATTTTCTGGCAAGCGCATGGCGAGCAGTGAGCTGTCACAGTCAATGGCGTAGTGTATGGCGCACTGGGCGTGGCTACTGAATTTCCCTATTTTCGGACCAGAGACGAGGAGCGCACAGCTCACAGCGTGCTGCGCAGGTTGAAAATGCTCTGAATATTTATCAGTGGGTGTGCTTCAGCTGGATTCAACCATAGCTAATCAAATTACCTCTTTTCAGCCCTTTTAAGAGCTATGTGCATTGCGACCTGGTGTATTAGTTAGACTGGTTTTGTATGTCGGGCTATCCCGCATCACATGGTTTAGTGAAAAAATTATAGCAGAACACGCCCATTCCAACCTGGTCTCACAGCCCATTCGTATCTATTCTACGAAATTCCGGTACCCGATAATTCTTTACGATGTTCTCCGATGAATTACGAGACTGTCATGGTTTTGGACCCTGTTGTCCCATGCAGTCGTTTTCCTTGGTGGCCACGCGAGGGCGCTGCCCTGTTGGTAGATGCTTGCTCCGCCCTGCTGAGTTGGGGGAGTTTCTGGTTAAGCTTTTACACCTGTTGCGTGGTCACCTGAGAGTTATATAAGCCTACCGTTCCCTTCGTTCGGGGCTTCGACATTCTGTAAAGGGGCGTGACGTGTGAGATGGGAGGAGCCAAACGCAGCAAGGGGATTCATTAAGCCCTTAGGCCACTAAGGCGGGATACCCGCAGATAAGGGAAGGAGACAAGACAAGGAGAACAAACACCCTACAGACGCTACTAACCGGCTAACTGTCTAACGCTAAGTAGAGCGCTAGGACAGGGATCTGAACAGCCAGACATAATACACACCCTGTCTCGGTAACGAGACACAATAAACAGGCGAGTAGCGAAAAGGCACAAATAAATAGACAGTCAACAAATGAAGAATGAAATGATATAATAAGAGGCGGCGAAAAAACAGATCTGTTAAATGGCTAATTCCATAAGCTAGAACTAACAGTCATATGCAGAACCTAAAGGAGGGTAAACGAATTAATTGTCTTACTTTTTGAAATAGCATTTTAGGGGTATGTTAACAGTGATTTATACAGCAACACTTGCCATGTGACTGACATTTTGGTTAATGTATTATTTAGACTTGTACTGTTTTTTTTTTCAGTATACCATTGTTTTTTTATTGGACATTTCTCTTATATAGCACTATTTCTCATTCCCCCTCTACCTAACAGGTTAAGGAGAGGATATCAGCCTGCCTGGCTGACATTTCTATGTGGATGGCTACTCATCACCTGAAGCTCAACCTTCACAATACGGAACTGCGCTTCATACCTCACAGGACCTCCCCACTGCAAGCCCTCTCCATCACCATCGACGGTACTATGGTAGCTGCCTCCCGCTCTGCAAGGAACCTGGGGATGGTCCTGGATGACCAGCTGGACTTCATGGAGCACATCAGGGCAACAGCACGGTCCTGCAGGTTCCTCCTGTACAACATCAGGAGGATTCAACCATACCTGATCACCTACTCGACCCAGCTTCTCGTCCAGACCATGGTTGTCTCACGTCTGGATTACTCCTCCCAAAGTTTTCACACACCACCCCCCTGCTGAGGTCAGTCCACTGGCTGCCAGTCGCCGCCAGGATCAGGTTCAAAGTTCTGACCCTGGCCTACGCTGCAGCCAAAAGGACAAGCCCTTCCTACCTGCAGGACATAATACAACACTAAACTCCAGCTTGACCACTTCGCTCTGCTCGTCCGGACTGCGGAGCTTCTCCACCCTAGCTCCCCAGTGGTGGAACGAACTCTTCACTCCTCTACGTTCTGATCACGCACTGCCTGCTTTCCGTCATGGTCTGAAGACACACCTCCTTGACTGACTTACAAATCTAGTACCAGTACTGTTTTTCGCTTGTTTCCTGTTCCTTAATTCTTAGTTGATTTTATAGTTTATAATGTCTTGTTGTCTTAGACATAGCTTACTGTGTACTATACTCAATGTTCATGACTATGGATAGCTGCTATGTTATGATAAGAAATTAGCTCTATCTGAACTGATGTCATTGACCTTCGGTATGGACTTATTGTGCGTCGCTTTGGATAAAAGCATCTGCCAAATGAATGCAATGTAAATAAAGTTTATTATTATTATTATTTCATGCAAACTTATGCACTTTTTGCCTTGTAAGTCGCTCAGTATAAGCGCATCTGCCAAATGAATAAATGTCTGTATTGATACACTTCTGTAATGCGATGGACCCTTTCTAGATTAAATAAGCTAAATGTCCAGCTAATAAAAGCTTGAAGACGCTGAATTTCAATACGTCAGTGAATTAATACAAAATTAATTTTACAGTGCATTGTGTACACTATATATTCATGTATTGTAAATTATCTCTTATCTTTCAAAACCTGATGGCCAGTATACAGCATATAGTAATAATAATGTTTATCATTTTAGTCATATAAAAGTTAGAAATTGTATATACCACAACATCTGATATTGATTACAATGAAAACACCAATTTAAAATGGGTAGAAAATAATTTTTATATAATTACCAATAAAATCTCAGATCATGGGATAGACTACATTAAAGGTTGTATCAGCGATTTTTGGGTGACGTCACTTTTGAAGCGAAATCCCAAACAAACATACTTATGAATAATTATGTTATGTTTTAAAAAATAGTGTTCAAGCATCCAGAATTATAACCACGTTAATAACGTTTGTAAGAAACCAAACCGTTTGTAAATCCGTCAAGATTTCAGCGAGATAAGAGTATTAGCGTTTGTGCAGATCATTGTGATTGGTTGGAATACTGTTTATTTTGGTTTTGAGTGGTTGGTAGTACCATTTGTTTTTGTGTACGATCTCGGAGCATAGGCTGCCTACAGAGACGCGGTTTTTTGACGGCCTGCTTATGGGGCGGGCAGCTAGCGGATCGTGAGGAAAAATCAGATGAATGTGATCATTTATGTTTCCACCAAAAATCGCTGATACAACCTTTAACAATTATTTTTTTTAATATATATTTTTTTACATACAGCTGACACCCTTGTCATTTTTATGTATTTAAAGGGAATGCTTTCATTCCTACAAAGCTTTCACACTAGGCTACTGCATGCTGTTCACTTCTGTCTGCTTATTATTTATCAACCTGCTGGATTTGGAAAGCATTATAAATGTCTAGAAGTATCTAAGATAATTATCTAAGTATTAAAAGTTGGCTTCATGTGAGTAGCGTGATCCCATTCGCAATAAACGGAGGGCATCTTCGTGTGTGTTTACGGTTGTATCAAGCGGAACTACATTTCGGCGCCATTTTATTGCTTTGCGCTAAGGAAAGTATTACTGGGAACTGTAGTTCTTTTTTTGCAAATATATTCTCTATATACGTAATTATATAGTAATGGATAATGCATTATCTTGCTAACAGCCTAGTTATGCTAGCTACTTTAAACCAGAGCTAGGTACCTAGCTAGCTTCATGTGTTTTAGCTGCTAGTAGACAGTCTATTAATTATATATATATTTAAATATTAATAGCTATTGATAGTCCAAAGTAGATGGCAGTTCTCTATCTGTAATGTCATTAAACTACAATTTTCTGGCATGTTGACCACCCTGACATGGATTAATTAGAATATAAATATACCCAAATTGCAAACTATGAAATTAAATACAAGAGCTATGGAAGGGTCAAAGGTCATCAGTAGGATTAGGGTTATGGGTTCCTTAAAATCTACAGGAAGTATGAATATATCCATGGCCTACATTACATAAGCAAAAGAACAGACCCCTAGCACACATAGAAGCTCTATAGCACCACCTACAAATCTCAATTATTTAAAAACCCTCCTACCTGGAGCACAAAGGCAGCCAAGCCTCCCAAATTTAGTATACAAGGACATCTCAGCACCCCCTATGACATATATATTTGCATGTAAGCATAAATTAAACTTGTCCTAATTAATTTGACTAATGATGAAAAATAGGTCTATGAAGGCTGTTCTGGCTTGCTAGCTAGATAATACATTAGCAATTACAAGATAATTACGTATATAGGGAATATATTTGCACAAAAAAAAACTGCAAGTCCCAGTAATACTTTCCTTAGCGCAAAGCAATAAAATGGCGCCGAAATGTAGTTCCGCTTGATACAACCGTAAACACACACGAATTCTTAATGTAGTCTATCCCATGATCTGAGATTTTATTGGTAATTATATAAAAATTATTTTCTACCCATTTTAAATTGGTGTTTTCATTGCAATCAATATCAGATGTTGTGGTATATACAACTTCTAACTTTTATATGACTAAAATGATAAACATTATTATTACTATATGCTGTATATTGACCATCAGGTTTTGAAAGATGAGATAATGTGATGCTCTCACTCCCGTCCTGTTGTGTCCCGTGTTTTACCTGTTTCCTCTCGTATCGTGTTTGTAGTCCTGATTGTTCCTCCGTGCTGCAGGCTGGGCGTGGTTTTCCCTTTCATGTCACTCTGTTCCACTGCTCTGTGTCCGCCTTTCCCTTTCCGTCTTTCCGCATGCATTCTGCACACTCTGCTCCGTTTATCACTCACGCATACATTCGCACGCCGCACTTATTCATCCGCATGCATTCTGCACACTCTCTGCTCCGTTAATCACTCACGCATACATTCGCACGCTGCACTCTGCTCTGTTAATCACTTGCGCATACATTCGCACGCTGCACTTAATTGTTACCGTTTAACTTGTGTATTTAGTCACCCGGTGTTCGTTGTCTGGGGCTAGTTCCTAAGGTGTTGTTTAAACCAAGTTCACTAAGTCTTGTTCGCTAAGTCTCTGGTCTTGTCTCGTGGATACATTGTATCTAGTCCTGTCTTGCCTAACTTAAAAGCCTCGTCTTGTATTCGGCGTTAACTCGCTATTCCTGCCCTGTCCGGTTTTCATCAGCTCTCGCCAGGAACGGCGTAATCACGCTGTTCATCCTGTCCTGCCTCGCTGTACTAACTCTGTTCTGCTCTAGTCTACCAGCCTGCAGCTGTGTGTGTGAATCCTGCCGCTGTGGTTGCATCCAGCCGATGCTCCAGCTCAGCTAACCTGCAGCTTAGTGTGCATCCTGCGTGTGCTGCTGCTTCCGCCAACCTGCTGCTGGGTGTGCATCCAGCCGGTGCTCCAGCCCTGCTCCCTGCAGCTGTTCGTGCCACTCCACTCTGTCCTGTCTCCCGCTCCCCGCTCCTCCTCTGCTCAACCAGCCCGGATTCCAGCCACCATCCAGTCCCTGGCCTCTCCCGTTCCCGCTGATCCCCTGCCTCATCCATTCCTGGTTGTCAGTCTTGATTTATGTCTCTCTATGCTTCCGGAGGAATTCTGGGCGAAGCAATAAATTATTGAAGTATCTCTGAACTTCCTATGTGTGAGTCGTGCATTTGGGTCCAGTTCATACTCGGAACATAACAGATAATTTACAATACATCAATATATAGTGTACACAATGCACTGTAAAATTAATTTTGTATTAATTCACTCAGAGACGTATTGAACGTCAGCGTCTTCAAGCTTTTATTAGCTGGACATTTAGCTTAATATAAAAAGGGTCCATCACATTACAGAAGTGTATCAATACAGACGTTTATTCATTTGGCAGATGCGCTTATACTGAGCGACTTACAAGGCAAAAAGTGCATAAGTTCGCATAAAATAATAAACTTTATTTACATTACATTCATTTGGCAGATGCTTTTATCCAAAGCGACGCACAATAAGTCCATACCGAAGGTCAATGACATCAGTTCAGATAGAGCTAATTTCTTATCACATAGCAGCTATCCATAGTCATGAACATTGAGTATAGTACACAGTACACTATGGCTAAGAATTAAGGAACAGGAAACAAGCGAAAAACAGTACTGGTACTAGATTTGTTAGTCAGTCAAGGTGGAGTCTGAAGAAGTGTGTCTTCAGACCACGACGGAAAGCAGGCAGTGTTTGATCAGAACGTAGAGGAGTGAAGAGTTCATTCCACCACTGGGGAGCTAGGGTGGAGAAGCTCCGCAGTCCGGACGAGCAGAGCGAAGTAGTCGAGCTGGAGTTTAGTGTTGTATTATATCCTGCAGGTAGGAAGGGCTTGTCCTATTGGCTGCAGCGTAGGCCAGGGTCAGAATTTTGAACCTGATCCTGGCGGCGACCGGCAGCCTGTGGACTGACCTCAGCAGGGGGGTGATGTGTGAAAACCTTGGGAGGAGTAATCCAGGCGTGAGACAACCATGGTCTGGAAGAGAAGCTGGGTCGAGTAGGTGGTCAGGTATGGTCGAATCCTCCTGATGTTGTACAGGAGAAACCTGCAGGACCGTGCTGTTGCCCTGATGTGCTCCATGAAGTCCAGCTGGTCATCCAGGACCATCCCCAGGTTCCTTGCAGAGCGGGAGGCAGCCACCATAGTACCGTCGACGGTGATGGAGAGGGCTTGCAGTGGGGAGGTCCTGTGAGGTATGAAGCACAGTTCCGTATTGTGAAGGCTGAGCTTCAGGTGATGAGTAGCCATCCACATAGAAATGTCAGCCAGGCAGGCTGATATCCTCTCCTTAACCTGTTAGGTAGAGGGGGGAATGAGAAATAGTGCTATATAAGAGAAATGTCCAATAAAAAAACAATGGTATACTGAAAAAAAAAAACAGTACAAGTCTAAATAATACATTAACCAAAATGTCAGTAACATGGCAAGTGTTGATGTATAAATCACTGTTAACATACCCCTAAAATGCTATTTCAAAAAGCAAGATTTGCATGCTAACAATTAATTCAGGGAGCAAAGGTGCAATCTAAATAGGTGAGTCTTGAATCTACGCCAGAAGATGGTCAGAAGGGCAGAAGGGCCAAGACCAGGGGCCTCATTTATAAAAAGTACTTTCGATCAAATTTGAATATTTGGCGTACGTAAAAAATCATGACAATGTAGTGATTTATAAAATTTCAACGTGACTCCATTTGACCGTGGAAATGGTCGTAGCTCCACATCAGGTCTTCACTTGACATACGCACATTACCTGCTGGTTATGCCGAAGTATTGTAGGCTTGAGAGCCGCGCGTGAACGCTTATTTGGCATGGAAAATTATCGTTGTTGTTATCAGCCTACAAAATTTGTTTAATTCTAAATTGAAAAGGAAACTGATAGTCTAATTACTGAATTTTAAGTCTTCCTTACATTATATACCATTATTATTGCATTGCCTCTCAAGCTTCTGGATTTGAGAATTTTTTTCATGTTCATTTTAATAAGTCTTACATCAGCTAGTATAATGCAAGTAATAGCCTACAAGACTAGCCTATAAATAGCACCCCACACAGATAAAGTAGAGACGAAGAAGCTCGAGAATTATACATCATATTGCATTAAAATGCAATTACGAAATAAGAAAGGTATTCTATGAATGTACTATAACTATAAGCATAAACTATAAAGTACAATACTGGCAGCTTACCCATTCGCTTTATTTGACCATGAAATAAAAATGGTGGATCTCCGTTTTGTCTCGTAATTCATCTGAGAAAATCGTAAAGTCACGTGGTGTGTAATCTCTGATTCGTAAAATATGTACGAATTTTCAGGTACTGGAATTTCGTAGAATAGATACGAATGGGCTGTGAGACCAGGTTGCCCATTCGGTCATGGTTGGGAGGCCTCCCACTTTACCAGCAGTCCACCCACTGTCAATTTCCGACTACTATGGAAACCTAAAGGTGACAAAAGTCACTAATAGGCTATCTGGATTGTGAAAAATAAAAAGATTTTAATCATTTCCTTAGCCTCCCATCAGTCGATAAAATAAATTTTAAAATAATTTATTTTACTCTCCCATTTATCTTTTTATTTTTCAACTCCTCACTTTTCCTATTTTCTCGGTCCTAGCATGCGTTTAATAATTTATCTATTTCCAATTTTCCCCATGCAACATATCCCATTTTCCTCACCACATTTATTAGTGACTTTTGTCACCTTTAGGATTCTGCAGTGGAAGACGATAGGCTATCTATCTATTTTGCATTGATTTAATTGAATGTAATTGAGTTAAGAGGTACGAGATAAGGGTAACAAAGCATATTTTAGATGAAATCTGATACATTTGGTTTTTCTAAGTATTACTGATTGACCCTGGTCCAAATCTTGATAAATTACTGCAGTCAGCGTAAGAATCTGGCTCAAAAGTGTCTCTAGTGGTAAAACGTTAGGCACTGCGAGTTCAATCTTTGATTGGCCAGACATTTTCTCCAGCTGACGTATTCCTCCCGGTGACTTAATAGAAAGCTGTACAGCTACGCCAACCGATAGTTCGTGGCTACACCCTGAAGTTTTGGAGTGAGGGCGGGCAGCGCAGTGGCTGATCTGCGTGGAGAGGAGATAGAGAGAGCGAGCGAGCGATATAGCTAGCTTACCGTTTAATATTCTAGTTATTGTAGCCTATTTATTTTTGCTATATTTCTTTTATAGTTAGCTTGATAGTCCCTTGTTATTTGATAGTTTGTTTTTCAGTCTAGCTTAGCAAGTAGCTAGCTAGTTAATTTATTAAAAATAAATATATAGTATAAAGCATATGAAAACTGCGTGTCTGACAGGGATGTGGAGAGCTACTCTCTGTGTTGCATGCATGGTGTGGATATTTCCTGTATTTTTATGTTAAAACAAAACAAAATTTGTTCACACTGTGCCCTTGCTGGCCTGTTTATGTCAAATATTTTTTGTGAGCAAACTATTACTCGCACTGCACGACACCGTTCAGTTTGAGCTGCAGTGCTGACTGTGGACGAGAGCAGTTATTTATATTTTGTTGGTTAATGAAGTCACTTTTGGTAACCAATGGTAACCAATATTGTTGATATCTTGCACATAGGTTTTCATGCCTGCCATTATCTATTAAAATCTTTAGCCACCACAATTATTTGTCTGATTCAAGTTGATTTAATTCCTGAATTTAACTTTTCACATAATGACTGTGTAGGCCTACATACAAATTCAGCAAGGTGCTCATTTTAAAACAGTTAAACAGTCACTGAGACACCCCACACACTTACAACCGAGTCGTGTTGCATGAGCTTGTGGCACTTTTAATGCAGTTTTTCTGTCTTACTAGCCTACATAACAGCTTTGATAGCCTAAGTAAGCTACGTTAGCATTAATGTATGGTTAGCTCTCATCTTAATTTGGATACTTTTTTAGTAACAGACTAGTTAACATTGTTAAAGACTGCTAAGTTGGTCATGAATTAATTAAGCTTCCCCCATAGGGGGTGGCTTATACCAGATGTTGGGTTTCTTTCTACATTGATTTCCCGCAGGAATTATATGCATCATCAGACTCCATGTCCATCCACTAGTCCAAAATCACTCTCTTTTTTTTTTCTTTTCTGGCCGGTTAATTTTGTGGCGGCAGAATCTCAAAAACCACAAGGCCATGGAACTAGTCCTTGTACATCAGAGATATATGTTTACTTCAGTTAACCATCTATTTGTTTTGTGACTGTGACCTACTTTTCCAACATGGCCGCCCTACCGGACAAAAACAAGTTTTTGCTGATAACTCGAGAACTATATATCAGATCGGGACAAACAAAGTATCAACTTGAAGCTTGACTCAAATTACATATTTCTCAAACTAACTATGTAGGTCAGAGGTCAAGGTCAAGGTCATATGGCTAATTGAAAGCGGTGCGACACAAATTGGCACTCAAATTTTGTGGAGGCGGAATCTCAGAAACTGCAAGGCCCTGGAACTAGTCCTTGTACATCAGATATGTATATTTACTGAAGTTGTGCAACATCTATTTGTTTTGTGACCTTGACCCACATATTTCTCAAATGACAACTATATAGGTCAGAGGTCAAGGTCATATGGCCAATTGAAAAAGAGGTGCAACAAAAAATGTAAATTTTTTTGGCCTACAATTGTCCATACTGTATGTCATTGTTCATCAGAGATGTATATTTACTGAAGTTGTGCAACATCTATTTGTTACATATTACATATTACATATCTGCTACATATTTACAAGGCATAGTTCTCCTATGGTGAGTCATGGTCTGCAATATAAAAGGGACTTATATTGAAATTGGAATTGCAGTGCATTGGGAAGAAAAACAAACCAAGGCAGTGGAAGGTCAGGCGGGGGGAGGCTTTTTTCCTGATCGCTCAGCGATCTGAATTTCTAGTTCATATTATGTTGTTTGACTTCCACAAATGCACATTGCACACATGTTCGTTTCCGACGTCAGTTAGCAGCACAGCTAAAAATGAAACAAAAATCGGGTTATACGAAACATAAACAAAAAGAACAGCGGGAGAAAACAAAAGCTGCATTAACATATGCAGCCAACCACTAACTAACTTCTTTTTGAAGCATAATCAACCCAATGAGGGGCCTGGGTAAAAGCCGGAATGGAACGGCGGAAGGAAGCTCAGAATGGCCAAGAGTGATCTATACCAAAAAATACCTCTGTTCAAATTCTTACAGCACTCAATGCGCATCAATACAATCTTAACAGTTTCTGAATGGGCATCCTATGTACTTTCATTTGAGCACGGAATTTCCAGGAAATATATGAGAAATTGATCAAAACTAATAGCATTAGCAGACATGTTTCAGAGCCCCTCATCACTCTTTCGGAATAAGACATCAAGATAATGTTTTCACCTTTTGAAAGTGCAGATATTCTTCTTTAAAATGAATATATTCAATCCGTGATGATTCAATTATAAGTTGATCAAAATTATATTTTGATGGAAAAGGCCTGTTGGAGAGGATATGAATATATTTCAATATCAAGCCCTAAAAATCACATTCCGCATTCACACATCAAGGCATAATGTATACCAAATCAGATCTGCCCTTCCAGGAAATGTACATGATGTTATGAGTTCATGCAGAAATTGTGCATTATTTGGACTGCAATCAAGTCTGACCATTACATCTACCATAAGTCAGTTATCATTCAGAGCCCCTTATAACCCCAAGAGAATAAGACATCAAGATGAGATTTTCACCTTTAGAAAGTACAGAGCTCTCAGTTTAAGATGAGAGCTCTGTACTTTCTCCAGATCTCCAGTCTTTGATGACTCAATGATAAGTCGATCAAAATCATGTTTTAATGACATCAGTCTGTTGGAATTAAATGGTGTCCATTTCCTCCCCAAGCCCCAAAAATCACATTCCGCATTCAGACATCAAGGCATGGTGTATACCAAATGAAAGCTCAAGATCTGCCCTTCGAGTACATGCATATGATGTTATGGTTTTCACAAATAAAATTCAAAAATTAATTTCTCTAAATATATGTAGATTGAAACTGGATTCACTATTAGAGCCAGTTAGACCCCAGAGTTAGACTATTTTTAAAGGGAAATTGGTGATGTTTAATTTGATGTGTAACACTTTCTGGGCAGTAAATAGGAACACAGTCTTTTGGGGTTTGGAGTGGAATTAGGACACACACATCACCAAGTGGACATATACAGTTGAAGTCGGAAGTTTACATACACTTAGGTTAAAGTCATTAAAACTCATTTTCAACCGCTCCACAGATTTCATGTTAGCAAACTAGTGTTGGCAAGTCAGTTAGGACATAGGCTGCTAATACAGAAACCTCCCCGTGGTGCAGCCTGGGAAACGCTGACTGGTACAATCTGATATCACTATCTGATCACTATCACCAGTAGGCCAATATCTGTATACTTACCCGAGCAATCTATTGGATGACGACGCCAAAGATGCCGCAGAGACACTTACGCCCCTCGGGGCCTGCGCTGTCAATCGCCTCAATTAACATTGAAGGCTTCTCCAGATGCAAGGCAGACATACTAGCGACAGTGGTGAAACACTTCGACATAGTGTGCATGCAGGAAACCCACATCGGTCCTGCTCAACACCGACCCGCCCTGCCTGGAATGAAGCTGGTGGCGGAGACCCGTCACAGACAGTACGGATCAGCCGTATTCAGCAGACCAAACCTCACGATTGAAGAGGTCTGCACCCACACCACCGAAGGGCAAATGGAAACCATCACAGTTGCCCTCCCAAATGTCTCTGTCACATCAGTGTACAAACCCCCCAAAAGTCCATTCTCCCATACCGAACTGCCAGACAGATGCAAGAGGAAATTCCAGATCAGCATTGGGGACTTCAATGCCCATGGCACATCGTGGGGCTATAAAGAGAACAACCAAGATGGAGATGCAGTCGAAACCTGGCTTGAGTCGAAACATCTGACCCTGATCCATGACGCCAAACTGCCAAAATCCTTCCATAGCGCCAGATGGAAACAAGGATATAACCCAGACCTTGTCTGTGTGAGCAGCGAGCTAGCATCCAGAGCAGTGAAAGAGGTCTTGGACCCCATCCCCCACTCACAACACCGACCTATCACCATAACCATCCGATCCGTTCTCCAAGCAACAACCGTCCCCTTCCGTAGAAGGTTCAATCTGCGGAAAGCCGACTGGCTGTTGTACCAACAGGAGATCGAAGACTCAATCCCCAGCATCCCACCACACCCCAACAGCTATACCACGTTTACAGACCTGCTGAAAAGGTCAGCTAGACGACACATCCCAAGAGGATGCCAGACCGAGTACATCCCCGGGTTGTCAGAAACATCTAGTGACCTACTCCAAGCCTATCATACGGCATACCACGAGGACCCTTTCTCCTCCACCACCACGGAACTCGGAGAGATCCTACTAAACAAAGTTGGGGAAGATCGCAGGCAAGTCTGGAAGGAGCTGATAGAAAACACCAACATGACCAACAACAGCAGGAAGGCGTGGGCCACGATTCGCCGCCTTGGTGCAGACCATACCACACCACCAACACTCACAACAGTCACAGCAAACTCGGTTGCAGCACAGCTGGTGCTGAATGGGCGCAGCCAAACTCGCCGCAGACCCACAGGAGAATACCGCCGGACAGCGGTATCAGACCACCCACAACCAGCAAGTGCCCTTACCAAGCCCTTCGACCCAGAAGAACTTGAAGCAGCACTGTGCTTGCTGAAACCCGGGAAAGCAGCAGGAATCGATGATGTATTGGCGGAAATGATACAGCACCTGGGACCTAAAGCAAAGTCCTGGCTCCTAGAAATGCTGAACTCATGTATGGCAAAGAAAACCATCCCACCCGTATGGAGAAAAGCCAAGACTGTCGCTATCCCCAAACCCGGAAAGGACCCATCATCACCAAAGAGCTACAGACCAATTTCCCTCCTCTGCATAACCTACAAGCTCTATGAGAGGCTATTACTCCAACGCCTAACACCACTTATAGACTCCAAGCTCACTAAAGATCAAGCCGGTTTCCGTCCTGGCCGCTCTTGTGCTGGGCAGCTACTGAACCTCACCCAACACATTGAGGACGGTTTTGAGTGCAAACTCATCACCGGAGCAGCTTTCATAGACCTCACCGCTGCCTATGACACTGTCCAGCACCGCGCCATGATCAGGAAACTTTTGGACATGACTGGCGACCTCGACCTCTGCCAAGTCATAAAAAGTCTCCTCAACAACCGGCGCTTCTTCGTCCAACTAAACGACAAGAAGAGCAAATGGAAAGCCCAAAAGAACGGCCTACCACAAGGCAGTGTACTGGCCCCTCTCCTCTTCAACATCTACACCAACGACCAACCACTCCCCCCACAATGCCGCCGCTTCATCTATGCTGATGACCTCTGCATCACCACCCAACAAGAGAGCTTCCATAAAATCGAACCCGTCCTGGAAAGTGCCCTCCAAGAGATGTCCACCTACTACAATAACAACCACTTGAAACCCAACCCATCAAAAAACCCAGCTATGCAGTTTCCATCTGAAAAACCGAGATGCAGGGAAAGAACTGAACATCTCATGGGATGGCCACAAACTCTTGAACCATCCCCATCCTGTATACCTTGGAGTCACACTCGACAGGACACTCTCCTTCAAAACCCACCTTCAGAACACCAAAGCCAAGGTCAACACCCGCAATAACATCCTGCGCAAACTGGTCAACTCAAAGTGGGGCGCTGATCCACCAACCATCCGTGCAACGGCCCTAGCCCTGTGCTTCTCCACAGCTGAGTATGCCTGCTCAAGCTGGAGCCGCTCCCACCATACCAAACTGGTAGACACGGCCCTCAACGACACCTGCCGCATCATCACGGGCTGCATAAAGACAACGCCAGTCCCGTGCCTCTATGCACTAGCCGGCATTGCCCCCCCTCACACCAGACGTTCCATCGTCGCCCGAGATGAGCGGAGAGCACAGGAGTCTGACATGAGGCACCCCCTGTACGGACACACAGCACCCCCATCCAGACTGAAATCCAGAGCCAGTTTCCTGCATACAGTCCCCCCTCTCCAGTCCACCAAAGAAACGGCACGGACCAACATCTGGAGGGTTGAATGGCACCAACTAAACACCCGAGCCCAAGAATGGATGGAGAGAGGAATAACACCAACTGAATGCCTCGCCAGCGGACACGACCTCCCATGGCCGACTTGGAAGACCCTCAACAGACTGCGGGTGGAGCAGGGGAGGTGCAAAGCACTGCAGAAGACATGGAACTACCACACAGAGGACACGTGTGGCTGTGGAGCAGTACAGACAATGTCCCACCTGCTGGAATGTGACGACGCCCCCCAGTGCAGCCCCCAGGATCTGGCTGAACCGACTCCATCAGCTGTGTCCTGCGCCAGATACTGGCAGAATGACATCTAAGATTGCAAAGGACTCGAAGAAGAAGAAGGACTCGAAGAAGAAGTTAGGACATCTATTTTGTGTATGACACAGGTAATTTTTCCAACAATTGTACAGACAGATTATTTCACTTTTAATTCACTATATCACAATTCCAGTGGGTCAGAATTTTACATGCACTAAGTTCTTTGCCTTTAAACAGCTTGGAAAATTCTAGAAAATGATGTCATGGCTTTAGAAACTTCTGATAGGCTAATTGACATTATTTGAGTTAATTGGAGGTGTACCTGTGGATGTATTTTAAGGCCTACCTTCAAACTCAGTGCCTCTTTGCTTGACATCATGGGAAAATCAAAAGAAATCAGCCAAGATTGTGGACCCCCACAAGTCTGGTTCATCCTTGGGAGAAATTTCCAAATGCCTGAAGGTACCACGTTCATCTGTACAAACAATAGTCCGCAAGTATAAACACCATGGGACCATGCAGCCGTCATACCGGTCAGGAAGGAGACGCGTTCTGTCTCCTAGAGATGAACGTGCTTTTGGTGCGAAAAGTGCAAATCAATCCCTGTCATGGGTTTTCAGTCTTCTTTTGTTTCTGCGGGTCGTTCTTCCTCTGGGTGGCGTGGGGCCGCTCTTGCCCTGTTTTTCCATCTCCGTTCCGGGCCTTCGCTCTTTCATTCCTTAATTTCCCTCACCTGTCCCTTATTACCGGCCGGCTTTATAAGCTCGATGTTTCCTGTTTCCGGTTTTCCTTAGTTGTTGTCTTGCGACTTCACTTAGCCGGTAATGTATAGGATTTGGGAGACTGCTTTTCTTGTTGATACAAATAAGCAAAGCAGGAAATCCCGTTAGCAATCTTAGTAAGGTTTATATCTTAGGATCTCTTTTTGCCTTTCACTTGCTTTCATTTCTTCTGCCTTTTGTTCTTCCTCCTTTGGAGGTGTTCCTCTGTTACCTGTTGTCTGCTTTCTTGGTTGAAAGCAAGAGGTCTTTTCATTTCACTCTTTACCATTCGTATCTGCGAGTTCTCACCCTGTTAGGATCGTTTTCTTTTCTTTCCTGTTTCATTCGCCCCCTTTATTTTTCTCTCCTATTTTATGAGAGTTGAGGTGAATTCTCCCCTTTTGCGGATTATATTCTGCGTTTGTGGCTATTTCTAAGGAAATAGCTTTTAGATTCCCTCTTTCGCATCTGGTCCTCCGAACCCGACCCTCTTACAATCCCAGAACAACAGCAAAGGACCTTGTGAACATGCTGGAGTGAACAGGTACTAAAGTATCTATATCCACAGTAAAATGAGCCCTATATCGACATAACCTGAAAGGCTGCTCAGCAAGGAAGAAGCCACTACTCCAAAACCGCCATAAAAAGCCAGACTACAGTTTACAACTGCACATGGGGACAAAGATCTTACTTTTTGGAGAAATGTCCTCTGGTCTGATGAAACAAAAATTGAACTGTTTGGCCATAAAGCTTGGTCGCAAATGGCTCTTCCAAATGGACAATAATCCAAAGCATACTTCCAAAGTTGTGGCAAAATGGCTTAAGGACAACAAAGTCAAGGTATTGGAGTGGTCATCAGAAAGTCCTGACCTCAATCCAATCGAAAATTTGTGGGAAGAACTGAAAAAGCGTGTGCGAGCAAGGAGGAATACAAACCTGACTCAGTTACACCCGTTCTGTCAGGAGCAATAGGCCAAAATTCCAGCAACTTATTGTGAGAAGCTTGTAGAAGGCTGCCTGAAACGTTTGACCCCAGTTAAACAATTTAAAGGCAATGCTACCAAATACTAACATAGTGTATGTAAACTTCTGACCCACTGGGAATGTGATGAAAGAAATAAAAGCTGAAATAAATCATTCTCTCTACTATTATTCTGACATTTCACATTCTTAAAATAAAGCTGGGATCCTAGCTGACCTAAGACAGGGAATGTTTACGAGGATTAAATGTCAGGAATTGTGAAAAACTGAGTTTAAATTTGGCTAAGGTGTATGTAAACTTCCGACTTCAGCTATAAGTGTTCAGTCATTAAATAATAGATATTTTCTGTACAAACCCATACCATCATATACATGTACACAAAGGGCAGATCAAGAGCTTTCATTGGGTATACACCATGCCTTGATGTGTGAATGCGGAATATGATTTTTGGGGCTTGGAGAGGAAATGGACACCATTTCATCTTAACAGACTGATTTCATCATTGAGTCATCAAGAACTGGAGATACCCATCTTAAACAGAGAGCTCTACACCTTCTAAAGGTGAAAATCTCATCTTGATGTTTTATTTTGTTAGGGTTATAAGAGGGTTTGAATGATAACTGACCTATGGTAGATGTAATGGTCAGACTTGATTGCAGTCCAAATAATGCATGATCTGTGTACAAACCAAGGGGCCAAGACTGGGCTTTCATTTTGAAGCTCACTTCCTGGTTGGGCTGGGAGCGGCAATTGTGCCATTGCTCACTAGTGTCACTGCGATTGGCTCCAGTATAGGTCTTTCACCATTTTAGTCAATGGCAGCAATGTGGTCAAAATACTCACTCAATAAATTTTTCCCACAAAAAAATGTAATTGCAATAGGTGATTAAAAAATTTAAAAATTTAAAAAAATTTAATTGCCTTTCCTTCATCTAATGCCTCTGCATGTGCTGATTTTTTTAAATATTGTGTTGTTTGGACAGGGTATTAACATTTGTTCAGGACCAATCAGAGGGACAGGTTGAGTACTCTTCGGCTCCACGGAGCAGACGCAGTTTTCGAAAAATGCATCCGGAGACTCAATTCGGTTTTTACGAGGCTGTGAGAAGGCAATGGGTGACGTCACAGTGACTTTGTCCATATTTTTATACAGTCTATGGTACAGACCCATAACATCATATACATATATCTGAAGGGCAGATCCCAAGCTTTCATATGGTATACACTATGCCCTGATGTGTGAACGTGGAATGTGATTTTGGGGGCTTGGAGAGGAAATGGACACCATTTCATTCCAACAGACTGATGATGATTTTGATTGAATTATCATTGAGACATCGAAGACTGGATGTACTCATCTTAAACTGAGAGCTCAGTCCTTTCTAATGGTGAAAATCTCATCTTGATGTCTTATTCCACTAGCGTTATAAGGGGCTCTGAATGATAACTGACTTATGGTAGATACAGTATAATGGTCAGACTTGATAGCAGTCCAAATAATGCACAAGCCATGTCATCAAATGCACATACTCGAAGGGCAGATCCAGGGCTTTCGTTTCGTATATGATGTGTGAATGTGGAATGAGATTTTTGGGGCTTTATATTTAAATATATCCTTATCCTCTCCAACAGGCCTTTTCCATCAAAATATAATTTTGATTCACTATAATTGAGTCATCAAGGATTGAGTATACTCATTTAAAAAAAAGACTCTGCACTTTCAAAAGGTGAAATCCTTATCTTGATGTTTTATTCCGAAAGGGTGATGAGGGGCTCTGAAATATGTTTGATAATGCTATTAGTTTTGATCAATTTTTCATATATTTCAAATTTATATTTCATGAAAATTTTATTCTCAAATGGAAGTACATATGATGCCCATTCAGAAACAATTAAAATGATATTGATATATAGAATTGGGCATTCCACAGCAAGTGCTGCAGGCATTTGAACTTTTTGCCACAGAGCACCTATTAGCCATTCCGAGCTTCCTTCCGCAATTCCATTCCGGCTTTTACTCAGGCCCCCCAATGAGGGCTCAAGTTGAGACTGTCTCAATTTGGAGAACGTAATCAACAAGTTTGCCAGGGCAAAAGAACAAAGAATTGACCTGTAAGAACGATCGCGTTCACATAGACAAGGAAACACAATGAATGAACTTAATTTTTTGACGTAGCCTAGGCTATGCCATTTTAAATGTACTACATAAATGAATGAATGAACTGAATTTCTCACATAGACCTACCGTTTCAAAAATAACTATTTTGTTTTGTGTCGAAACATTAGCCTGTATTTTCAAAAGCAAAATAAGATGACGAGTTGGATGGATAAAACCGCATGCAATGTCATAGCAAATTGATTTGTTTTTGTCAGAATAATAGTCAAGTAAATCTTTATTTGCAGACATTAATTATACTATTGCTACTGAGTGTATTACTTGCGTGAAGTGATTCATGTTATATCAGCATTTTAGAGAGATGAAGACTTGGCAACTGGGAAATATGAGCTCCGAGGAGCACTTGAAGGATAGAGAGGTAAAAGGTTAGTGGTGAAACGTCACAACTCGGGAGCTCAGGTTGCAAAATGATCTCCGACTTAACCACTTTAATTACGACTTGGAGGTTCGTTCAAGTGCAAATGTCCATGTCAGAAACCGACTCGTATTTCCGATAATTCCGACAGCACTTGAATTAAGCATATGTCTCTGGCTCGCCGACATAAGGTCATATACATTTTTTTAACTTTTGATTGACTAGTGTTATAAATTAAATTCAAAAGCGACATATATTAGGGCCCCCTGCTTACCTAATTTGCCCCCCCTGAGCTGATCATGTAGTTATGCCACTGCTTCCTGCACATCAGGATCAAATCAGACTCATATAGCTGTTATGTGAGCTGAGCTGACTGTGCTGTTATCCTGCCACTGCATGTGAATGCTCAGGTTTGCTGTGTGCCGTGTTGGGGTTGGAGTATCAGTCCAGGGTCACTGTCATGGTTGTGTGCACCCCTCTCTTCACATATTTTAGATACGCTGCTATAGCATAATGCCCTGGGGCTTTCCATATTACATTCTGGTCTCCACATTTGTAATTGTTACTCTCCTAATTATATAAATGCCTCACCATTTCCATTTCTTTCCCCAGGGGCTTCTGTCTTTCCTTCGCCCTGAGTGTGCGGACTGCTCCAGTCCTGCCTCCCACCCGGCGTTCACGGACCGCTCCAGCCCTGTCCCTCCCCTGGATCAAGCCCATGCTTTGACGCAACTTGGAGTCCCAGATGTATCACCCTGCCACTCTGAATTGCATACCATATTGGACTTTCTCCTTTCCAACTAGATTACTATCTCATACTTTAACCTGCTCAACCATTTGATTATTTTCCCATTATTATTATCTATCTGTGATAGATCCCTCATTACATTTTGTTACCATCCATTCCACCTTTAGTTAAACCGGGTCGGCCAGCAGAGGATAGGCTCCCTCTCTAGCCAGGTTCCTCCCGAGATTTCTTCCCATCATGGATTTTTATCTCGCCACTGTTCAAGTGTTTTTCTCCCCACTGGGAGTTCAGGCCTGGTTTTTGTCCAATTTTCCTTCTGTTGCTCTGTACAGCATCTTTGTGACAGTTCTCTGTAAAAAGCGTTTTACAAATTAAATTTAATTGAATTGAACCACCGCCAATGTGGGTGATGCCTATTGCGCTAGAACACTCACCACTTACCACACATCAGCTGTCGAGGAGGGGGGAATCATGTATCACCATGATTAAGGATTGTATTGCCAGGCTGTTTTAGCCAGACAGAATTATTACACAGGAATAGCTTTTCCTACTTTCTTTATGGGTCTAGTGGAATCTAACTTAAAACCACCTGGGGAATCCAGCAGATCTCTGGTCCAGTGACACCAGGGATCCAGTGAATCTGTTGCAGAAGTAACAGATCTGATGGATCTAGTGCAGCAATGCCATGGATCCAGTAGGTCAAGAATGGCAAGACCAGGGATCCAGTCATTTAGCATAAGGTGGTTTTAGCGCAGTGGTGGGGTTTAGCGCAGGGAATGTACATTCCAGAGTGGTGCAGGAATATAGAACTTATTAGAGTTTTGAGTCACAAACTGTGACTGTGTGCTGTCAATTGCATAGACTGAAACACATGCCTTAAAAACCAGTCCACACAATTATGATTCAATTGAAAATCTGCTGCCTCTTTAAAAACTTTTAATACTTAATATAGATGATTCGCGATTCAGCCTCACAGAACCTCGCAGTTTGGTGGGCCACAGAGCCCCACCTCACGTTATAAATTGCGCACCCTGTTACAAGACCAACATGAAGGGGCAAACGTTTCTGCCGGTACGCTTTACGGTAGGAAGGAATTTTAATTCAGGGCAGACTTATCGAGCGCTAGACATTCTCTGTGTCCTTATTTTTACTGTTTTAGTGTTTTTATTTTTGTGCTCAACGTCCTGATATAAGGCTTCCTGCCATTGTCTACGTCTGCCTCCGGCCTCTTCAGAGAGTCCCTCCCCCCTCCACTTCACTCTCTTTCTCTCTCTCAATCTTTTTTTTCTCTCTTTTCTTGTCTCACTTCTGGGGCTCCACTGACAGAAGTGCAAGGAGAGACTGTGGAATAAGTGTGATATATTGGGGCAATCTGAGTGTTTAGCACTCTCTCTCTCTCTCTCTCTCTCTCTCTCTCTTTCACATGCTCTCTCTCTCATTCCCTCTCCTTCATGCCATTCACTCTGAACCCTGACACTCTCCCGGTACCCCCGTTGAAACGAAGCTGATGCCTGAACCGCCCTCAAGGGGTGGCACAATCATGGAGAGACTCTGAGCTTCTCAAACTGGATGTTCATGCCGCAAGCTGGTAAGAAGCACTTATTCATGTTTCTCCAAAGTGAAGCAGCGTGCAGGGGGAGAGGTAACAGGGAGAGAGAGAACCAACCAACAAGTTGCAATAGTGCTTCACACTTGAGGCTCTCAAGTTCTGCTAAATATTTTCTGTTCCTTCAGTGACGGTCTGTGGTGCACCTAGCTCATTGGCAGCCCTGGACTCTCACATCGAATAGCCTTTTCTGTGTATTTTTGGCAGCTTGTGCTAATATTTCCATCAGTACAGTAGGCTATAGAGTTCTCGAAACTTATTGAGGTCAGTCTTGATGCACCCAGAGAATATTTCGGAACATTGTGGTGGCATATTATGAGTGGTTGTTGGGATAGGAAATAATGTCAGGTTTTTCCTTATCTTTTGGTTTTGGAGTTTCAGTGTCTTTTACGGGGAGGGGGGCAGCTGGAAGACAATGTTTTTTGGCTGGAGCGTTTTGGTAACTTATAACAGTTTGTTGGGGGGGGGGGGGGGGGTTGGCCCTATCTTGTGTGGAGCGGGAAGACTGGGGCCTGTGTGTCTCAGTCCAACGCTTTGTCTGCTTTTCTGTCTTTTCTCTGCCTGGCTCTATTTCCTTCTGTTTCCCTGCAGCTTGATATTCTCCTTGTTACCCACTACAGGCAGATAGACAGACAGAGCTTAGCTATCATCAGGGGAATATACAGGATTTTTAGAATAGGGTGGCCAAGGGGTGTCCAAGAACACATATGGGGGGAGGGGGGGGGGGCATAATACAACAAAATTTGTGTAAAACAAACACGTGTGTAAAATACCATAAACGCAAACCATTTTTGCATGATATAAGGCAAGGGCTTCACCAGATATATTTGTTTAGGGGGACTAAGCCTCTAGTAGGGGGGTCTAGGGCATGCTCCCCCAGGACAAAATTCTTTAAAAAAAACAACCACAAAATGGTTGTTCCCATGAGTTTTGAGAGTAGCAATATGCCGAAAATCAATAAATAACTTGAATTGATCTGTGTATTCCAGTTTGACAGCTAAATAGCAAATTGTGTCAATGGCAACGGAATTCATTTAGGCTTGGCCTGTAGATTAAATTTAACCAGCGATCTGTGTTTTATTGCAATGAAAAGCCATAGCCAACATCAAAATTTTCATGTAGCCTATGCATCGATTCAGTTTTAACTTGTGATCACCCTTAATGAGCAGGGAATAAAGTTGTGGGGGAATTTCCCTCAGAGTTACCAAAGCCCATAGAGAGAGACTAAAATCTCTGTATTTATACTCTCCTGTAGCCTAAGCTTCTCCCGATTATATATTATTTGTTTTTGGTTGCAACTTACATGTTAAGACCCAAATTTCACCCATCAATATCTCAGCCGTTTTAGCACAAATTACCAAGCCACTTGGCAGATCAACTCATCTCATGAATATGTCAACATAAAACAAATATGGGAAAGATTTGTTAAATTGTTTTCATACAAGTACATAAAAAGTACATTAAAAAAATTAGCATTTAGAGTAAGACTTTTTTTTCCAACAAACTAGCTCAAATTCTACAACTCTAATCGCTAAAGTAAACATTGCTATATGTCGGGCGTGACCTGGACTAATGCTTTTGGTGGGTGACATTTCTGTTTATTGTACAGTTTTTAAACAAACCTTTATGATTCTACAATTGACTTCATTGACTTAACATTGGGGCATAAATTTTCTAGCAACTGAAGGCTACCGTTACAACAGTCTCGTGCAATGCAAGATTTCTTACTCCTCACTCTGTCTGTCTCTGAAGCTAGCCTGAGCCTCTCATACTGCCACAGCACAGAAAACCAGCCGTAGGCTACTGTTGCCTATTTTTAAACTAAAAGTCCAAAGTGAGTTTGGAATTTTACATATAGTTTAACATTTTTTTGAATCACAAGAAGTGTGGGCAAATCAACTCGAGAGAGCAAGGTGGATAACGTTATTTTGCTGAAAAGATATTTTGCCAGGTCAGTGATTACAGCAGTTCCACACAACTCTGACTGAACAGCACCAACTAATGTTAACTGTTACGGTAATTTAGCTAGCTACCGTTACCGAGTGACAAAGCTAGAAAGAATACAGCTACTATCCAACTTCGCTAGCGAGATAACAAATTTATGTTAACTTAGCTACTAACGTTACTCCTTTTAGACATGTCCACAATATTATCTGTAATGTTAATGAAGCTACAAGCACTACACCATGTGAGCTATCAGCTAACGTTAGATAACATTAGTAAGTTAACATGATGAGGAGAAAACGCAATGCTAACGTGCAACTCAGAGAAAACGTTAATTATTAACGCCAGTTAATTATTCAGAATTATTGCCACCCTTATTAAACAATCTCATTTCAGTTATCTCTTTGTCATTGTCATTTGCTAATCATTAGCCTATATGCTACATAATTGTTCTTGATTATTGAGGGAATTTATTTGATTGACATAAGCAAGCAAAATAAACGGAAATAGGTTGAGAATATATTCGGTTTAAATGCTTCATTCCAGCGCACAGGCTGTCCTATTTAAATGGTAGGCTACATGATTTTATGACACAAAGAAATATGCTAGCCCACAAAACTTGCTGTATTTATTGATATGTATTATTCAGTAAATCAATTACTTGACTGATAATTAATTATGAATGAATTAGGTTGAGAGTTTCATCCATTTAAAGGTAGGCTACGGTGAGACGTTTTACATGATCTGAGATCCCACGATACGTCATTGTGCAGCAGCATGGTTAATTTCCAAGTATAGATGCTGTGAAGTGCGTCTCAATTCAAATAACCCGTTCCGCTCTCGCTCCCTCCCACTCGCTAAATACGAGTGTATACTCCTGTTTTATTGGTATGTGCGTCACATCCTCCCAAGTGAAGTTTGCAAGTGAAGTTTACGAGGGTGGAGCAAAAACTGGATTGGGAAGCAGCCTATTTAAAATAGCAACTTCTTCAATTCGAGCTTTAAACCATGGATGTGCAGTGAATAGTTTTTGAGATATTGACACGTTAATGACACGAGTATAAACTATATGAAAATTAGCCCTCTAGTGGGCCAAAGCTAATGGGGTTAAGTAGAATTTTGGACAGATTAGTTATCAAATTTGAAAAACGCACAAAATAAAATAAAAACGTAACTACAACATATCTGTTGTTTGTCATGATTCAATCTGTTTTATTTCCAATGTGTTATGAAATTTGTAATGTTATGTTATTAATATGTTATAGGCTATGTTGTGATATTTGTAATGTTATTTGGTCTATATGGTCTATTAGGGTGCTCTCGAGGCACATTGATTGAACTTTCTATGGTATGTAGCTATACATTTTCTAGTGATTGTGTAATGTTCAGTTATGTTTATTCAACGTTCAAGTGGATGTGTAACAATAGTTATGATGATTAAATTTTTTAAAGAAATGGACACTTTCCGGAGAAATAACCCTGGGAATTAATAACAAAAAACTATGTTTTAAGTGTGAAATTTGGCTTGGTCAAAAGCCACAAAAGACAGGAAATTCAAATGAGCACCACCAAGTCAAACTTCAGCTCTCTACATTATCAGGATTTCCAGTACTCCGTTTTTTATATCTGACTGCTATACAGTTCTGTAGCTATGTTGGTCTACTGTATTTCAAACAGCATGTACTCATCACTGGGCAGATTGGTTCAAACCTTCTCTCAAAGAGCCTATACCACCTTGAGTGTTGGTTGCTCAATTTCATCTGACCATAGAACACGGTTCCAGTCAAAGTTCCAGTAGCGTTTAGCAAACTTCAGTCGCTTACGTTTGTAGTGAAATGGCAGGAAAGGCTTTTTTCTGGCATGCCTTCCAAATAATTTGTTGGCATGGAGGTGATGTCTCATGGTAGTTTTGGAGATTTGATGACCCCAAGATGCTACTTTTCTCTGTTATTCTCCAACAGTGATCCTTGGGCATTTTTTTTTGCCTCTCTTACCATCCTCCTCACTGTGCGTGGGGGCAAAATAAACTTGGGTCCTCTTCCAGGCAAATGTTAACAGTTCCAGTGACTTTGAACTTTTTAAGTATTGCCCTAACGATAGATATGGGCATTTTCAGGTAAGTAGCATTCCCTGACTGATGAAGCTCAACACACTTTCCCCTCATTTGATTTGTGTGTTCTCTTATCTTTCACATGTTGATGTATGAATAAGGGAATATGGCCTCTGTGTCACCTCATATTTATACCCCAGTGAAACAGGAAGTCATGGATTACTGCTTGAAAATTCCTAAACACTCTGATCAACTTTAAAATGTAAAATATAAATGGAAAAAATGCTTCAGTTACATTTTGTTCATAAGAATTTCTAGGGGTGCCAATAATTGTGGCACACATGTTTTTGTTAAAAATAATTATTTCTTAATGAGGGATTTTTCTTTCTCAGAATAAATTTACTTCAATTAAAGGTTGGATTTTTCTCATTTTGTCAGTGCGAGAGTAAGCTAATTCACCAAAAGGTGAATTGTTTATAACCCTTTTTACTCATCTTTACCAGGGGTGCCAATAATTGTGGAGGGCACTGTATATACTGTATATACAGATGTGTGACAAATTTCTATCCTGATGGGAGTGGTCTCCTCCAGGATGGCAATGCCCCCATCCACAGGGCATGAGGGGTCACTAAATGGTTTGAGTATGAAAATGATGTGAATCATATGGTATGGCCTTTGCAGTCACCATATCTCAACCCAATTGAACACTATGGGAGATTTTGGACCGACGTGTTAGACAGCGCTCTCCACCACCATCATAAAAACATCCCTCCAGTAGAGTTCCAGAGACTAGAATATATTCTAGACTAAAGGTATAATCTATGCCAAGAGTGGCAGTAAGAAAAAGCTTGCAGAGGATTACTGACGGCTGATTGATTAGATGCATCCTCCTTCAAGTTGTAAATCATTGCAGTATGTCCACTATTTGCCTGTTTTCTGATGTGTACCGATAATTCACACATAATAAAAGGCTAACAAAAAATAGCTGCTGAGGATTACTGATGGCTGATTGATTAGATGCATCCTCCTTCAAGTTGTAAATCATTGCAGTATGTCCACTATTTGCCTGTTTTCTGATGTGTACCGATAATTCACACATAATAAAAGGCTAACAAAAAATAGCTGCTGAATACAGGGATACATCAGGGAGCAGAACTCTCAACCTCCTTTGAGTCTGCACCCCTTTCCCTAATCTCCACCCCTCTAACTCTTATGCGGAGTGCCTTTCTGACTGTGTTGCATTGGAAACAGCGATAATAGACATACTTTACGATGCTTGAAGATGTTAAGCCATAATTAAGTGCCCTCTTTGTACCAGCAATTATATAGTAAGCGTTGAAGGTGAGCTCGAGACTGTCTCCCTCTAATGGTAAAGTCGCATTACTGCATGTATTGAATATAACACTGTAGATATAGATGTGAATGAATGTACTTTGACGGATCTTTGACAGTATTTGTCTTCTGTGGTTGTCATGGTGTGCACACTGTATTCTTTTGTGAAATGCTATTATATCACTAATTATAAATGGAAATGAGGTGGTTTGGAAAGTCCATCAGGCAAGAGACTTCCAGATACTTTGATGAATATATTAATTGAATCATGCACAAAGAGTTTAACTGAGTTTAACAACTGTAAAGTGCTTATTCAGGTGCCCTTGGGAAGTCTTTCAGCTGGTTTTTACATTGAATGAAATATTGCTTGAGCATACGCTGTGTTTTATGATGCTGAAATGAGTGCTACATGCGAGGGGTTCAGCTATAATCTTGTGCACAGGAAAATGATGCGGCGCTTGGGATGGTTTCCTCCCTGATTGTGGACACATCAGTGTGAGGTATTACAGAAAGGGTTGTGATGGAAGAGCTGTTGATTCTTGATCTGGACATGATGAGAAGAGATATGTAGGTAGAGGTGGGATGATAATAATAATAATAATAATAATAATAATAATAATAATAATAATAATAATAATAATAACAACAATAATAATAGAAGAAGAAGTTAGATTGTTGTTCATTAATGCTTTGATATCCAAATTTTTGTTTGTTCACTTGCATGGCTTTAAACTAATAGCTCATTTGACTCTGTGGTGGTGGTGGGGGGTGCTGTTTGTTCATCTGATATTTATTTTTTAACAAACATGCAATGTACATACACACAGACACACACACATTATCAACATATGTGCATTAACACACAATTGCATTAAACTGTCATACTGGATGATCATGCACCAATCCATGTTAATCAACCATGTATAACTGCATTTAATTGGACTAATTTATGTTAACCCCTTCGAGCAGGCCCCCTTGTGGCCATGGCGCCATGACATTCATTGCTCCTGCAATCAAACTATGAGTGGAAACAACAAACTCCATGTTTTATCTTTATTAGTACACGATTTGTGACAACTCTGTTTTTAAGTTCCACTATTGTCGCGTAGCTAGTCCATTTAACAAGCAACCCCCACCCAGACTCACCTGCAACTATACCTACCCATGAGTGACAAAGTGGGCAATAGTGTCTATGAAAGATTTGCATAGCAACAAGATAAATCCAACAATAGCCCGAACGTATGCCAATACAACAGTGAAAAGCCCTGTTCACTCAACGGCAAAATAAACAAGTGAAATTCTTGTGTAATTATACCATGTCGTTCTACTGTCAATATCTACTATTATATATGAAATATATATGCAATGCTACCATTGGTTTTATGCATAGAGATGTCCCTTTTAAGATTCAGTGGTCATTTATTGTCTTGGACAATCTGTTTGAGAAATACACACCCCTTTATAATGCGAGTACACCTTCTGAAAACCCGACACGTAAAATCCTGCATGCTGTTCAAACCTGTCTCATGCATTCCAGCACTTAAGTGCATGGCTTAAGTTGGCCATCTCTGAATCTGGCCCTGAGGTGTTTGCGTAAAACTCTGCCGAATATGGAGTTGCTAAGTGTCACTATTCTCCCATAGCAAGTCTAATTAAGAAGTAACCCCCCGACCCATTCTAGCCTGCAACTATACCTACCCATGCGTGACACAGTGGAAATAGCGTCTATGTGTGAGATCATAAACATATTTCTTCATTATCTAAAATTAGTATTCCGTCATAGCAACAAGATAAACCCAACAATAGCCTGATTGTATACCAAAAAAGCAGTGAAAAGCCCTGCTCACTCAAATGCTAAATAAATGTGAAATTGTTGTGTAATGATATCACATCAATAACAATATCACTATCAATATCTGCTACTAAATATGAAATACATATACAATCCTACCATTAGTTTTACACATAGAGATGTTCCTTTCAAAATTCAGTGGTCATTTATTGTCTTGGACAATCTGAGAAATACACAACAGTTTAGAACGTTATTACACAACATGGAACGTCTGCATGAAACACCCCATATACTGTACATGCAGCTCTGAAGTATTTCACGTCATTCCTGTCATGGTTTATGACCCTTTCTCCCTCGCGGTCGTGTTCTTCAGTCACCACACATGGGCGCTGCTCCGTTAGTGGAGTTTTGGCTCCATCTCGTCTTTCGCGGAAGAAGTCTCATTACCGAGACAGGTGTGCGTGCTTTGGGGTGAGCTATTTAAGCCCATGTTTCTTTCGTTCTGGGCTTGGATATTGATTGTTGATTGTGATTGTTTGTTGTTTGTACTGTGGTGTATTTTTGGCATTATTTGTGCTGTTTTGTGTGCGGTTTATTTTCGCCAGTTTTAGCCAGTATGATAGATCTAGATTTAAGGAGACCGTTTTGCTCCGTTGTGCTATATTGGAATTTTGCGGGACGTGCCTTTGTGCTTTGAGCTTTCAGGATGAATTCCTTTTTTGTGTGCTCATTTCTGTCTCCGCTTTCTGGTCTTACCTTTGTTTGTCTGTTGCCTAGATTGTTTGCCCTTTTTCTGTCTCTTTCTCCTCTCTGTCGGCTGTCTTCCGTGAAAGCTAGAGGAGTCTTTGTTTGTGTGTATTTGTATGGTAGTTTCTTACTAAGATACAGGGCGTTTTATCATACTGGCTTTAGGGCTTTATTTATTCTTAGAGGCAGGGCATGTATTTTCGATTGAGCTTGCGTTAATCTGTTAGCCGATAATTCCGGTCCAGCTGTCCTGTGCATCCCTCTGTACCGGTCTCTATACATGGAGCACGTTCTCTAGTCACTTAGCTCGTAGAATGTTTTATCCTATAGATGACAGTATATCCTTCTCAACTGTGCTTGCCATTTGCTATTGGGTGCTTTGAACAGTAAATTACAGTCCAGTGTAACATCATTTTTCATTTTATCAATGTAGTATGATGCAAACAGCTTTTCATCCTCAATATGAAAGTAGTACTGCTTGTAATATGCAGTTCTTCTTGCTGTCTACATATACATGTATGTTAGTTTTTCCACTCGATCACTGTCTTGTCCAGTAGTCTATGTTTGATATAATTATCTTCGCATTTTGAGTACATTTCACACTGTAGTGTAACGTTCATTGATGGCTCAGTCATGTTTTATGTTTGATGCTAGATTTTCATTGAAGCTAGAACATTTGGCAGCATTTTCCTGTTGGAGGAATATAATTTTATTGTAATGTTATTGTACATAATATAGGCTATAGGCTTATCTTCCTGGGCTATACTTGTCTCTTAGGGCATGGAAAATACTCATTCCATTTTACTCTGCGCTGATATACAGATCCTTTCCAAAAAATTAGAATATCATGGAAAAGTTTGTTTTTTTCCATAATTCCATTCAAAAAGTGAAACTTTCATAGATTATAGATTCATTACACACAAAGTGAAATATTTCTAGCCTTTATTTGTTTCATTTTTCATAATTTTGGCTTACAGCTCCAGAAAACCCCCAAAACAGTATTTCAAGAAATTAGAATAGTGTGTCGAAAACTTCAGTTATTTCAGAGAATGAGTGGAGTGGCTTGACTCGAGGAATCCAACAGTTGTAGCCCATGTCCCGGATACGTCTGTACGTGGTGGTTTTTGAAGCACTGACTCCAGCCTCAGTCCACTCCCTCTGCATCTCTGCCAAATTTTGGAATCGTCTTTGCTTGACAATCCGCTGAAGCCTACGGTCATCTCTTTTGCTTGTGCACCTTCTCCTGCCACATTTTTACCTTCCACTAAACTTTCTATTGATATGCTTGGACACTGCACTCTGTGAACAGCCAGCCTCCTTAACGATGACCTTTTGTGGCTTACCCATCTTCTGGAGGGTGTCAATGATGGTCTTCTGGCCAATTGTCAAGTCTGCAGTCTTCCCCATGCTGAACCAAACTGAGATAAACTTTGCAGGTGTTTTGAGTAAATTAGATGATAGTGTGACACTCAGTCTAAAACATTCATTCTCTGAAATAACTGAAGTAAATGCTGATTTTCGACACACTATTGTAATTTCTTGAAATACTGTTTTGGGGGTTTTCTGGAGCTGTAAGCCAAAATTATGAAAAATGAAACAAATAAAGGCTAGAAATATTTCACTTTGTGTGTAATGAATCTATAATCCTATGAAAGTTTCACTTTTTGAATGGAATTATGGAAAAAAAAAAACTTTTCCATGATATTCTAATTTTTTGGAAAGGATCTGTATAGGTGAATGTTACATTTTCCTTGGAGTCATTATGAATGGGAAGTTTTTTTAACTACAGAAAAATGCGATCCCAGGGCAAAGTTCAAAACAAAGTTGCATGGAAAAAAATGATTAAGCTATTTCTTAATCTTGCAGACACGCTTGTATATATTGGAGAGAGGCTTAAAACAGCGGATAAGTCAAATGTCTGAATCCAAAATAGCTTAAGCTATGCAGAATTTCAGGAGTAAGTCCCATTGTGCGTGATTATCTCAACTCTGAAACTGGCCCTTAGAATGTACATTCCCTCTTGAGGCGTAATTGACCCTTTGTTGGCCCCTTGATTGGCTAGCTGAACCACCAAGCAGAGCGCTCCTTTGCATAGCAATTGTTGCTAAGCATTGATTAATGTATACTCTGGCATTAACCTCTTTTTTTGTACACTGGCTGTATATTGTTTATGAGTGTGAATAAAAATATATATAATTCCAATGTTGCATTACCTTCACATACATACAAAAAAAAAGTATGTATGTATGGTCCAGTCCAGTCAGATTTATTGTTAAAATTGAGAAATATTTAAGCTAGATAGATAAAAGTATTTTATTAAAATATTAAAATTGAATTGTTTAATTAAAATTGCATCATTAATCACAGTTAATAATCGCAATCACAATATCAAAGAAAATAATCGCAATTATTATTTATCTCATAATCGTGCAGCCCTACTTGATGGAAGCTTGATGGAATCAGCAGCAGTAACTAAGGAGAGCTGGACTTTTGGGCGGGGTTTGACAAAGGGTCAATTGTTGTTTTCCTGCTATTTTCGCAAGTTTTTACGAATTTGGCCAACTCGTCAGCATGGCTAGAGAAAATCCTCTCCTTGCTTCCATGGATTTTAGGAGTGGGTCAGAAGAAGATTCTATAGTATTGATTCTATCTAAGAATATGCCTATAAACATGACAGATTTTTCACCTTGATATGTAAGTATTACTGCTTGTAATATTTCAAATATGTACGTTAGTTTTTCCACTCCACCCCAGTCTTGTGCCATATGTTTGATAATGTTATTTTTGCATTTTCAGTGCATTTCACATGTTGTAATGTAAGCGTTCATAGGTGGCTCAGTCTTGTTTGATTTGCCATGAAGCTAGAACATCTGTAAACATTTTCCTGATGGTGGAATATTATTTTATTGTAATCGTATCGCATACAATAAAGACTATGGTGTATTAGTATCGCCCTGGGCTATATATGTGTCACTTAGGGCATGGAAAATACTCAGTCCAATTTACTGTGCACTGATATGTGCTAGATGAATGTAAAATATTCCTTGTGGTGATTATGAATGGGAACATTTTTGAAAGAACTGCAGAGAAATATCATCCCAGGGCATGCAATAAAAGATTACATACTGTACAGTACGGAAAAAAAGTGATGTTTTATTGAGGTACAAGAGTGAATGATTAGGCTACATAGTTAGGTGTCTACCAGTAACATATGAATGTTTTCATCTTAAACCATCATAAGCCGCAAATGTATATGCTTTATAATGGGCAAAAAATATTTTATTAATTTTATGACAGGATAGGTTTTTGGACCCATAGATGTCTATCCCCCTACACTAATTAAAAGATAGTAATTCCCACTTGAAAATGATGCAAAAGTGGCTTTTATGAGCTAAAATGTATGATTATTTTATGATTTGCACATGGAGACACTAATGGACAACAGGGTACACTGCCTACATTTTGTGTCATAGATATTTATTAGTTCTGCATTAGGCTTGTGCCATCGAGTGCAAGGCAGTATCGTCCCATCGAGCCCTCTAGCCATCGCCGATGGTCGATTCTATCGAGGGGTGCGCGGGGGCGGGGCTATTGAACAGCAGGCCTTTTGCTTACTTATTATGGCATACCATTGCGAATTGCATTCACTATTTTGTCCAAATATAATAAAGAATAATATACAACAGATTTCACGTCTACTCTATATTAGCTAGTAGAGGCTATTTATCTCACCTGGCCGCTGTCCAACGGTTTTTAATTAAAAAATTTTATTTAAAAATTGTCTACAATTGGCTTCTTGTTCTTGTTCTGCTTGCACCCTGCTGACAATGTTTTTCGTTATGTTTTTCTTCGTTTTAAAAATTGTGTTTTTTTTCTATAGGCCTATCTCTATTTCTGGCCATAGAGGATCAAATGTGATATGCCATTGTCTTGTTTTTCTGAAATAGAGACAACATGACCTATAGGCTTACGTTTGACTGAGATTTTATTTTGTTATAGGGGACTAGCTAGGCTATATTACTATAAATATTATTGTAAATTACATTATTTACTATTCTACCTAAGCCTGTTGAATCAATTTGAGATTATAGCCTCAACTCCTAAATCGTTTCAATGTTTCGCTTGAGCGATGAAGACATTCCGTTTATCAATATAGGAATATAGCGGCCACCTTTTCATCCAATCTAGTTTATTTCTCTGATAACATCTTTCATTAGTCTACAGTCAGATTGTACAATATTAGGCTATATTTGTTTCCATGCCCTGAGTCCAACGCCGGTAAGCTTGGTGTGCTGTTAGAATAAAAAGGCTGTTGACGGATATATGGCTACAGCTCACCACTCCGTAGCCTAAGCCTGCACTCCGTTGTAGACTGAACAATAGTTTATCAATAGCAATATTGAATACGAAATATAATTTGTTTAATTAGGCCTGAATGAAATTATATAGTTAGTTGCACTGTGGTCTAACAGAAGGTAGGCTATCAGCATGATTTTGCTCAACCCAGGCAAATTATGGCACCGTTGCGCTGCATAGGCGATCACATTTCAAAGACGCAGACAACACATTACATTGTAAATGCATGGTAGAGTAGAAAATTTATTAAAAACACAGAATGAGAGGCAAAATTTTTATTTTAAGAATTTAAAAAAGAAAAATTGTCCAGACATAGATAGCCATCGCCTATGGGTTCAACCATTGTCAATAGTCGATTCCATCAACCATCATCCCAAGCCTATTATGCATCACCATCAGATTTCTCACACTTGTGGACAAGGAGTCTATGATCCAGAAATGTATAGTTTTACCAGTTTGACATATGTAGCTCTCAGTATTTCATTACAAACAAAAGAAAAACTATTTTTTTGCATTCGCACAAGATTTCTTTGCATTTGTGGCACTTTATTTTGACATAAATTATGAATTGTAAATGTTAGTATTGTAAATGGTACAACTGCCTTGTTTAATTTAAGCCATTTTCCAAGTTTCTGTGATGCTCACTCCAGGGGCCCTATCTTACACCCAGCGCTAAGCGGCACTAACCCAAACGCAAGTGTCTTTGCTATCTTACACCCAGCGTAGGGATCATTATAGCACCCAGCGCTCATTTTAAACGTCGTTTAAATACCAAGTGATCTTGCGCCCATAGCAAGTGAACTGGGCGGCTTGGTCTTAAGATCAGGTGTGGCCAGGATAGTTTTTGGCGTATTGCTATCTTGAGCCAGCAGAAAGCGCTTGCGCTAAATCCACCACCAATCTGCTCTGAAGTCATGTCACAGTTGCTTACATGTTATTTTAACAACGCATATACAGTAAGTGCGTCTACATAGGCATGTGCACAACGCGTGTACACCCTCCTGTCTGTTACACACAGGGGCGCGCACAAGCGTGACTAAAAATATCAAGATTACAATGTGAAATAGTATTATCGTGTATGTTACGATCCTGATACGGGACGAACCCAAGTGCAACGACCAGGAGGCAGATTCAAATAAAAGGAATATTTATTAAGCGTTGGGGTAGTCCCAAAGCTGTACAGAAAGGAAAACAAGGTTAATACACAGAACATAAATAAAGTCCTACACGGACTGCTCCAAGCCGGAGCTGGACTTGAAAACAAGGTGGGTTCCAAGCCGGAACCGAAAGGAGTGCAGGACTGGACGTCCAAGCCGGACTAGCTGCAGGGAGTGCCCTACTGTTCCAAGCCGGAACTGGAAACAGGGACTGGACTGGAACTGGACTGGAACTGGACAGGAACTGGACTGGAACTGGACAGGAACTGGACTGGAACTGGACTGGAACTGGACCGGGAGGTCCACTCAGGAAACGGGTGCTGGAACGGAATACGTTCCAAGCCGGAACTGGACAGGAACTGGACTGGAACTGGACCGGGAGGTCCACTCAGGAAACGGGTGCTGGAACGGAATACGTTCCAAGCCGGAACTGGACTTTAACGGAATGGTGGGCTATACACCGGGACTGGACTGGAACTGGACCGGGAGAATTCACTCTGGTGCAGGTTCTGGAACGGCGCGAATGTTCCAAGCCGAAACTGGACTTTACTTTGGCGGAGTATCTCACTCCGGGACTGAACAGGAACTGGACCGGGTTAACAACTTGAGTTAGAGGGTACAAAGCAGAGGTTAGCAGCAGGGTTCTACAGACAGGGTAACGACTGGGAGGTTTCAATGAAGGTTAAGTCGACAGCCAGGGTAAGCTGGCGAAAACCCGACGGAGCTGGGTGGTGAGGTGTAGCTTGGGTAGATCTCGTCGGAGCCGGCTGAACTCCAGGGATCCTGGAACCGTAACCGAAGTACAGGAGGTAGCTACGGCCGGACAGGAACAACAGCGAGAGATAGCCAGGCAGATTAGACAGCGGATCTAAACCCGAGCTGGAGGTGGGAGTACCGCAACACACTCACACAACATAAAGGGAAGACAAACACTGCTACAGGGAGGCTGGAACCACGGCGTCTGGAGATTTGAAGGGAGACAAGTAAGTAGCATGCAACAGCGAATGTTACGGGAAGATAGCTACCAACCGCAGAACAGGTGAACAGATTAAACACAGCGGAATGCAAAAACTCCGGACCAGAAGCGTGACAAGACATAGACAAGGTAGGTTAGTTAACGAACTGGCGCCGACTAGCAACCAGCCAGGGGTTTAAATAGTGCAGGGAATGAAAGAGTGAATGAGAAACAGGTGTGATAATTAACCGGGAGTGATTGCAAAACACAGAGGTGAGGAATGCATGGAACGAGTAGGGAGAGCGATAGGCGGAAACAAAAGTGACAATAAAACGAACAAGACAGAGGAAGACGCCCAGACTGCAGCAGCAGGGAAAACACGGACAAAGGAATCCAACATGACACGGAGGGAAAACAGGAAAACCCGGAAAACGGACAGGAAGGGAACGGAACGTTACAGTGTAGGCTATATAAAAAATGCATAATAATAAAAGGGTCCATAGGTCAAAGACCACATACCTGTTCCTCAGCGAAGGGGAATGCCACATTAAATTGCTTTCAGCCCACTCCATCAACATCCAGGCGATGTGCGATGGTACGTGTAAGGTTACATGTATAGACTATTCGCAATTATCCTGGATCAAGCTATATATTTGCCAATAATTACTGTAATCTTCTGTTACGGGACAATGGCTATCCTTTAAAAACTTTGCTTATAACACCTATATCTAGCCTAATGCGCAAATTTTCAATTGTCATTCAATGGAAAACTTGCGCACTGCCATAGACGGACATTTGAGTTCGGAAAATGTGCTTCAGATGTCATTACAATACAGCTCTCTAGGCCTACAGCCTGTAAGTAAATAGAATGGTTTTGACTGAAAAAAGTTCAAAACCGTGTACAGTGAATATTGCCTTTACTGTTTTTCAAATAGCCTCGGCTACAGCGGATTCGCTGTGCATTTTTCGATAGCCTACGGTTAAAAAACGGAGATAAATGTCACTATGTTAACTGAATTTGAACCTTAGAACATGGAGTTCATTGCTTCATTGCATAATCAAACAAAATCCGTTAAACAAGCAGGCTAATTTGGCGTTTTCTAAGCTGAGATGGAAGCAATTAGTAGCTGCAGATGAAAATATCCAATGGTCATTTAATAGGCATAGGATGTGGTCAATTCCTTGTTTGAGACCACACAGAACACCATACGAACACAGCTACATATGACTTGCGCCATCCTACCAAGCAGCCGAGGGATTCAGAAAGCACTACGTATATAAAATTTATAGTACTATTGAAACTAGTCAAAGAGTGGCTTGGTGGAACGTACAACCAGTGTAGTAGAATGGGGAATGAGGGGGACACAACTCAAAGTTTGGTACAAGTGCTCTGTGTTTAATTTACAAAAGGGTGCAATAGGTCAGCAATGTCTATTTACAATGATTATATACAGCACAAATCAAAACACAGTCAAAAGGGTTAGGGTTAGGGTTAGATTGGACCACAGGTGATGCCAAAGCAAAGAACTCAGCTTCCTTTTCAATAGTGGAATACCTGAGTTGCTGTTTGTCAAATTTCTTAGAAAAGCTGCAAATTGGGTGGTCTAGGCCATGCTCATCCTCCTGCAGGAGAACAGCTCCGGCTCCCACAGTGCTTGCATCTACCTCAAATTTAAAGGGTAAGCCAAGGGGCAGTGAGTATGGGAGCACCACATAACGTAGCTTTAACAAAAGCATATTGGCAATCAGCTGACCAGACCAAACTACAAGAGGGGCTGAGTAAGGAGGTAAGAGGGGCCACGACAGTAGAACAATCCCCAGCGCACACCTTGCCTTTAGAGGAGTGGCGTCATTGGCTGGAGGGGGCTGAGCATCCCTTTACTGTGTGGACGGATCACAAGAATTTAGAATACGTCCAGCAGTCCAAGAGACGCCAGTCCCGTCAAGCGCGTTGGACATTGTTCTTCGCCCGGTTCAATTTTGTATTGACATATTGTCCCGGGTCGAAGAATTTCAAACCGGATGCACTCTCCCGCATTTATGACCAGGCTGACAGGGACCCTTCTCCGGAGCCCATTATACCGGCTTCCGAGATTCTGGCCCCGGTTATGTGGGACGTCGAGGTGTCTGTTCAGAAGGCATTACGCCTGGTGGGAGTCCTCCTCATTGTCTTTTTGTTCCCCCGAGGTTAAGGTCCCAGGTCCTCCAATGGGGCCATTCCTCCCAGCTGGTGGGTCATTCGGGGTTCATCGGACTAGACTTCCTGTCCAGGTGCTTTTGGTGGCCTAACTTGGAGAAAGATGTGCGTGAATTTGTTTCTGCCTGTCCGGTTTGCGCCCACAACAAAGGCTCACGGCTCCCATCCTCGGGCCTTCTCCGTCCCTTACCCATCCCTAGCCGCCCTTGGAGCCACGTTGCACTGGATTTTGTCACTGGTTTGCCTGCTTCCCAGGGCAACACAGTGATTCTGGTGGTCCTGGACAGGTTCTCCAAGGCAGCACACTTCATCGCCCTACCCAAACTGGGACCCGCTCAGCTGGTGGTGGACCACATTATTAGGCTGCATGGCCTTCCTCAGGATGTGGTGTCGGATCGCGGTCCCCAATTCACCGCTCGGTTCTTTTTGCGCTCAGTTAGGTGCGTCCGTTAGTCTGTCCTCTGGAATTCACCCAGAGACTAATGGGCGGACTGAACGCACAAACCAAACATTAGAGAGTACTCTTCGGTGCCTGGCCGCCTCCAATCCTACGTCTTGGAGTCGCCACCTCGCCTGGGCGGAATATGTGCATAACACGCTGCGTAATGCTTCCGCGGGCCTCTCCCCTTTTGAGGCTCAGTTGGGGTAATGGAATATGAACATAAACTGTGTTCCAACTAGAGAAAAGGCTGTTTTAGGTGCCTACAACAGATAACTAGAATATTTCATACACTAAGGACCAGGCAGTACTACCATCCAGTCAAACATATATCATATATAAACACACCCTTACAAACCCAGTGAATTAATTCAGGGAGTGGTGGACTAGATTAAATAATATTCAGTCCATCTGACTTGCTTATAATGAGTATTCGTTATCCGTGTCATGAAAGCAAATGTTCGGGGGGGGGGGGGGGGGGGGGTGTTCCAGAAAGCTGGCTATGTGAGTTAGCTGGCTAACTGCACTGAGTAAAACTAGCTAGGAACCCCCCAATATCTGGAACATGGACTGATGCAAAAATCACTGTTCCTGGTTTTACTCAGCAGTTATCCAGCTTGGATTGAACCAAATTGGATTTGGTTCATTTTGATTTTGAATTTACATATCAAATGCATTTGGTTTTATATTCAAACCAAAGTAATTGAATGTACCAATGTACCAAGCACCTGAACAAATCACAACAGCCTCTACAAAGAGGTATTGTACTACAAAGGACAGAGAATTCTTTACATTAAGTGTTTACATGTTTATATAAGCTGGCTTTGTAGGTGTACTCACAAACTTTTGAGTTGTACTGTATGAATACAAAAGACAGACAAAGGCCAGACAATTCTTTACATTAATTTAATGGATTCATGAACTTCTATACCCATCTCTGTGTACATACAGTGCTCGTCAAAAGTTTGAGTACACCTACAAAGCCAGGTTTTTCATTCTCAAAAAGAGGCTTAGGTGGTGCCTAAGCACGGCCGGTCTAACTTGGCATTGCAGCTATCTTAACACCTTCTATTCAGCTTCTATTCCAATTTTATGCTTTGAAGGACACCAGTTTTTGACATAGATTAACAGAACACTGTCCTAGTTTATGCATTCTTTAGATTTTTCAATTTTATAAATTTTTCCATGGCTAACGGGACCAGAGGAGGCACATGGGTTTGTCAGTATTAATTCATCACTTTATTTGTTCCCAAAAGGGATCTTGATGAGTGGCTGGGATCTTACTTTAATTCTAGTAAAGATGATTGCCATTGCCTTCATAATCATTAAGGTCATGAATGATACACAGGCACTTCTTGAGGCAGTGCAAATGGGCAATTCTGCCCACAAATGTGACCAACTTTGTTCTTATAGGGAGGGCAAAATGGAGCGTTAGAACGTAGAAAGCAGTGTGTGGACGGAAGCTCGACAATACATTTCTCACAGAAAATGTAGTTTGCTGACTGTGTGTTAACTTCACTGCTTTAGTGATTAAACATACAAGAAGAAGTGCAGGGATGCGTTAACAGAGAATTTCCTGTCATTTACGCATTTGTAGAAGCTTTGGCGGAAAAATCCAAATGGCATATTTGTCATTTTGTAAAAATATTGCTGCAAATGTGTTAAACACTAACTGACTACAATAGTCTAAATAGTGTCAATACTATTTGTAGGCTATCGCATGATTCAACCTAATGATTTTATGAATAGACTTATAGTTGTTGGAATTAAAATGTTATGAGTGCGATGCACGTCCAAAAATGCAAACGTAAACGACTTAAAAATAGACTAAAATGATGACCAGTAAAAACCAAAAGCGCAACCCACTGCCTAAGTGCTCGTGTGTTGTTAGTCTTTATTGGTTGCAATTTGATGAGGCCGTGTGTTGTAGCTTACACAAGCCACACAATGATTTTTAACGTTTTAACTACTTGTTCACTCCAAGTGGAACTTTGATTATGGTCGGTGGGCACCGAACATTTCTGTCATGCCCTCATGGCAGAAGTCCAGAAAAGACAGAATTAAATCTTTAAAAATATATATATTTTCTGAATCATCATCGATTTCACTGTTGATGAAACTCAGTGATCTGAGCATTACAGTTGTTATGTAAATTGCGCACTGTAAAAAAAAAAATGTTTGTACAGGTGTTTTTTTGCGCAATTTCTCTGAGGCGGCAAAACACTTAGGCGAGACATTTCAATGCAGGAAAAACTATGGAATGAACCAATGACTTTCCAATTCCTTCCAACTGTAGCTATTCGGCGATTGTTGTGGGCTCTAGCAAAGCGATCCAGCGTCCAAGTCCAGGGACGTTGCTCGTCTAGATTCAACACTTAAAACACCCAGTAAAGCTAACATTAAACCTAGAAATAATACTTTTTATGGACAGACACCCTAATTAAAAAGCAATCAATCATCCTGGTTTTATTAGCTTACCTGTAATAATTTGGTGGTACATTGCTAGTAGGCTAGTCAGTCACATAATCAGCAATCACATGAGTCGTGGACGTCTGGACGACGGCACTAGCAAGGCTCTGCCTTTTCCCCTTAGCTTTTCCCTTGGTAGGCTAATACCACAGAGGTACTTGCAAAGATTTACCCTCTTTGGGTACTAGTGAACGAGTGGAAGATAAGTGGAGTGCATTCCAAAACCATCTGGATTATGCTGCGGCTTTGCACATTTCCACTGCTAAAAACGTAATTTCTGCTCAAGAAAAAAATACCCCCGAAAATGCGATGGTGAGTGGGGTAGCCAACGGGGTCAGGCTTCAGTGCGGGGGGGGCAGTGGCCACCCCTGGCCACCCCCTAGCTCCGCCCTGGTATCAACCCCCTCTGTTTCCTGAGTTGGAGAGGAACATGGAGGTACCATCCGCGGGGTCTTTCGTCCGGAGTTGCCGATCCGTTTGGAGGTGAGTCTGTGCATCTCTCCTGTGCGCCTCGGCAAGGCAGAAGGTTTTAGCCAACAGGCGACGCCGTCCAGCCCCTTCCTACCAGGTAGGGCAACGGGTTTGGCTTTCCTACGCGGGATCTTCCGTTGCATGTGGAGTCTCCCAAACTCGCTCCGTGCTTCGTGGGTCCCTTCAAAATCACCCGCAAAATTTACCCAGTCACGATGCGCCTACTGCTTCCTCGGCCAATGAGGATTCATCCTACTTTTCACGTCTCTCAGCTTAAGCCTGTGCTCGTTAGCATGCTCGGTTTCATTGAGGGAGGGCCGGTGTATACTGTACGGTGCATTTTGAAGACGTGTGGGCAGAGGTTCCCAGTTCCTTGTGGACTGGGAGGGCTATGGACCGGAGGAACGGTGTTGGGTCCCTTCCAGGAACCATTCTGGATCCGGGATTTATTAGGGACTTTCGCAGACGTAGTGCTGAGGGATCGTCTGGGGCCGCCCCTTAGAGGGGGGGGTCCTGTCATGGTTTGGCAGTTCGCCTCCTCTCCTGCGGAGGTTCCCTCTCGGAGCCGCTGGTCGGTGCCCATGCTGTGTTTTTCCCGCCGCCCGGCACTTAGTGTTTTCACCTGTTCAGGTGTATGCTCGGCTACTTAAGCACTGCGATTTCCTGTTTCGGCGCTTTTGTGTCATTCTTGCCACGCTAAGCCAGGTAACGACGGTACAGGATTTTGGTGACCATTTGTTCTTTTGCTTTTGCTAAAAGTACACGTGGGGTCTGCCTTAGTGAGTTAGGAGTTCTCTTTCCTTTTAGAGATTTAATTTTCCTTTCTCACTCATTTCCTTCCTTGGTTTTCTTTCCCCTAACTCTGTTGAGATAGTACCCTCGGTTTTCTGTTTGCCTTTTATTTTAGCTCTTTGATAGTTTTGAGCTAGAGGCAATTATTTTATTTTTGTTTCTATTCTCTGCTCGAGTCTACGAGCTTCGCCCACTTCTCTGGGTTGCTATATTTTGGCTGTACGCCAGGAGTTATTTTCCCTTTTCTGTTTATTTCTCTCTGCTCTCGTTCACGGACTTCCTTTGCCCTTATAATGGTTGTTCTCACGCTTCGTGGGACAATTCCTCCAAACCCGACCCCTTACACCTTCACGTAGATCCCCAAGTGGCTATGGCGCTGGCACCAAGACTTTGCTCAACTCGTATATTAATTTCTCCTGCAACCAAAGTATATGAGTGGAAACAACAAACTTTTAGTAAATGCTTCGTGACAACTCTGCCGAATATGGAGTTTCTTAGTGTCACTATTGTCCCATAGCAAGTCCATTTAACAAGCAACCCTCCACCCAGTCTCGCCTGCAACTATACCTACCCATGCGTGGCATAGTTGACAATAGTGTCTATGTGTGAGTTACATATTTCTTCATCAGATAAAATTTGTATTCCATCATAGCAACAACATAGCCCGTTCGTATTCCAAAAAAGCCATAAAAAGCCCTGCTCACTCAAATGCAAAATAAACGTGTAATTCTTGTGTAATTATATCACGTCATTCTCCTATCAATATCTGCTACTAAATCTGAAGAAAATATCCAATCCTACCATTGGTTTTACGCATAGAGATGTCCCTTCAAAATTCATTGGTCATTTATTGTCTGGGACAATCCGTGTGAGAAATAAACACTTTATAATGCTATTACACTATCTGAAACGTTGATGCGTAATACCCCTCACGCTCTGCAAACCTCATCTCATTCATTCCAATTCATTCAACAAGAATTGACGATTCTTTTATCCAATGTAGGACATTATACCCTAAGCAACAGTGTTTGCAATGTCTTTGAACAATAAATTGGGCGTAACAGAATTTCTAGGCGGAAAATCAGATAGATTTCAAGAAATAATGAACCCCTTACCAAGAAAACCTCCCATGTCCGCTTTCAGTGGAAGGGCAGAGGCATCTTTTGCGGAACTCCAGAGAAGGTTCAGCTCTGAACCCATTCTTATCACTCCCAACCCCTCCCTCCCCTTTGTCGTAGAGGTAGACACTTCCGAATTAGGAGTGGGGGCTATTTTGTCGCAGCACTCTCCTCTCGATCGTAAGATGCACCCATGCACTTACTTCTCTCTGGCACTGACATCTGCCGAGAGGAATTATGATGTGGGGGATCGGGAGCTACTGGCCGTTAAACTGCCGTTAGAGGAGTGGTGTCATTGGCTGGAGGGGGTGGAGCCACCCGTTTACTTTATGGACTGATCATAAAAATTTGGAATATGTTTAACAGGCGAAAAGACGCAATTCCTGGCAGGGCCCATTGGGCACTGTTTTTTACCCGGTTCAACTTCCTGCTGACTAATTGACCAGGCTCCAAGAACATCAAACCCTTTCACAAGTTTTTGATCAGTGTGACAGGGACTCCACCCCGGAGCCCATCGCACCCACGTCCCAAATTTTAGCTCCTCTCTTGTGGGACATAGAGGTGGCAGTTCAAGAGGTGTTGCGTCTGGTTCCTGGACCAGGCGGAGGTCCGCGGTCGTTCTTCCATCTACTACAGGACAATCTATCGGATTTTCCGCCCTCCGTCCCAGGTTATCGCCCAGTCACTGTGATTATTCAGCGCACCTGTTTCAGGTTTCTCCTGCTGCGTATATAAGCTCAGTGCTTTCTGTGCTTTGTTGTCATTTTCGCTAGTGCGTTACATTTGCACACAGAGCCGGTAAGGTATAGGTTTTGCTTGCAAAAGCTAAACAGCAAGTTCCTGTTTAGAAATAGGTTTAGATCTTAGGACCATTTAATTATTTCCTTTTGTTTCTTGCCTACCGTTTCTTCCTCGCTCAGTTTTGTTTCTCTTTGTTACCTCTTTTTCCTCTGTTTGTTGCCTTATTCAAACCTAGAGGTAGTCAGTTCTATTTTCTTATTTTTCTTTCCTTTCTGTTACCTCTATTGTTTTCACTCTCCTCTGGAGAGTGTGAGGTCTCTGTTCTGTTTACTTGTGTCTTCGAGTCTCGCTGTCTTTTGGGTTTTGTTTTTGGTTTGGTTTACGCCGGGAGATTTTTTCTTCGCACTACTTTACACTACATTAGTTTTTTTCCTTTCTCCTCCTTTCACGGCCCCTATTATTGGTCCTCACTTAGGTGAGTGGCTTGTTCTGATCCCCACTCTCGTCGCATCTGATTCTCCACTATCAGAACCACCACAAAAATACAGCCAGATTTAGACAGTTTCTTTTTTATAAAGCTGACAGAGTTTAACATTAGCTTGCTTGCTAACAGTAGGCTACCTGCGGTCACTGACTGAGCCCTCATTCAATAATGTTACCAATCGGAAGCTTGTGCACTGTATTTTAAAATGGCACCGAAATTTGCGTTGGATTCTGTACGGTAGATAATGAATGGTATCGGTCATATGGGTTAACGTTACAGGACTCCGTACGCAACCAGGCAGCTTGGCTAGAGAGCTGTAACGTTAAAGCTGTAAACGTCAAAGTGCTTACTATTGTAGCTGGAAAGATTAAAAGTCCCCTGACACAGCAACATTTAACTGGTAGGCCAGTTTTGCTAGTCATGAACTCTCCGCCTTGCTCGTAATTATACTCTGTGGTGATAGAGGCTAAGTAAAGAAAGGAAAGGCTGGCGTTACCACAGAACTGTACCTACCCTGTTCTTTAGAGGCTGACAGAGGGCGGGTTTATGCGAATGACATCCGACTGTTTTTCACAGGAGCCCAGTAATGACGTCACAACTGGAGCCAATTCTGAACAGACCGTTAAGCCGAGTGATTTGGCAGAAAAAAATGGCAGGTAGTACCAAGTTCATATTTTACCAGCACATAAGTATCACGCCACACTGCATATAAATGCTGACAGTAGGCAAATTCCAATTTCCATGTCATGGGACCTTTAATGAAAGGGGAGTGAGAGAGAAGGTGAAATAAAGCATAGAGAACTAAAAGAGAACAAAAGAGAGAAGAGAGTGATTTTTCAGGCTATTGTTATTAGCATACTGTCAGCATTATACAAATACCTAATATGTCTGTTTTTGCCATCCTATTCCCATCCAACTCTATGTACTATAAATCTTGTGATGCAAGAACTAATAATAGCTAAACCATAATGATTTTTTTGTGTTCCCATTAAAGTGCTGCTATTGATAAAACAGTTTGCTTGCATCTGCATCTTTCTGGGTTGTTTAGAATATTTGTTAATACAAAGATGTGTATCATATTTACTCATTTAAGCTTTAGGAAATATAATCTTGTAAAAATTTCCATAAAATCTACCATTGTAATGCTGTTCAACAGACAAAAAGTTATAGCAGATTAGAAATATTGTCACAAGGTGTCTTGAAGTGTACTGTGTGTATGAGTAACTGTTTTGGGGTTCTATGCCAATACACTATTGCATGGTGCATTGTTTTAGAAGACAAGGCATATGTCACAGAATGAAAGACAGGAAACAAGAATAGAGGAATTGGGGAGAGAGGAAGATGCTAGTTGGTAGGTTTAGAGAAAGCTGGAATGTGGGCTAGAGTGAGGGAGGGATAGAAAGCAGGGGGAGGAGGGAAGGATCTTGAGTTTGTGAGGGTGTGGGGTGCTGGCCAGTGGTATTCCTCTCTCAGGAAGCCAGTGGGAATGCGAGGAATGCAGGCAGCAACGGAGGCAACAGCAGTCACCCCAGAACAGATGTCCTGGTGGGGGGGGGGGGGGGGGGGGGGATTGAGATGGAGAAATAGGAAAAGAGGGAGGGTGAAAAAGAGAAAAGGAAAACTGGTGAAATGCAGAATAAGATAAACTTAAGTAATACCAGAGAGAGGGTGTGGTGTACAGTATAGCTATACATACACACACACAACAGGGCAAGTATCTGACACTAAAAACATAAAAGCCAAATATAAAATGTAAAAGCCTAATATTGAGTAACATTTTCGAATGTAATGAAAGTAAATCTAATTTAATTCTCTTCCAATTACATTAAATACCATGCAGTTTTGAAAGATCAATGGTTGTATACTTCATAAATCCATGACTAAATTTGATTGCCAAGATAAGTTAATCTATCCCTTTAAGTGGCACATATGCCTGTGTTATTACACCATTATTACAGTATAGC
>CM056380.1:115806639-115944139 GCA_029718625.1 Synaphobranchus kaupii
TATTTGCCTAAATGGGCACAAATATTTATCTTAAACAAACACATTGCTTGTTTTTTTTTTTGGGAAGATTTTTATTTTACATTTTGCAGGCCAGACCACAGATGCTTTGTCCCATCTTGTTTTAAAATTTGTGACTGGGTCAATGAGCTGCACACCCAGGATCTTCCTCTGATTTATGTGTGATACTGCGTTCCAGAGACCTCGGAAACTCGTAATTACAACCTTCCCACCAGAAAAAATACACTGGAACGGCCTGTTAACTCTAAATTACAATGCAGAGTAGGAGGAAAGTGACGTCATTCAAAATGGACGAATCTGTATTTTAATTGAAATTACGAAAAAAGGTGCAACACTCGTTCGTAGAAAAAATAGAAAAATGTTTATTGGTTAAAACATGACGTTTCGGCCACCCAATTCCCATAGACATCCATCCAAATGCAGAGAAGTTATAGTATCGCTTGTAAGAGTACCAGAAAATAAGATATCAAGAGTCTTTTGATATTGTTGGGTCACAGACATCAGGAAGTCATAGCATGCAAAAGATATGCTACCAAATATTAAAAATGATTAGTTTATTCTACATTGTGTTAAACTAAATATTTTTGATGCCCAAAAATAGGGGGGACTATGTACAAAAGATTCTATAATTTCTAAACGGTTAATCCGATATGGATGAAAATAAAACTGACAGTCTGTACTTCAACATCATTGTCATTGTATCCCCTTATGGAAATGTAATATACTGCAGTATATTTAAAATATATTGTGAAGATAATTTTTATATATTTACAATATACTGCAGTATATTTAAAATATATTGTGAAGATCATTTTGATATATTTACAATATACTGCAGTATATTATTTTTCCATAAGGATCCTTTCAAACTCAAAGTGTTAGAGTACAGAACCAATGAATTATGGTGCTCACTGTATATATTTTTGGGTAGTACCTCATCTCAAACTGCTTGAGCTCGGACTATCTTCTGTATTGTAATGGAAAATGCTTAACAAGAGCTTTTAATTTAGCGCACAATTTAATTTAGCGGTAGTTTCAATGGTTATGTGCGCCCACATCCTTCACTTGACAACAGGCATAGTTACATTTTATTATTATATTAATATTAATATTATATTATAATTATATTATATAGTTATACAGACAAGCTACAGGGTTACAAACTGTTTGCATGAGTAAAATACGGAATACATTTTTAAAATAGGCCTATTATATAGAAATATATGTCGGCTATTTAACACTGGCTTGCCTTTTGCATTTTTTCTCTTCCTCTATGTGACAAAGTAGCTCTGAAGCTTTTGAAGCTCTAGCAACAGCCATGGTTGCTACGGTTACCACTGGAACGCTCCAAGCTCATAACTCCGAGCTTCCATGTCGGAGCTACGGGCTTCCGAGTCCATAACGAATGTGGCATAAACCCAACTTGGGACCTGAAGCATGATGGGAAATGGCTGCGACTCCTTCAGAGGAGAACTCCGTGGCTTGCGTCCCAATACTCGAAAAATGCACCCTCCTTTCCTCCAATACTACCTCCTCTCCTCCGTGCACCGGATCTTTATGTCCTAATCTAATGTTGCTGATTAAGCTACATATTAATTACAAATGGTTACAAATTGATTAATGTGTCGACGCAAAGCACAATGTCAGGTACATTGTATACTGTACATGCAACTGTTCAGGCAGTTTTGCATACGTCCGGGTAGGAGACAAGTGGAGGAAAGGAGGTGAGAAGTGAATATGGTTGCATATCTTTTGCATGCTATGACTTCCTGGTGTCTGTGATCCAACAATATCAAAAGACTCTTGATATCTTATTTTCTGGTACTCCTACAAGCGATACTATAAGCCCTCTGCATTTGAATGGATCTCTATGGAATTGGGGGGTGGGACTAGATTTAGCTGTAAATTACACTGGAACAGTATGGAACACATGGTTGGCTAAATGGCTCTAAATCATCAAGGGTCTTACATATCAAACAAGCCTTAAACCATCACTCTGCTGCCAGATATGCAGTAGATATGGATGGATAACTTGAAGCAAATTTTTCCATAGAGTTCAATAGGAAAATTTGTCAGAAGAAACCACCCTTAAAGTGATCTAATCACCCACACCGGCCCTTTCTGGATAGGTTTTACAGGATTCCCTCTAACAGAGGGTCTTGATATTTGATAGAAAAATGTATGTATATTTGTATTGAAAAAATATGTAAGCAATTGAATTTTTGGATAAGATAAGAGTGAAGTTGGAAATAGAAACATGTTCAAAAGTTTAATTTTAGGGATCTTTTAAAAGATGCATTTTGGAATTGGAATAAAGCATTTGTTCTGTTGGTCGTGTGTGTCTGTCCAGGTTGCCAGGATCAGGATGGTGAAATGCATGAGTTTACAGCGGAGTGGGTAAAGAACTGCTATGAGTGTGTCTGCTCCCGCAGAGGAATCCGCTGCTGTGACATGTGAGAGACCATGTTAATCACCTCCATAACACCCTGCACCATGTTAATCACCTCCATAACACCCTGCACCATGTTAATCACCTCCATAACACCCTGCACCATATTAATCACCTCCTTAACACCCTGCACCATGTTAATCACCTCCATAACACCCTGCACCATGTTAATCACCTCCATAACACCCTGCACCATGTTAATCACCTCCATAACACCCTGCACCATATTAATCACCTCCTTAACACCCTGCACCATGTTAATCACCTCCATAACACCCTGCACCATGTTAATCACCTCCATAACACCCTGCACCATGTTAATCACCTCCATGACACCCTGCACCATGTTAATCACCTCCATAACACCCTGCGCCATGTTAATCACCTCCATAACACCCTGCACCATGTTAATCACCTCCATAACACCCTGCACCATATTCATCACCTCCATAACACCCTGCACCATGTTAATCACCTCCATAACACCCTGCACCATGTTAATCACCTCCATAACACCCTGCACCATGTTAATCACCTCCATAACACCGTGCACCATGATAATCACCTCCATAACACTCTGCACCATGTTAATCACCTCCATAACACCATGCACCATGTTAATCACCTCCATAACACCCTGCACCATGTTAATCACCTCCATAACACCCTGCACCATGTTAATCACCTCCATAACACCCTGCACCATATTAATCACCTCCATAACACCCTGCACCATATTCATCACCTCCATAACACCCTGCACCATGTTAATCACCTCCTTAACACCCTGCACCATGTTAATCACCTCCATGACACCCTGCACCATGTTAATCACCTCCATAACACCCTGCACCATATTCATCACCTCCATAACACCCTGCACCATATTAATCACCTCCATAACACCCTGCACCATGTTAATCACCTCCATGACACCCTGCACCATGTTAATCACCTCCATAACACCCTGCACCATGTTAATCACCTCCATGACACCCTGCACCATGTTAATCACCTCCATAACACCCTGCACCATATTCATCACCTCCATAACACCCTGCACCATATTAATCACCTCCATAACACCCTGCACCATGTTAATCACCTCCATAACACCCTGCACCATGTTAATCACCTCCATAACACCCTGCACCATGTTAATCACCTCCATAACACCCTGCACCATGTTAATCACCTCCATAACACCCTGCACCGTGTTAATCACCTCCATAACACCCTGCACCATATTAATCACCTCCATAACACCCTGCACCATGTTAATCACCTCCATAACACCCTGCGCCATGATAATCACCTCCATAACACCCTGCACCATGTTAATCACCTCCATAACACCCTGCACCATGTTAATCACCTCCTTAACACCCTGCCCCATGTTAATCACCTCCATAACACCCTGCCCCATGTTAATCACCTCCATAACACCCTGCACCATGTTAATCACTTCAATAACACCCTGCACCATATTAATCACCTCCATAACACCCTGCACCATGTTAATCACCTCCATAACACCCTGCACCATATTCATCACCTCCATAACATCATGCACCATGTTAATCACCTCCATAACACCCTGCACCATGATAATCACCTCCATAACACTCTGCACCATGTTATTCACCTCCATAACACCCTGCACCATGTTAATCACCTCCATAACACCCTGCACCATGATAATCACCTCCATAACACCCTGCACCATGTTAATCGCCTCCATAACACCCTGCACCATGTTAATCACCTCCATAACACCGTGCACCATGATAATCACCTCCATAACACTCTGCACCATGTTAATCACCTCCATAACACCCTTCACCATGTTAATCACCTCCATAACACCCTGCACCATGTTAATCACCTCCATAACACCCTGCACCATGTTAATCACCTCCATAACACCCTGCACCATGTTAATCACCTCCATAACACACTGCACCATGAGAATCACCTCCTTAACACCCTGCACCATGATAATCACCTCCATAACACCCTGCACCATGTTAATCACTTCAATAACACCCTGCACCATGTTAATCACCTCCATAACACCCTGCACCATGTTAATCACCTCCATAACACCCTGCACCATGATAATCACCTTCATAACACCCTGAACCATGTTAATCACCTCCATAACACCCTGCACCATGTTAATCACCTCCATAACACCCTGCAACATGTTAATCACCTTCATAACACCCTGCACCATGTTAATCACCTCCATAACACCCTGCACCATGTTAATCACCTCCATAACACCCTGCACCATGTTAATCACCTCCATAACACCCTGCACCATGTTAATCACCTTCATAACACCCTGCCCCATGTTAATCACCTCCATAACACCATGCACCATGTTAATCACCTCCATAACACCCTGCACCATGATAATCACCTCCATAACACCCTGCACCATGTTAATCACCTCCATAACACCCTGCACCATGTTAGTCACCTCCATAACACCCTGCACCATGTTAATCACCTCCATAACACCCTGCACCATGTTAATCACCTCCATAACACCCTTCACCATGTTAATCACCTCCATAACACACTGGATCTTGCGACTGCAACAAGAAACTGCTAATGCAAATGTGGTTTTTCATTTTCATTAAAATTATGACAGGGTTGTGTCGTAGAGGGCGAGAAAAATTTTATGTGAAATGGATTTGTATTAACATTTTCAAATGGTCAGATAAAGTGCATACATTAACTTGCAAATGAAAATGCAAAGTCCACCTTTTGCATTTTCATTTGAATTATGTCATGGTTTTTGCGCACATCGAATGTAAACGAAATGCAATCGCCGATTTGCATTTTCATTTGAATTTTGCCGCAGATATGCTTCCATAGAATTCATACAATACACAATACTGTCCTTTACATCTCAGTGCATTGTGTAATTTCAGTGTAATTTATCTGCATAAATCTTTATTAATTTAACTTTAATTTCTTTACTCCTAGGTTCCCCCCTGCGATGCTTCTTTCCCCAGACTGTGAGACGGTTATTGACAGAAAGACATGCACGTCCAAAACTGTCCTGAAGTCTGACAACACCAAAGAATGTGTTGACATTTTTGCTGTCTAAATGTACCACTGGACGGCATAATAGCGTTAATGTGCGGATACAGCTTCGCTTCTTCGTAGCGACTATTAGAGAACGGGCAATAGGTCGACACCCAGAAAACTGACTCAAGTAATCTGTTTTTTTCCCTCTCTCTCTTTTCAATCAACTACTTCATTGTAACCATTTACATGTATTTTAGTTCTGATATCAAGAGAGCAAATATTTCAGTTGGTTAGGTTTAAAAGCAAATTAGTCCACATAGCTACATAAATCAAATAACAGAATGGGCATTCTACAATCTTAAATATTGTGAAGAGCACTATTCTATGTTTTGACATTTTTATCACAAAACTGATAATAAGGTTTGGATCAATGTGTGGAATAAATTACTGACAAACTGCATACCTCAGTCCCTTCCAGTTGTATTTCTATGCTTGGTTTTTCTTCATGATACTGATTTATATGGAAGTAATGGGTCATGACAACTAGGCAAAAAAGGCAGGCAGTTGGGTCCACGAGCTCTGCTCTTGTGTCTCCACAAACGATACAAGCTTTTAGCTGACACTCTTATCCAGTGACTTCTACAGTTCACATTTTATTATTATTATTATTTTTTGATATTTATACAGCTGGATATACTTAAACAATCCAGGTTAAGTACTTTGCTCAAGGGTACAGTGGCACTGTACTACCCGGGAATCGAACCTGCAACCTTTAGGTTATAAGCCCAGTTCCCTAACCACTATACTACACTATTAGTATATTGCCATTTATCTGAGTAATTACACAATCTTCACTGTTTCTTCATTCCCCAGCATCTTCCGAAGGTACAAAGTGGGACCAGGTATGAGGTGTTAGCAGCTAGTGGCTTTACTTACTGTATGTGGCAACCACTCAGATCTGTACATCTGCACATCCCCCTTTCAAAACCACCCAGATCTGTATATCTGCACATCCCCCTTTCAAAACCACCCAGATCTGTATATCTGCACATCCCCCCTTTCAAAACCACCCAGATCTGTATATCTGCACATCCCCCTTTCAAACCCACCCAGATCTGTATACCTGCACATCCCCCTTTCAAAACCACCCAGATCTGTATACCTGCACATCCCCCTTTCAAAACCACCCAGATCTGTATATCTGCAGATCCCCCTTTCAAAACCACTCAGATCTGTATACCTGCACATCCCCCTTTCAAAACCACCCAGATCTGTATATCTGCAGATCCCCCTTTCAAAACCACTCAGATCTGTATACCTGCACATCCCCCTTTCAAAACCACCCAGATCTGTATACCTGCACATCCCCCTTTCAAAACCACCCAGATCTGTATATCTGCAGATCCCCCTTTCAAAACCACTCAGATCTGTATACCTGCACATCCCCCTTTCAAAACCACCCAGATCTGTATATCTGCAGATCCCCCTTTCAAAACCACTCAGATCTGTATACCTGCACATCCCCCTTTCAAAACCACCCAGATCTGTATATCTGCACATCCCCCTTTCAAAACCACCCAGATCTGTATATCTGCACATCCCCCTTTCAAAACCACTCAGATCTGTATATCTGCACATTCCCTCTTTCAAAACAACAATACTTTACCCCTTCCTCACCCAAGAGGCTATACAGATTATTGTACAGGGCCTTGTAATTGTCTGAACTACTGTAAGGCCTTGCTGCAGGCTGGCCACTGGAACTGGTCCAAAATAATGCCGTCCTTTTGCTCGTCAACCAGCCAAAATCCTCAAATGGCGCCGCTCATCACTGACGTCCAGCGGCTGCCCACATTAGATTCAATCCTCTCACACATGCTCCTGCTCATCCTCACACAATAGCCACACCATAAGCTCCATACAAACCTCTCCACTTGTATGATTATTACTGTACTGTACTCTCTATTTCTTATGATGCTTGCTTACCATGCAAAATGCTTTATGGCTGCTGTTCCCCTACTTGGCGTGTGAGAGCACAGCGTGGTGCCGGGCGTTTGTAACCGGCACTGCAGGCTTTTATTTCCCACATACAGTAGCGGTTTACATTCACCTGCTCATGGCCATTACACTACATTCATTTAGCAGAAGCCTCATCCAGAACGACTTACAATTTACTAGAAACATTCACCTTAATACAAGCAAGTGCTGGCTATCAACATTCCCAGACTAACGAGTAGAGATGCAACATCACTAAAGCACGAGTGTAACTCACCTGCGTAATGCATGTGCCTGTGTGTAAAATGTGTAAAATGTTTGAATATTGTTCTTTATTCGCTTATTTTTTACAAAAGAACAAATAGGAGCCCTCCTGTATCTCTCCGTAGAGTAGGTATAATAAGTAGTTCCATTTCCAGGTTATCCTGGCCCAATTAGACCACAGTCACATGTTTCATACAGTGATTCATGGGCTCATCAATAAATGATTGGGTGGATAAATGACTTAATAGCAGAAGTTGGCATGAAATCCAGAAACTGATGATTGTCCTGGCTCTGCCGTGGAGCGTATGCTGCTACTGTGCTCCTGCTGGCCAAACAGAAACTTACCCCGGGTGCACAGGTGTAAAATCTAGGTTCAGAAAGCAAATGTCCTCCCCAGTATTTTGTTCCAATCACCTGGATTTGTTCTTTGGCACAATTATCAGCCAGGAGGTAGAACTATTAGTGAAATCAGCTGGAACTTTTACTTTCTGACCCCTGGACTCTCCACCTCTGACTGAGTGTTCCTCCCCAAGACGTTCTCCTCTCGTCTGTTTGCGCAGAACGTCACACGTGTTCATGATTCAGGCCTCACTAAGGAACTGTCTACTCTAGTTAAGGAGGAGATGTGATCAGTAGTCTTATGTCCTTGTTCCTGTGCTGCCCTCACCTGGACGAGGTTGGTAAATTCAGGTGTCAGTAACACTGCAACGCCTTGACTGAAAGTTTTACTTGTTTTTATGTTTTGTTGCATACAGAAAGCCACGAAATTCATAAAAAATGTAAATGTAAATTTGTGAACACCACTTGTTTCAATAAAGTTACTATAGAAATGTATTACAAATTTATACTTACATTTATTGTCTAATTCAATAAATGAGATGATAGATTTGAATATAAATTTGTGAACACCACAAGTACATATAGGTAATGTATTAAAATTATTAAAATAAATAATGAAAATAAAATGCATTTCGCTGTTAGTGTCTGATGTATAATTCTTTGCATAACCTCTGAACGCCATTTTTTCCCTCCCTCAACTTTTAGATACGCCAAGAGGCTGGAACTTCATACACACCTTATCCTGGGTGCTCAACCTATTCGGCATCTTCTTTATCCTGGCGGCGCACGAGCACTACACCATAGACGTGTTCATCGCGTCTTTATGTACTACCACACGCTAGCGAACACGCGGGCGTACCAGCAGAGCCGCCGAGCGCGCGTCTGGTTCCCCATGTTCTCCTTCTTCGAGCGCAATGTCCGCGGGCCTGTCCCCAACGAGTACTGCTGGCCCTTCGACAAGCAATGTCATGAAAATGCTGATTGGCTAAGCCCGCCGTCATGAAAGTTACAGCAAAAAATACCGAAGCAGCAAAAGGACTTTGGAGGACAAAGGACCACATGGAAAACAAAGTAGCCACGCCTCCTTATAATATTCAGATCCCGGACGAGCCCCTAATTGTTATGACCCGAAACCCACCCGCGTTACAATAACCGAGTGGTTACAAAGGGTCCAACATAAATGTGTGCCTTGCACAAATAAGCCTGTAAAAAAAACAATTAAAAAAAGACAAGAACCAAAACGGTTTTATTTGAAATTAGTCTCGGCAGCAACTGTAAAAACCAGAGGAAGCTCATAAGCTAACTCACCTGATCTATTACTCTTTAAAAAGCAAATCTCACCCGAAAAGCAAAAGGTGCACGAGAGCAAAACAAAAGTCTTCCACAAGCTTGCTATGCTTCTCTATCTGTTCCTTTCTATTAAAAGGTGACATTATATTAAAAAAAAGGAGAGCTTCCTCCCAAAATGTACAACAAAGCAGAGTCCCAAACCAAAGAAAAGGATGAATCCCCTGATGAATGCCACAAGTATATATGCTCAGGCACAGGTGTCTTCAATTGCCAATTGCTACCCAGGTGAGCCGAATGAAATGAGTTGCAGACAATTAAAGGGCCACACTCGTAAGGCAGCATAGGAACGTAACAATGCTGATTGGCTAAACCCACCGTATGTAAATGCTGATTGGCTAGCACTACGCATCCTCGCAGTGTCAGTCGCAGTAACGGTCTTTGAGATGGCAACGTTACGCTCAAATGGTGACTTTTGCAAGACTCCCCAATAACAAGGAGCAGGCAGTGGATCTCTGCATTGTGATTGGTAGTGAAGTTGGATCTCTGCTTTGTGATTGGTAGTGAAGTTGGATCTCTACATTGTGATTGGTAGTGAAGTTGGATCTCTGCTTTGTGATTGGTAGTGAAGTTGGATCTCTACATTGTGATTGGTAGTGAAGTTGGATCTCTGCATTGTGATTGGTAGTGAAGTTGGATCTCTGCTTTGTGATTGGTGGGGGGGTTATCATTGTAGGATTAGGTGAAAGACCGAATGGAGGGGGGGTCTTGGTATTGGAATGTGAGGAGTTAAGTCACATGCAGGTTCTCTCACGTTCCTTTGATTACTGCTCATTTAAAAGGGGGAAATGCCAGTGCATAAATGGCCATAATGACTCTTGTTCTTGTATTGTGACATTTTGTGATGTTTTTTTGGTCCAGGTCATTTTTTGACTTGGGTTATTGCCAAAATATGGAATGAAATGAATATTTTGTCTTAAGATATTTAGTTTTCCAGTAAACCTTCAGTATTGTGGAAGTGTGTGTGTGTGTGTGTGTCTGTCTCTGTGTGTGTGTGTGTGTACATATTGTATTTACATTAAATCTGTCATTTCAGACTGGCCTACTTCAGGGGTTGTGCTAATGTAGGAAATTAAATGCCGATGTATATTTCTCTTAAATTGAATTAAAGAATGTAATATAAGCTTCTGTAGCTTACCACAAAGAAAAGATGGTTATTTGCATCACAGTTTAACTTCGTAATAGGAAATTGATATTATAATTTCACATAGAAAATTATTTTATTTATTTTTTCCTGTTTTATTATTTTTATATAATGATGTTTTTTTATTTGGTCATGACCAATTTAAATTTGAAATGTGAATTGTGTTATGTAACGGTTAGGTAATGTTATGACCTACTGTGCTGGAACAGCAATAAAACATTACAACAGTGCACTGCAAAATGTTTATTCTTTATCAATAATCCATCACATTCAGGCTGATAACGGGTGGGTTCAACATGGATCGTTTGTAAGATGATGTTGCTCTTAACTCTAAAAAGCAGAGAGCATTGAATCTATACTTGCTCATTATTGCAATCAGAACATAAAATAAAATGTACCCAATTGGCTGCTGTAGGTTTTGTGTATAGTTGATGTACAGGGTGTATAAGCGAATGCATGTTAGACTATAGGGGTGCCGGATCACCAGGAGGCAACCGTACTATGGAAGGTAAGTGGGCTAGTTGGCAGGCTAGCTCTCATAAAGGGTAATACCAGAATAGACTAAATCAGTGTTTCTTAAACCTGGTCCTGGGGCCCCATTGTGTATGCTGGTTTTTATTTCAATCATAGTAGCAAGCGCAGTATTGCAATGAGCTGATGAGTTGTTCATAGACACTATTTGTTCCTAATTAGAATTGTTATGTCTACTGATTTACCCTCTTAAAGCCGCATTATGCTAGAAATATCTATATGCCCTAAAAATAAATGTCCCATATTCACATCCAAGGAATTTCAATCGGGTCAGACCAACTTATGCTTTCATTTACTGTGCTGTATGTACTATATGGAAAATAATTCCAATTGAAAGGGGTTGCATTTTTAATTGATTTGATTACAAACTGACAAGTGAAATCAGATGGGGCCCCATTTGCTGAGTGCGGACATATGAAATTACCTGTGTAAAATGGATGGGATTTACTGACAGCAAATGGCAACAAGCCAAACCTGCATTGTGTTAAAATAAGTTTCATAAATAAGCTCAATGTAATTCCCACTGTAATATTTCTATCTTACAGAAATATTGCTGCCTTACTGTCACTCAGTTAGTGTCTAATAAAACAGAGTACCAAGACCATTCGTGCTGTTGCGCGTGTTTATTGCACCTACTGATAACGGGCGCACATGACCTACGTCAATCTCAGCGACAACTTCAATCAGCTGATATCCCGAATATATTACACCCCCCACTGCTCTGGTAGCTAACTTTAATTCATAGGCTGTGTTCCATATGCATACTTGCATTCTACGTACTTGCATTCTAGATAGTACATTCTTCCAATTACACTAGCTAGAACGCACTTGATAGTATGCAAGAGCGCAAGTATGCTTCAATTTTGTAACACACTTGATGACGTAGTCAGCAGAATAGCCTACCTTTGACCCTACACAGGAAATACAATAGAATCACCTCCATGAATTACCTTATTCGATAACCTAGCTACGCTACAGTTAGCGCCATTAGGCCTAAGCATTTGAAATTAACGACAAATGTTATAATAAATATTGTTTTGCCAAATTTTGAATTTTCATTGTTTAAGACTACTTCCATGGTGAAACTAGCTACTTATAACTTTGTGTGTGAACCATATGAGCCAATCATTTTACCTCAGGTCTCTTACGTAACAGTTACGGACAGGGACAGCCTGACCTAAGCGGTGGCGGAATCAGTCCAGATCATCTCATACCAACAGTAAAACTATGGAGAGCCGAACAGTTCAAAAGCTGACGCAAACTAGACACCGTATATCCAGTTGCTCTGCGCCAGTTTTTAAGCGAGATATATCCAGTTAACAAGACACCACATATCCAGTCATCCTGCGCCACCCAGTGGACATTGCGAGATAGTTGACATCTCCACATATCCAGTTGGGTAGCTCTCTATGGTAGCTTTGCGCTGTCGAACTGGGTAGCTCTCGGTCTATGGTAGCTCTGCGCTATTCAACTGGCGCGCGCGAGATGTTGAATTGGGTAGCGCCGCGCTATCCAGCTGGAATGAAATGTGTATCTCGTTTGGCCGTGTTTATGAATTGTTAAACGAACAAAGCTTGCAAGAATTTGTCTCATATATAAAAAAGACTTCAACTACAATTTATGTGATGCTATTATATCATAGAGTCTATTTACTCGTTGTGCTACACACACACACACACACACACACACACACGCACACGCACACGCACACGCACACACAGACACACACACACACACACACACACACACACACACACTCAATAGGGATAGCTAGGTCATGCAATATGTTTATGATGACAGTTTGCAGTATTATCGCCAGTATAAAAATGCTTGCAGTCTGTGCGTTTGAGTCAGTGTAGTCATCAGTGTACTGAGAACATTGGCTTGCAATAAAAGCAACGAGTGAATCCGCCTGGCCTGTCTTTAGATGCGGTCGCTACAATATTATATTAATGCATAGGTGTCAACCCCTGGAAAGAGCTGCTCTTATTTTCATGCCTGCAAAACTGTATAAATTCACCAAAAAAACGTATAGAACATTATCTATCTATTAAAATCACTCGCCACCACAATTATTTGTCTGATTCAAGTTTATATAATATATTCCTGTATTTAGCTTTTCATATAATAATGACTGTGTAGCTACAAAAACATTAAGGTGCTCATTTTAAAGTAGGTAAACAGACACTCCACATGACTGACCCCACACACTTACAACCCAGTGCAGGAGAGACAGAGATACCCAATTTCCTTAATTATGCATTAATCGTGTTGCATGAGCTTGTGACACTTTTAATGCAGTTTTGCTATCTTAATAGCCTACATAACAGCTTTGATAGCCTAATTAGGCAACGTTAGCATTAATGTAGCCTACATATGGTTATAAAATTATCTCTCATCTTAATTTGAATAATTTTCTAGTTAACATTAAGTTAGACATGGGTTATTTTACAATTAAACTTCTAGTAACTTCGCTAAATTGAGTCATCCACCACATTAATACATCATGGAACATTATCTCATTTGGGTCAAAATTGCATAAAAATTAACATTGTCCAGTCGTAACCATTTAACTGATTAACTAATGTTAGATAGTTGTTAGGTATCTTGTGGGCTACTGCGTTAAGTGCATTACAGTCCCCGCAGCCTCAGAAATCGAGAGTAGCCTAGAGCAGAGAGAGGGAGAAATAAAATGTGATTGCTGCGTTTGAATTAATTATGTTGGAAAAAAAATTTAAACAAAAAAACCTATATAGACTTCCGTATCATAACCTTATACGCCCGCATACCTTCGAAAAGGTGGAAAACCCGTATTTTATACGGACAAACCGTAGCCTATGGATTGACAGTGAGTAGCCTACCCATTTGTCTTGGACAACACAGGCTAGAGAATACAAGAGCAGCGTGGAAGCTCGCAAAATATATGAAAGAACAGGGATTATTCTTTTAAATGAATTGCATATTTAGCATATCTTTTTTGTTGTTTAATTTTTGCTGTTGTAGGCTATTCTAACTAAAATATTTTCCCAATTAGTTTTTAAATGATCAGAAAACGGCGCTTTGAACGAACTATTTCATTTTATGAATGCGATTAATTACACACTTATTTAATTTAAAACAATAGTGTTCGCTCCTTCATGTCTGCATTCAGATCAGTCTCTGCTCATGTTCAGTTTTGCTATCTTAATAGCCTACATAACAGCTTTGATAGCCTAATTAGGCAACGTTAGCATGTAGCCTACATATTGTTATAAAATTAGCGCTCATCTTAATTTGAATAATTTTCTAGTTAACATTAAGTTAGACATGGGTTATTTTACAATTAAACTTCTAGTAACTTCGCTAAATTGAGTCATCCACCACATGAATACATCATGGAACATTATCTCATTTAGGTCAAAATTGCATAAACATTAACATTGTCCAGTCGTAACCATTTAACTGGTTAACAACCGTTAGATAGTTGTTAGGTATCTTGTGGGCTACTGCGTTTTCGTGGTTCGTTGTCATAAAGTGCATTAGCCTACAGTCCTGATGCCGCTACTTGCTTTCCCGCAGCCTCAAAAATCGAGAGTAGCCTATAACAGGGATTATTCTTTTCAATGAATTGCATATTTAGCTTATGTTTTTTGTGGTTTAATTTTTGCTGTTGAAAGCTATTCCAACTAAAATATATTTCGCGCGCGCTATCCAAGTGGATATGTGGTGTCTTGTTTGCGTCGGCTTTTGATCTGTCCGGCTTACCATGCAAAACGGAATAACAAGATGCCTAAAGCCGTGTTCACACTGTAGACCTAAGCGCAGCGGAAGTTTTCTGCGCGACGCTCGCCGCTTTGAATAGCGGCCGAGGGGCCTTTCTGCGTGTAGTTTGCATGTTCTCCCCCCCGTGTCCGCGTGGCTTTCCTCCGGGTACTTCGGTTTCCTCCCACAGTCCAAACAAAGACATGCAAGTTAGGCTAATTGGAGACTCTAAATTGCCCGTATGAGTGTGTGAGTGGATGGTTTGTGTGTGCCCTGCGATGGAATGGCGACCTGTCCAGGGTGTATTCCTGCCTCTCGCCCAATGCATGCTGGGAGAGGCTCCAGCCCTCCCTTGACCCTGAGCAGGAATAAGTGGGTTAGATAATGGATGGATGGATGTTTCTCTCTCCTTGCACATGCACATTATCTCAGCAGGGTTAGTATGCTAGCATGGTGCTAATTACTATCATGGTATTACTGTATTACCCTTTCCACTTCAGTGGGATGGTCAAGGGTTTCAATGTATACCATGATTTAAAAATTTCTATTCAAATTTTCATATTATTATTATGTCTACTACTACTCACAAAGTGGTACTACAATTTGCCCATAATATTTAGCACAGCCATAAGATGAATCTTTATACTGACAAATTTGTGGTATTGAGTTATATATATATAATGCAATATAATGACTAGCCTGTATAGCCAGTGAAAGAGGGAAAAGCCCCACCTGCTTGCGTAACTGATATATCAAAAGCAGAAGCAGGTGATATAATTCACCAAACATAATCTTTCATCTACTCTGGTGTAATTCATCATAACCAGAAAAAGGAGTTTGGATTCATTGCAATGTAAGTACTGGATCAGTACGCCACAATGTACAAACTCCAATTCCAAAAAAGTTGGGACAGTATGCACATAAAAGCAGAATGCAGTGATGTCAAAATTCTCTTTTACATATATTTAATGTTTTATCTTATCAACTTTATTGATTTTTGTAAATATACGCTAATTCCGAATTTGATGCCTGCAATAACTTCTAAAAAAAAAAAATTAATAATTGGGACAGGGGCAAAAAAAAACAAACACTCTGTTGCCAGATATGCAGTAGATATGGATGGATCACTTTAAGGGTTGTTTCTCCTGACTTGTTTTTCCATAGAATACAATAGAAAAATGAGTCAAGAGAAACAACCCTTAAAGTGATCCATCCATATCTACTGCATATCTGGCAGCAGAGTGATGTTTTTTTTTGCCCCTGTCCCAACTTTTCAAGAACGTGTTGCAGGCATCAAATTCAGAATTAGCGTATATTTACGAATATATTTTCAGGTTTGAGGCTCATTTGATACCTCAGACCCTTGGTGATTTACAGCCATTTAGGCAACCATGTGTTCCACACTGTTCCCGTGTAATTTACATCTTAATCACCACCCCTCAATTCCCATAGAGATCCATTAAAATACAGAGAGGTCATAGTATCGCTTGTAAGAGTACCTGAAAATAAGATATCAAGAGTCTTTTGATATCCTTTTATACCCAGTCATGATAGCATCACCTGTTTACTAGTGGAATGTTCCAAACAGGTGTTTTTTTGGGGTTTTTTTTGCCCCTGTCCCAACTTTTTTGGAACGTGTTTCAGGGATCAAATTCGGAATTATGTATATTTACAAAAATAAATAAACTTGATAAGGTAAAACATTAAATATCCTTTCTTTGTACTGTTTTCAATTAAATATATGTAAAAGAGAATTTACAAATCACTGCTTTCTGCTTTTATGTGCATTTTACATACTGTCCCAACTTTTTTTTAGAATTGGGGTTTGTAAAACTTTCAAATATATCCAAAGACATTAGCCTAAACATAGAACATATTTATTGATCCATAACAAATAAAAAAAATGAAATTGTCTTAAAGAATAAAAAAAGTGATTCAGGTTGATAAAATAATTCTCAAATAGTGCCATTAAAGGGATAGTTCGGAATTTTGGACATAATGTCTCAATTACGACTTACCCATGATGTAGTTGATTGATGGAAACCATTTTCAGCTAATTCCATGCTGTCCCTTCTTTTGGACAAACACACGTTGCTAATGCTAGCGCAACTCTAAGGTAACCAGTAGCATCCACTACCACACGCACTTAAACACTCCACAGTGCACCCAAAGCAAATAAAATACGATGACAGTCTATCTGGGGAGCAATACTTTACGTTACCTACGAATGTATTGCCCTGGTCGATTACAACAACAAAGAAGAGCAACAAGTTGCAATGGCCACGTTCGCTCCGCCACCGTACTTCCACAGAGAATATAGGTCAGCACAAAGTAAAGGATTCAACAATAGTTTGACTTAAAAAATGATGGTATAAACACTCAAAATAACCCCGATAGACTGTCGTCATATTTTATTTGCTTTGGGTGCACTGTGGAGTGTTTAAGTGCGTTTGGTAGTGGATGCTACCGGTTACCTTAGAGTTGAGCTAGCATTAGCAACGTATGTATGTCCAAAAGAAGGGACAGCATGGAATTAGCTGAAAATGGTTTCCATCAATCAACTACATCATGGGTAAGTTGTAATTGAGACATTATGTCCAAAATTCCAAATTATCCCTTTAATCAAACAGGAAGTGAAACCATAGCAAACAGGAGGGGTGCGTGACCATTTCATATCCTACCCAAAGTGCAACACAGCCTAAGTGCTATTTACCCTAGCACTGAGGCCAGCAGCTATGTACTTATATATTGCATTGTGTGAGGCCTCTCATGCAAAACTCTCAAACAATGAAATGATCATCGATTAAAATCCCTGGGGGCTGTTGTTAAATTACATCATAACCCTTCCTTCCTCCAAGATTAAATCTTTCTCCTGGGACCTACCTATCCATGTATCTTAACCTTCTCCAGGTGACACATTTGCCAGTGTGACTTAATGCAGTGGATGCTTCACAGTCTCATAATGTGTTGCTTTCATAGACCTAGTCTGTGTGTGTCAATTATGTAGATCTGCCTGACTGAGTGACCTATTAAACTTCAAGACTTGCCATTGATTATCCGATTAGTCCATCCCATTATTTAGTCATACTAAACATCTGATTATAGTCCACCATTGAGGGTAAGGGCTGAAAGTGCCATCTCCTGTGTATTCCAAGTCATATTTATCATTATATTTCCCTAAATGTTCACACATTTATAATACGTTGCAGTATATTACATTTCTTTAAGTGCAATACACTTTGCTTATCACTATATATAGTTATTTGTCCCAGAAGCAGTTTAAGCTGGGTAGCCAGAAGTCATGTTTATAATGACATGGTAAGAGTTATGACTAACTTGCTTTGAAGTCTGGCCCATATACCTTTCTAGGTCAATACTTTGCACTCTCTCTATGATAGACACACACACATTCATTATGAACTATTTGGCAAAGTAAAATCTAATATTTACTTTTGCAAACCGACCCTAAAGCGGATTATCACGACCACATTGATCACGCCTTTGTCTTAGAGCCAGACGTTTGTGTCCATATAAACCCAACTCTGCCCATAGACTCAGTACCGTCTGCATCGAACACTTCCTGCCTCCACACAGTCACACAGCTCATCAACATGGTAAGCTTGATACCTTCTCATGTTTATTTTATTATCAGAAATAGATCTTAGGTGAGGGTTGTATTGCTGGAATATATTTAATAGGATTCTTTACATTTGATTTGAATAATTTGAATTATTTCGGGAAAATATGTCTTTCACTTTACATGTAAACTGCTCATGTTTAATAATTTATGGAAAATATGTATTGCTTTAATAAATGAGCATATTAAGAAACTGTCCATACAAAAAAATTATGTAATATTGTCAGATGTATTTCCATAATGTGTAAAGACTATATTAGGGATATATGAGAGAGTAGGCTACATAAATCTTATGTTATCCGAGAACAAATAAAACTAGAATTGGTGTTGCATAAGAAACTCTGTTTTATGGTTAAAATGTTATATTCGAGTTTTGTAGCACCACAGTATTATTGTACATTAACACTTTATTATCATTTATACCTGTACAATAAAATTACTATCATTACACCTGTAACATTACAGTACTTTGAGTATCGTAGTTAACTAGATAGATAACCAGCAAACTAAAGAGATTTCCAGTCTTAGTCTATAGCTGACTAGCTACTTCAAAATAATCTAAATTAATTGGTGAAAGTTATAACTGGAGAACATGCATTTACTGTATTTACTGTATTTACTGTTCACCAGCTATAAAACAAACTCAAAACAGCTAAAATAGCTAGGGAGACGGCTGCTATATAGCACAAGGGTAGACTACTGTGTACTAGCAAGCTCACTACAATCAGACACTATACCAAACTAATGTTGTGTATGATGTACTATCATATACTATATTATACATCACATCTGTACTAACAAAACATCACTGAGTGAATAACTGAATAATACTGAAAACTCCAGCAAGCAAATGTGATGTATCGTATAGTATCATAAATGTACCAACACCACATCTTACTCTTGGTGGTAGAATCGACGTGGCAATACACTTAGGGCCTGATTTACTAAGACCTTTAGCGCGTGCAAAAACCTTTTAGTGCACGGAAAACTAATAACATGACCAATGATTGGTGCAAAACAAATACAATGATCAATCATTGGTCATGTTATTAGTTTTGCACATGCTTAATAAATCAGGTCTTTAGATGCACCCACAAACATGAGAGGCCTCTGGGGAATCTTGCGTTCGCAGCTGCAACATGACATTGGCAATGACATCAGCTGCTAGATAGTCTGAAGCCATAATTTAGCGTGTAGGTGTTAGGCCTTGAGTCTACCATTTGGCAAGAAAACTAACAAGTAAAGACTCTGTAGAAGAAAAGTACTTTGTGCCTCCATCAACTGATAATAACAAGATATAGTGTTCCATAAGAACATGTTTTCTTGCTGAAGGCTCAAGCGGTATATTTCAAATAATATGTTCATACTTCCAGCAAGTATAGTACATAAGCCTACTTGAGTTATAGAACTGACGTTGTTTGTAGCTGTAGTAGTACAATAGAGGATAACAGACATGTTTAAAAACTGTAAACTGTATGAATATACTCATAACACAGTACAGTAGCTATCATAATTGAAACCTATACTACAGTGGAGTATCCGTATACTTATATGGCATTATTGCATGTACAGCAAGGACTCCAGTGGGGAGAAAGAAACAGTAACTTAAAACAAGATAATATTTTCTACTTGAGAAGAAAACATTTTAAGTCTCATTACAAGGTAAAAGCACTTGTAAAGACGGACGTTTTTTTTCAAGGTATAAATATTAAATCCAGAAAGTCAATTGGATATCTGAAACACTGTGTCACGAGAGGAAACTGAAATATTTGCATGTTGTGTGTGTGTCTCATGTGTTGTGTCTCATGCGTGTTGCGTGTGTCTCGTGTTGTGTGTCATGCGTGTTGTGTCTCATGTGTGTTGTGTGTTTTTGTCTCTTAGCGTGTCCTGGTTTGCAGTGCAGTCACTCTACTTGCCTTTGCCACTGTCTGTAATGCTGTCTGCTACTTCAGGGGGCTGGTGCTCACAGACATTATGAACCCTCCCACAGGTGAGTCTGGAACCTTCCACTGGCCCTCCATTCTCACACCTGCTCTTACTAACACTACCTGGGCATCTGCCCTCGGCCAGTATGAACAGGGTTAGGAGGCGCTGTGGATATGGTGACTGAATATGCAATTGTATTTGATGAAATGGGCACAAATATTTATCTTAAACAAACACATTGCTTTTTTTTGGGAAGATTTTTATTTTACATTTTGCAGGCCAGACCACAGATGCTTTGTCCCATCTTGTTTTAAAATTTGTGACTGGGTCAATAAGCTGCACACCCAGGATCTTCCTCTGATTTATGTGTGATACTGCATTCCAGAGACCTCGGAAACTCGTAATTACAACCTTCCGACCAGAAAAAATACACTGGAACGGCCTGTTAACTCTAAATTACAATGGCGAGTAGGAGGAAAGTGACGTCATTGAAAACGGACGAATCTGTATTTTAATTGAAATTACGAAAAAAGGTGCAACACTCGTTCGTAGAAAAAATAGAAAAATGTTTATTGGTTAAAACATGACGTTTCGTCCACCCAATTCCCATAGACATCCATCCAAATGCAGAGAAGTTATACTATCGCTTGTAAGAGTACCAGAAAATAAGATATCAAGAGTCTTTTGATATTGTTGGGTCACAGACATCAGGAAGTCATAGCATGCAAAAGATATGCTACCAAATATTAAAAATGATTAGTTTATTCTACATTATGTTAAACTAAATATTTTTGATGCCCAAAAATAGGGGGGACTATGTACAAAAGATTCTATAATTTCTAAACGGTCAATCCGATATGGATGAAAATACCCTCAAATTAAAACTGACAGTCTGTACTTCAACATCATTGTCATTGTATCTCCTTATGGAAATGTAATATACTGCAGTATATTTAAAATATATTGTGAAGATAATTTTGATATATTTACAATATACTGCAGTATATTCTTTTTCCATAAGGATCCTTTCAAACTCAAAGTGCTAGAGTACAGAACCAATGAATTATGGTGCTCACTGTATACATTTTTGGGTAGTACCTTGTCTCAAACTGCTTGAGCTCGGACTATCTTCTGTATTGTAATGGAAAATGCTTAACAAGAGCTTTTAATTTAGCGCACAATTTAATTTAGCGGTAGTTTCAATGGTTATGTGCGCCCACATCCTTCACTTGACAACAGGCATAGTTACATTATATTATTATATTAATATTAATATTATATTATAATTATATTATATAGTTATACAGACAAGCTACAGGGTTAAAAACTGTTTGCATGAGTAAAATACGGAATACATTTTTAAAATAGGCCTATTATATAGAAATATATGTCGGCTATTTAACACTGGCTTGCCTTATGCATTTTTTCTCTTCCTCTATGTGACAAAGTAGCTCTGAAGCTTTTGAAGCTCTAGCAACAGCCATGGTTGCTACGGTTACCACTGGAACGCTCCAAGCTCATAACTCCAAGCTTCCATGTCGGAGCTACGGGCTTCCGAGTTCATAACGAATGCGGAATAAACCCAACTTGGGACCTGAAGCATGATGGGAAATGGCTGCTACTCCTTCAGAGGAGAACTCCGTGGCTTGCGTCCCAATACTCGAAAAATGCACCCTCCTTTCCTCCAATACTACCTCCTCTCCTCCGTGCACCGGATCTTTATGTCCTAATCTAATGTTGCTGATTAAGCTACATATTAATTACAAATGGTTACAAATTGATTAATGTGTCGACGCAAAGCACAATGTCAGGTACATTGTATACTGTACATGCAACTGTTGTACTCAAAATGTTCAGGCAGTTTTGCATACGTCCGGGTAGGAGACAAGTGGAGGAAAGGAGGTGAGAAGTGAAGAATATTGGGGCGCAGCCCTGGGGTGGATTCGCATATTTTCACTCTGCGTCCCAATATTCTTCATTCCTCACCTCCTTTCCTCCACTCGTCTCCTACCCGGACGTATGCAAAACTGCCTGTATGTTTCAAGTAGCATGTACAGTATACAATGCACCTGACATTGCGGTTTGCGTCGACACATTAAATAATATGTAACCATTAATATGTAATTAATGTGTAATCAGCAACATTCGATTCGGACACAACGATGGGTTTCCAGGGCACGGAGGAGAGGAGGTGGTAGGGTAGTGGAGGAAAGGAGGAGAGGAGGTGGTAGTGGAGGAAAGGAGGATGCATTTATAGAGTATTGGGACGCACCCAGGGAGAGCAGAGCTTTCAGCAACGACAGCTGATGAACACAGTTGGGCATTCAATGTTTTTTTTTTATTGATGTTTTATCTTATCCATAAAAGGCCGGTGTGGGTGCAGGCTTTTGTTCCAACCAAGCAGTCACACACCTGATTCTACTAATCAACCACAAGAGTCTTTCCGAAGGACCTTGATTAGTAGACTCAGGTGTGTTACTGCTTGGCTGGAACAAAAGCCTGCACCCACACCGGCCTTTTATGGATAAGATTGAGGACGGCAGTTTTACAGGATTCCTCTAACAGAGGGTCTTGGTATTTGATAGAAACATTTATGCATATTTGTATTGAAAAAATATGTAACCAATTGAATTTTTGGGAAAGATAAGAGTGAAGTTGGAAATTTGCATTTGTTCTGTTGGTTGTGTGTCTGTCCAGGTTGCCTGGATGAGGATGGTGAAATGCATGAGTTTAGAGCGGAGTGGGTAAAGAACTGCTATGAGTGTGTCTGCTTCCACAGAGGAATGGCCTGCTGTGACATGTGAGAGACCATGTTAATCACCTCCATAACACCATGCACCATGATAATCACCTCCATAACACCATGCACCATGATAATCACCTCCATAACATCATGCTCCATGTTAATCACCTCCATAACACCCTGCACCATGATAATCACCTCCATAACACCCTGCACCATGTTAATCACCTCCATAACACCCTGCACCGTGTTAATCACCTCCATAACACCCTGCACCGTGTTAATCACCTCCATAACACCCTGCACCACGTGTATCGCCTCCATAACACCCTGCACCATGTTAATCACCTCCATAACATCATGCTCCATGATAATCACCTCCATAACACCCTGCACCATGTTAATCACCTCCATAACACCCTGCACCATGTTAATCACCTCCATAACACCCTGCACCATGTTAATCACCTCCATAACACCCTGCACCATGTTAATCACCTCCATAACACCCTGCACCATGATAATCACCTCCATAACACCCTGCACCATGATAATCACCTCCATAACACCCTGCACTATGTTAATCACCTCCATAACACCCTGCACCATGTTAATCACCTCCATAACACCCTGCACCATGTTAATCACCTCCATAACACCCTGCACCATGTTAATCACCTCCATAACACCCTGCCCCATGTTAATCACCTCCATAACACCCTGCACCATGTTAATCACCTCCATAACACCCTGCACCATGTTTATCACCTCCATAACACCCTGCACCATGTTAATCACCTCCATAACACCCTGCACTATGTTAATCACATAACTATTTTTGTGTAAAATTGTATTTAATAGGTTTTGTGAGCAGAATTCATGCAATACACAATACTGTCCTTTACATCTCAGTGCATTGTGTAATTTATCTGCATAAATCTTAATTAATTTAACTTTAATTTCTTTACTCCTAGGTTCCCCCCTGCGATGCTTCTTTCCCCAGACTGTGAGACGGTTATTGACAGAAAGACATGCACGTCCAAAACGGTCCTGAAGTCTGACAACACCAAAGAATGTGTTGACATTTTTGCTGTCTAAATGTACCACTGGACGGCATAATAGCGTTAATGTCCGGATACAGCTTCGCTTCTTCGTAGCGACTATTAGAGAACGGGCAATAAGTCGACACCCAGAAAATTGACTCAAGTAATCAGTTTTTTTCCCTCTCTCTCTTTTCAATCAACTGCTTCATTGTAAACATTTACATGTATTTCAGTTCTGATATCAAGAGAGCATATATTCCAGTGGGTTAGCTTTAAAACCAAATTAGTCCATATAGCTAAATAAATCAAATAATTGAAGAGGGATTCTACAGACTTAAAGATTGTGAAGAACACTATTCTACGTGTTTGACATTTTTATCACAAAACTGATAATGAGGTTTGGATCAATGTGTGGAATAAATTACTGCATACTTCAGTCCCTTCCAGTTGTATTTCTATGCTTTTTCTTCATGATACTGATTTAAATGGAAGTAATGGGTCATGACAACAAGGCAAAAAAGGCAGGCAGTTGGGTCCACGAGCTCTGCTCTTGTGTCTCCACAAATGATACAGGCTTTTAGCTGACGCTCTTATCCAGTGACTTCCACAGTTCAGTTTTTATTTTATTTTTTACAATCCATTTATACAGCTGGATATAATAATAATAATAATAATAATAATAATAATAATAATAATAATAATACCTGGCATTTATATAGCGCCTTTCTCGATACTCAAAGCGCTTTACAATGATGAGGGGGAACCTCGTCTCAACCACCACCAATGTGTAGCACCCACCTGGGTGATGCAACGGCAGCCATTTTGCGCCAGAATGCTCACCACACATCAGCTGAGAGGGAGAGAATAATTTTTTTGCCAATTAAACTTAAACAATCCAGGCTAAGTACTTGTGCTCAAGGGTACAGTGGCATTATTTACTTACAATACTTTACCCCTTCCTCACCCAAGAGGCTATACAGATTATTGTACAGGGCCTTGAAATTGTCTGGACTACTGTAAGGCCTTGCTGCAGGCTGGCCACTGGAACTGGTCCAAAATAATGCTGTCCTTTTGCTCGTCAACCTGCCAAAATGGCGCCGCTCTTCACTGACGTCCAGTGGCTGCCTGCATTAGATTCAATCCTCTCACACATGCTCCTGCTCCTTTTTATCCTCACACAATAGCCTCCATACAGACCTCTCCACTTGTATGATTATTACTGTAATCTCTATTTCTTATGATGCTTGCTTACCATGCAAAATACACTTCTGTAAGTTGATTGGCTAAAAACATCTGCTTTATGGCTGCTGTTTCCCTACTTGGCCAGCAGATGGAGCCAGCATGTAGTGCACCAGCCATTAAACAACCCTTTGGATGCGCCTCACCAGATATATCAAATCAAATCAATATTTATGTATATAGCGCATTTCAGAATCAATTGTCACAATACGCTTCACAGAAAACCCTGGCCTAAACCCCCAGAAGAGCAAGCCAAAGACAACAGTGGCAAGGAAAAACTCCCTGGTGGTTGATAGGAAGAAACTTTGGGAGGAACCAGACTCAAGGGGGAAACCCATCCTCCTCTGGTCGACTCAGGGTCTAGGTTTTATCAGATACACAGAAATTCAAGATCAGAGCTGTATGCAATTTCTTCTTTCGGCAACTGTGTAATTTAAAACTAATACTTTGCAATGGAATTTAATTTAAAGTTCAACACAAAAAAAACATGGAATCATCAAAAACGTGCAATCATGGGGGCTTCTCAAGAATCTAACTGTACATTGCTTTCCAAAAAACTGTCCTGCTCCTTATAATTGAGTAGGGAGAGTACTTTGTTCAAGAAGCTTGTAGATCATGGAAATGTTATCTTATATACTGTTTATTCAGGGAGTGTCTCGTTAACTCCCTGGAATGATTACATAATTTAACATGGCAGTAAGAACGCTTACAACGAGATCAGGCCTTGGAAACACTGTTGCCAATCAATGACTTAAGGAATAAGGATGAGTTTCAGATTGCCACGACACTCTTTCTGTTAATATGTCACATGAAAATGCTCGCATGTACAGACTAAAATTTGCAGAGACGTTTTTGCCCTGTAGTTAAAGGTGAAGTTGTTTAGGGCACTTGAAACTGATGGGTTCTGAGTTTTGTTCCATAAGCGTAATTATGTATGCGTGTGTATTGATTAATAATTTGGTGTAGCAGATGAGGGCTGATCTTTGGACAGGCCTCAGCCCTCCCTGACCGGACATCTAGGTGCCGTAAGTTCTCGGGCATGACTAATGGCGTGGATTGTTGATCAAAAGCATGATATTTGGGAACATTTGGGAGATACGCTCTCACAGATAATGTAAACATTTGCGTCAAACTCAAGGCCTCCGAGGATATATAAGCTTGGCTTGATGACCAGTGCGTGGAAGGTTGCTGGACCGCAATTTGTGCTGTGTCTTGGTGATCTTCCCGCTGACCGGTGTGATTTGCAATAAACTTTTACTCTCTCTAGTTAAGTGTTTGTTGTGTTGAGTGAGTTCCTGCATTGTCCTGACTTGGATTAAGCCAGTTCTAACAAAACGATCCACACGCAAATGATTCTGAAAAAAAAATTATAATAAAATAAAATAAAAAACCTCACCTCCAGTTTTGGGCCCTTCAATCTTCAGTTTATTAATTAACAATCCAGATTTATTCTGGTGCAATTATTATTATTTTAATAACAGAGCAAACAGTTTTCCCTCTTTTCATATTTCTTTCTTTATTCAGAAGCCAGGTGCCAGTTTGTGGATCGGGGGTGTGTCTAGTCATTGCAAAGACCCGGGGCTCACCCCAGGACATAATGTCAATTTTTGCTCAAAGTGAGAAAAGGGCACATGAACTTCTAAAAAATATTTTATGACACCCAAGATGAGTCATTCAAATGAATGCTTCAAATAACAGTACAAATGTAAATTTTTTAAAAATCAAATCAAAAGGGCCAAGGGTGTAGGAGTGGTCTGGCATCTGTGGGGGACACAGTGCTAGGGGAGGCTGGGGGCATGCCCCCCGGCAGTGTTGTAGTGAGGTCTCTGAACTACAAGTCCAACTCAAGTCTCAAGTCTCCAGTTCCCAAGTCCAAGTCACCTTACCTCAAGTGCAAGTCGAGTCCCAAGTCTCCAGTACTCAACTCCGAGTCAAGTCCAAGTCACCCAATCACCAATCCAAACCCATTCTAGGATATCTCTATATGTCTATGGTACTCCTATTAATGTCCTAAAGTGACTAACAGAAAAAATTATCACATTTTACAGCCATTACAAAATTGATTACAAGTACAGAGAGACATTGTATCCCCATCTTTTATTTAGGCAGTATGAATAGTACATTATTCGGTATCTACTACAACACAAAAAAATATTTTTAATTTGCAAAGGGAAAAATCAAGAACAAAAAACCGCAATGATTAGGCTACAGTTCAAGATCCGCTTGGCTTGTCATTGAACACGATCGTTATGTTATATTTAATCTGTGATGCTTTTGCAATTAAGCAGCCAGACACAAAAAGAGCCAAAGAAAGCAAGGACAGTTAGGAAACGAGCAAAAAGAGAAAAAAAACACAACCAGCGACTACCTAGCTATATTTTCAAGCGACTCTGTGGAAAAACAAGACTAAAGTTTCTTAAAATAAGCGGAGATTGTTACACTAAAGCCTATGAAGCCAAGATTTGGCAAGTGCAATAAGTTTGCCATACCCAAGTGACGTCCATGATAATGTTTAGCTAATTAACGTTTCTCTCAATTTCTTTTCATCATAACTGACAATCGAAAGCTTGTTTTCTACTCTGCTTTAACACAAACTGCTGTGATTAAGTTAGGATAACGTAACTTAGCAGAGTCGACTGACAACAGCTTGGTTAATGTTTGGTTAGCCTGCGTTTTCCACCAGCGATTTATTCACAGTGGAAGCTTCAAGCTAGATATGAATTTCAACAACAGTGTTTTGTTTTGAACAATGAACTCCTTTAAAGTTCATTTCTACGTTAGGCTACATGTGCTCCACTACCAAGCCAGTCACTTACCTTGCAGAATGCATAGGGCTACGGGACAGGTGCATCACGAAATTGGACGTCGTTCCCAGTTGATCCTCTATCTTTCGTTTGCAGACGGTACATTTTGCGGAATGTTTGTTGCCATCGTGTAAATAATATTTATCAAATGCGAATTTTATCGCTCTTGGTTGTGACATAGCCTAGCTGTAGAATACGTGGTAGAATCATTAAAAACCACAGACCATAGAAAAATAAAACGCCAAATTCAAACAACGTCAATTACCCGCCAGGCTGCCGCTGACGCCATTAGATCATACCATTTACGTAGACCTAGGTGAATTGTAGTAGTCAACAAAAAAGCATTTTTTAATGTATTTTTTATTGCTTATTATTAATTTATAAAATGTGTATTCTGACTGTTAGAAAGTTCAAGTCCAAGTCAAAAAACCTCCGAGTCAAGTTCCCCCCCAAGAGAATATCTTTGAAAAACATCACTTAAATGCTCATTTCTAGTGCCTTTGGAGAACAGTATTTATTAATCTGCTATTAACAAAAATTATAACGTTAAACAAAAGCACTCCAAAAGAGCTAACAATATCGTACTGCAAAACAAACCAATCTTTAAAAACAATTTTTTTTCAACGGGCGGACTGAGCGGGCTGGAGGAGACGGGCTTCAGCTGGCTGACATGGAAGGTGGGGTGGATCTTCAGAGAGGGCGGGAGCTTGAGTTTGACGGTTGAAGGGTTGATGATGGAGCTGATGGGGTATGGACCGATGAAATGGGGCTGGAGCTTTTTAGAGGTGGTTTGGAGGGGTATGGTGGAGGTGGAGAGCCAGACCTGCTGTCCCTGGACGTACTGTGAGGTTGCGGTCCGATGGAGGTCTGCCTGGCGTCGGGTACAGGAGGTGGTGCGGAGGAGTGCGGTGCGTGTCAGTTTCCAAGTTTTCTTGCATCTGGAGATGTGGAACTGGACTGGACAGGACAGATGGGACAGTTTTTAGAGAAGATGAGGATGTCATCGATGGAGACGAAAACGGTCCGGTTGAGGAGATCACAGAGAACATCATTAATTAGAGCCTGGAAGACAGCAGGGGTGTTAGTCAAACCGAACGGGACAACCAGGTACTGAAAGTGCCCCAGGGGTGTGTTAAATGCCGTCTTCCACTCATCTCCCTCTCTGACCCGGACGAGGTGGTAAGCGTTGCGGAAGTCTAGTTTAGTGAAGATGGTGGCATCATGGAGAGGTTCAAAGGCAGAATTAATGAGTGGGAGTGGGTATTTGTTGTGGACTGTGATGGAGCCCCCTGTAATCTATGCAGGGGTGGAGGGTACCATCTTTCTTTGACACGAAGAAGAACCCAGCGCCCACCGGAGATGAGGAGGGACGAATGATGCCCGTGGCAAATGAGTCGTGGATGTATGTCTCCATGGATGCTTTTTCAGGAACGGAGAGGCTGTAGAGGCGACTAGAAGGTAGTGGCGCTCCCGGAAGCAGCTCAATCCCACAGTCGTAGAGTCTGTGAGGGGGCAAGGACAAGGCAAGAGATTTACTGAACACTTCGGCAAGTAGTCTGTGGTCAGGAACACAGGTAAGGTCAGGAGGTGGAGCGTTAGAGATGGGTCGAGGGTTTCCAGATGGGGGCAGAGCGGAGCGAATGCAGGTGGCATGGCACTTGGGGCTCCAGTTTTGGATACGAGATGTCTCCCAGTTGAGGTGTGGATTATGGAGCTTGAGCCAGGGTTGACCGAGGACCATGGGTGACTGAGACCATGGGTGAATGAGTTAAGAACGAGGAACTGGATGGTTTCCCTATGGTTACCAGATAAGACGAGCTGGAGTGGAGTGGTAGATTGGGTGACTCGAGCCAGGGGCTTGCTGTTGAGGGCCTTCAGTGGGTTGGTGAGTGATTCTACGGGAATACTGGACTAGGCGATGAAGATGGCGTCCAAGGAATCCGCCCTGGAGTCGACGAGAGCAGACAGAGACACTGACTGATGACCCCAGCTGAGGGTAGCTTTGAGCAAGAAGCGTGACTGGACGAGTGCAGGGGCAGAGATTGGGCTCACCAGTATTCCCAGTTCTACTGGTGAGCCGGCTCTTTTGGGAGAATGGGACAGGAAGACAGGCGGTGGCCGGGCTTGCCACAGTAGAAGCAGGAACCGGTGTGTACTCTGCGGTGTCATTCCTCCAGGGAGATGAGGGTCCTGCCCAATTGCATGGGTTCATCCTCAGGAGGGTTAGAAACTGAACTGGAGTGTGAACTTAAGGCTTGCGGAGTGGATTCCGAACAAGAATGGAGGAACTGGTTGGTTTGGGACTGGCGACCCGACTTCTCCCGGGCCCGGGCCCGCAGGCGGTTGTCCAGGGAGATGGCGAGGGCGATGAAGGCATCCAGAGAACTGGGATCCTCTCGCACTGCCAGTTCATCCTTTGGATTTTTGTTGAGGCCATTCAAGAATATCCCCTGAAGGGCTGTGTCACTCCATCCAGATTCCGCCGCCAAGGTGCGGAAACCAACGGCGTGTTCTGCCACACTTTGGGATCCCTGACGGAGTTGGAGCAGGCACTGAGTGGCATCGCGGCTGCAAACAGGATGATCAAACACTTTGCACATCTCACCGGAGAAGGTTTTGTAGTTGGAGCTGGAGGGCAGCTGTTTATCCCAAATGGCCGTGGCCCACTCCCTGGCGCTGCCTTCCAGGCAGGCCATCACAAACGCGATCTTGCTGGCGTCGGATGAGTAGGACCCGGGCTGCATCCGAAACACAAGATCGCATTGTAGGAGGAAGCCCCTGCAGTTCCCCAGATCCCCCAGGTAGCGCTCAGAATGGGGAATGCGGGGCTCTCTGCCTGGGAGGAGCGGCAGGGCTGTAGGAACTACAGGTGAGGCGGGCGGCGGACTGGTGGAGTGTCTTGGGAGCGGAAGCTGGATGGAGAGCTGGTTCATCAGCGTGCTCATCTGGTCCACCTGGTCGGAGATGCACCTGAGGGCCTCCTGGACATCTGTCAGCCTGAGATCATGCCAACTAACAGTTGCCCCTTGGCAGGCGATGGCATGGTGGAGCTGCTCCGAGTCCGCTGGGTCCATGCTGGCCAGTTCATTCTGTGATGCTTTCCAAAACTGCATGGACCCAATAGCAGGACTCGGAGACAAAATTCCGGCGGGAGTATATTTATTGAGGACAAGAGATGACAAACAAACAGACAGGGAACTGGTGACGGTCAGGATGCGGGGTTGGCAGGGCAGGAGATGAGTAGCAGGTGGTAGGGCAGGTCGATTGGAACCGGGAAGCAGACTGGACGGACAAACTGAAATCAGACTGGAAGCGGTTAGAAACAACACAATAAAGGCAGAGTAACATGACAATACAAACGGAACGAACTGGCAACGAACATGACAAAGAAGGTGATATATATAGGGAGGAAGCAGGTGAAATGGGAGATCAGTAATGAGTGCGGGCGTGAGGAATGTAGGCGAGTGTAACGAGATAATGAGAGTGCGTGCAGAATGTGAGTGGGCAAAGTGAGTGATTGGCTGTGAGATGATTGGGGGGACAATAGGGAAACGAGTAGGAAATTCACGTCCAGTCTGCACGACATGAAAAGACAAACGAGGTAAAAAGAAAGACATGACATGGATCGAGAGGAATGGGGAAAACAAGGAGAACGGAAGGGAGATGGAAAGGAAGGGGACCAGCAGACGTAACAAGACTCTTGATATCTCATTTTCTGGTACTCCTACAAGCGATACTATAACTTCTCTGCATTTGAATGGATCTCTTTGGGAATTGGGGGGTGGGACTAGATTTAGCTGTAAATTACACTGGAACAGTATGGAACACATGCTCTGCTAAATTTTTCGAAGTCATCAAGGGTCTGATGTATTGAACAAGCCTTAAAGCATCACTCTGCTGCCAGAAATACAGTAGATATGGATGGATAACTTGAAGGGTTTATTCTCCTGACTTATTTTTCCATAGAGTTCAATAGAAAAATTTGTCAGGAGAAACCAATCTTAAAGTGATCCATCCATATCTACTGCATATCTCGCAGCAGAGTGATGGTTTGAGGCTTGTTTGATACCTCAGACCCTTGATAACTTACAGCCATTTTAACAACCATGTATTCCATACTATTCATGCATAATTTACAGCTAAATCTAGTCCCACCCCCCAATTCCCATAAAGATCCACTCAAATGCAGAGACGTTATAATACCGCTTGTAAGAGTACCAGAAAATAAGATATCAAGAGTCTTTTGATGTTGTTGGGTCACAGACATAAGGAAGTGATGGCATGCAAACTATATGCAATCAAATATTAAAAATTATTACTTTATTCTACATTATGTTAAACTGTCTAAAATGTTTTATTCCCAAAAATGGGGGGGGGGGGGGGGGAGAGGACTATGTACCAAAGGTTCTAAAATTTCTTAACGGTTCATCCGATATGGATGAAAATACCCTCAAATTAAAGCTGACAGTCTGCATTTAAACCACATTGTCATTGTATCCTTTCAAAGAACCAAGATTGAGATAATTAATGTTATTCACTTCACCTATCAGTGGTTTTAATGTTGTGGTTGATCGGTGTATCTTGTAATGTTAAGGTTACCTTTTTCATTTTTCTATTGTCTCATCCCGAATCAATTAATCCATCCCGCCAGCAGGCTACTTTGCATGTGTGTAAGAGAGAGAATGAGAGATAGTTACGTTTTACATATGGCGACTCGCCTTCTTGAGACCCGGGGCTATAGCCCAATAGCCAGGGCCTAGGCACGCCGATGGTACAAATGTTGATTTTTTTAATCAAATCAAAAGGGCCAAGGGCGTAGGAGTGGTTTGGGATCTGTGGGGGACACTTCAGTGCTAGTGGAGTCCGGGGGCATGCCCCCCTGGTAAGAAAATCTTTGAAAAACAGAAGTTAAATGCTCATTTCTAGTGCCTTTTGAGAACTGTATTTATTAATATGCTATTAAAAACATTATAACGTTAAACAAAAGCACTCCAAACGAGCTAATAATATCCTACTGCAAAACAAACCAATTAAAAAATTATTATTATTTTTTTTTAAATTTGTGCTCTTACACAATCTCCCTCCCTCCCTCTCTTTTCTCATGTCGCTGGATCACATGCTGTATTATTAGATATTATTCTGTTTCTGTTTAAATACTGGGATGGGTAAGGTAACGCTGAGTTAATGAACACAAAAACCAAACATTAACGTATGCATTATCGAGTTAGTCATCATACGTAACACCAGGGTTGCCAAACTGGGGGATTTCCCCCTAAATGTAGGGGATTTAAAAACTTCATGGGGGAATTTTTAAATAAAAAATGTATGGGAGTCAATGATAGATGGGGGATTTTAAATGTAGGTCTGGGGGTAAATTGTGAGAAAATTGTATGGGACTCAATTGAAGATGTGGGATTTTCGAAATTTTCCTGGGAGAAATTAATTCAGGCATCTGGCAACACAGGAACATCGGTTAGATCATTATCCCACATTTGGTTTCTAGCTAACGTTAGTTGAAACACTAGCGAACAGTGACCCTTAGAACTAAATAAAGTTAATGTGCATAAAAAATGCAGTTGATTCTGGGTGGTTGATCTTGTTTGAGTATGGTGGGGTGGCAACATAAGCCAACTCGACTGCTAGTAACGAACAAATGGCTCGACTGGCCACCGGACGTTTCATCAGTAGTCTACAGTTATAAAACGGATATCGTAATGATAATGTAATACACGATATCTTTGCTGTCTAGCTACGCCCTATACGTTATATCGTGGGTAAGAGCGAGCGAGAGATAGTTATGTTTTATGGCGGGGCTACTAGGCACGCCGATGGTACAAATGTAAAATTTTTTTAATCAAATCAAAACGGCCAAGGGCGTAGGAGTGGTTAGGACACTTCAGTGCTAGGGGAGTCCGGGGGCATGCCCCCCCCCGGGAAGAAAACTTAAATTAATTTCTAGTGCCTTTTGAGAACAGTATTTATTAATATGCTGTTAAAACATTTAACGTTAAGCCCAATAGCCTGTGCCTAGGCACGCCAATGGTGTGGATCGCTGCCACTAAACGGATCCAAACCCTAATATTTATTTTTCAGACCCACCCAAAAGCTAATGATCAAATGCAAATACACCACACCTTATATTTCTCACCAGGAAGTGTAAGAGCCCATATAAACCGTGCTCTACATCAGTGTTCTATCCTTTTATCCTGGTTCTACATACTCACACAATCACACACATCAACATGGTAAGTGTAAAACCTTTCACATTTCTTTCATTCAATTTTAGTAGAAAGAAGAACTTAGATTAGGGTTACATTGCTGGAATTTATTTAGTAGGATTGAAAATATATGGTAAATATTGTACATGGAAAACATTTACAATACATACTACAATGTTGTATTACATATTGTATTATTTTTGTAAGTGCACCACTTTGTCTATATATTTCACATATATTGGCAGATAAGATTTTAAGATTTATGCAAAATATTTTCTGAAGTTAATCTATTGCTTTTAAGACGTATATAAGTTAATATATTATAATGAGTCAGCCATTTAATTTATTTTGTGAAAATCTGCTACTCGTGCATGTTATACAAATATTAAATCCATCAGCTCAAAGTAGCAGCAATATAGGCAGGTTTTCAGTTCTATGTGTGAAATATTGTCCCAGAAGAGGAATCTAAAAATGTTTGTGTGTGTATATGTGTGTGTGTGTGTGTGTGTGTGTGTGTGTGTCCTTTTGTGTTTGCTGTGTGTTTGTGTGCTCGTGTGTATGCATGCATGTTTGTGTGCTGTGTGTATACATGTGTGTTGTCTATGTGCATGTGTGCTGTGTGTGTGCACTCGTGTGTATGCATGCATGTGTGTTTGTTGTGTGTATACTTGTGTATTGTGTGTATACGTGTGTGTGTGTGTGTGTGTGTGTGTGTGTGTGTGTGTGTGTGTGTGTGTATGTGTGGGTGTGTGTCTCTCTCTTAGCGTGTCCTGCTCTGCAGTGTAGTCACTCTACTGGCCTTTGCCACTGTCTGTAAGGCTCAGTGCTACTTCAATCAGCTGGAGGTCACAGACATTATGAACCCTCCCACAGGTGAGTCTGGAACCTTCCGCTGGCCCTCCATTCTCACACCTGCTGTTACTAACACTACCTGGGCATCTGCCCTCGGTCAGTATGAACAAGGGTTAGGCGTATCTGTGGATATAGTGACCGAATATGAAGTATTATGTACCTAAACGGGCATGCACAAACATTCATCTGCTATTCAATCTTTAGATCTGTGGGTGTAGTGCCAACAGTCAAACACCAAGACGTTTAAAACCTTTAAGCAAAGGCAGTACTCATGTTCTGGGAGGATCCCTATTTTAGTCTTATCTAAGCTGCTATCGTAAAACTCACATTCAGGTATGGGGACCACGTCACCTGAACCAGGAGTAACCATTTTCATTATTAGTCCCATCATCGTTATAATCATTTAACTGAACAGATTTTATGTTTGTCATTATTAATAACATAAGCTAGGTAGAGTGTGGGGGTGAAACATATATCAGATATATTGTATATACAGTACATACTGTAAAGGTGAAATATACTGTACATGTACTCCAAACCTGGGAGTACACAAATCATATACAATATATTTAATTTATTTTTATTCGAAATACCTTAACCTTTAGGACTCAGTTAAAACTCCTGTGGATTTTTAGATTGTATACGATTGTATGTTTTATTTGCTAAAGTGTTGTTGAAAAGCTATCCATATGATTGTTTTTTCATTTTACCAGCATCTAAAGAGTTTAAGACCTTAAAATACATATATTATCCAGGTGTGATGTACTCCTACTGTACATAGATAGCTATATCCCAAATATTCATGTGATATTTTTTGCGAGAATAGACTACAATTCTTAAATATTTACTGTACATTTAACAAGGACAAAATCATGCTATGGAAGGAATTATGAAATGGTCAGTAATCAGTCCTCATCCGAACTGTTAATATTGACAGTACGTTTGTATTATTTTATTAAAAATAAGTGATTTGTTTTAATGATATAGAATTGAAGAGTGTTTTTCAAAACCTCACTAAGTCCAGTTTTCATTAACCATATTTTTCAAGGTGGGTATAATTTTTCTGATAAATGGTGAGATATTTATATTTGTTTTACTTTTACACTATTATTCTTAGAGATTTAAGTATAAAAATGTGATTTTATATGCAAAACACTCCACCAATTTAAAATAATTGGTAAAAGTGGGCTGAGTGAGTTTTGGAAAAGCACTCTTCAATTTTGTATGTGTGTGTGTGTGTGTGTGTGTGTGTGTGTGTGTGTCTGTGTGTGTGTGTGTGTGTGTGTGTGTGTGTGTCTATCCAGGTTGTAAGGACCAGGCTGGTAAAATGCACAAGTTTGGGTCGGAGTGGGTGCAGGAGGACTGCTATGAGTGTTCCTGTACAGACAGAGGACTAAGCTGCTGCAATATGTGAGAAACCATGTTAATCACCTCCATAACACCCTGCACCATGTTAATCACCTCCATAACACCCTGCACCATATTAATCACCTCCATAACACCATGCACCATGTTAATCACCTCCATACCACCCTGCACCATGATAATCACCTCCATAACACCCTGCACCATGTTAATCACCTCCATAACACCCTGCACCATGATAATCACCTCCATAACACCCTGCACCATGTTAATCACCTCCATAACACCCTGCACCATGAGAATCACCTCCATAACACCCTGCACCATGTTAATCACCTCCATAACACCCTGCACCATATTAATCACCTCCATAACACCCTGCACCATGTTAATCACCTCCATAACACCCTGCACCATGAGAATCACCTCCATAACACCCTGCACCATGTTAATCACCTCCATAACACCATGCACCATGTTAATCACCTCCATAACACCCTGCACCATGTTAATCACCTCCATAACACCCTGCACCATATTAATCACCTCCATAACACCCTGCACCATATTAATCACCTCCATAACACCCTGCACCATGATAATCACCTCCATAACACCCTGCACCATATTAATCACCTCCATAACACCCTGCACCATGATAATCACCTCCATAACACCCTGCACCATGTTAATCACCTCTATAACACCATGCACCATGTTAATCACCTCCATAACACCCTGCACCATGATAATCACCTCCATAACACCCTGCACCATGTTAATCACCTCCATAACACCCTGCACCATGAGAATCACCTCCATAACACCCTGCACCATGTTAATCACCTCCATAACACCCTGCACCATGTTAATCACCTCCATAACACCCTGCACCATATTAATCACCTCCATAACACCCTGCACCATGTTAATCACCTCTATAACACCATGCACCATGTTAATCACCTCCATAACACCCTGCACCATGTTAATCACCTCCATAACATCATGCACCATGTTAATCACCTCCATAACACCCTGCACCATGTTAATCACCTCCATAACACCCTGCACCATATTAATCACCTCCATAACACCCTGCACCATGTTAATCACCTCCATAACACCCTGCACCATATTAATCACCTCCATAACACCCTGCACCATGTTAATCACCTCCATAACACCCTGCACCATGTTAATCACCTCCATAACACCCTGCACCATATTAATCACCTCCATAACACCCTGCACCATGTTAATCACCTCTATAACACCATGCACCATGTTAATCACCTCCATAACACCCTGCACCATGTTAATCACCTCCATAACATCATGCACCATGTTAATCACCTCCATAACACCCTGCACCATGTTAATCACCTCCATAACACCCTGCACCATATTAATCACCTCCATAACACCCTGCACCATGTTAATCACCTCTATAACACCATGCACCATGTTAATCACCTCCATAACACCCTGCACCATGTTAATCACCTCCATAACATCATGCACCATGTTAATCACCTCCATAACACCCTGCACCATGAGAATCACCTCCATAACACCCTGCACCATGTTAATCACCTCCATAACACCCTGCACCATGAGAATCACCTCCATAACACCCTGCACCATGTTAATCACCTCCATAACACCATGCACCATGTTAATCACCTCCATAACACCCTGCACCATGTTAATCACCTCCATAACACCCTGCACCATGTTAATCACCTCCATAACACCCTGCACCATGTTAATCACCTCCATAACACCCTGCACCATATTAATCACCTCCATAACACCCTGCACCATATTAATCACCTCCATAACACCCTGCACCATGATAATCACCTCCATAACACCCTGCACCATGATAATCACCTCCATAACACCCTGCACCATGTTAATCACCTCCATAACACCCTGCACCATGTTAATCACCTCCATAACACCCTGCACCATATTAATCACCTCCATAACACCCTGCACCATGATAATCACCTCCATAACACCCTGCACCATGTTAATCACCTCCATAACACCCTGCACCATGATAATCACCTCCATAACACCCTGCACCATGTTAATCACCTCCATAACACCCTGCACCATGTTAATCACCTCCATAACACCCTGCACCATGTTAATCACCTCCATAACACCCTGCACCATGTTAATCACCTCCATAACACCCTGCACCATGTTAATCACCTCTATAACACCATGCACCATGTTAATCACCTCCATAACACCCTGCACCATGATAATCACCTCCATAACACCCTGCACCGTGTTAATCACCTCCATAACACCCATAAAAATATCTCTGAGGAGAATGAAAGCAATATACAGTACATGCCCTTTCATGGGCTGCAGTGTAGTATAATGGTTAAGGAACTGGCCTTGTAACCAAAAGGTTGCAGGTTCGATTCCCAGGTAGGACACTGCCGGTGTGCCCTTGAGCAAGGTACTTAACCTGAATTGCTTCAGTATATATCCAGCTGTATGAATGGATAAATGTAATAAGAAGTTGTGTAAGTCGCTCTGGATAAGAGCGTCTGCTAAATGCCTATAATGTAATTATTAATTATTAATCACTCTATTAATCTCTGCATATATTTTTTTATTTCATAACTAACTTCTCTTTTTTCTCTTTTTTTAACTTAACATAGGATACCCACCTCAATGGACCTTCCCCCAGAGTGTGAGCTGGTTGTTGATAAAAAGAACTGCAAGGCTAACATTATGTTAAAGTCTGACAATACCAAGGAATGTGCGCTTGCGTAAATTTAAACTTCCACAGTTCCAACTGTAAACACTGGATGACATAAGGTACCTTTAATATGCTGGTACAGCTTTGCTTTATTCTCAGAACAAACGCTAGATAATTGGCCATTAAAAAGACACCATGATATTCAAGTAATCTTTGGTTTTTCTCAATAATTTTTCAATCAACTGTTTCCTTGAAAAGGCATGCATTCCAGTGGGCTAAATTTTAAATAAAATTAATCCATGAAGCTAAATAAACCTCAAATAAAACTACACTTTGAATGCGAACCCTTATTTAAATAATGTGAGGAACATTATCCTATGAGTATTTGCAAACAGTTTTGTAGTACAGTACAGAAATGAATATGTCTGTCCACATTAGCTGGAATGGATAGAAAGTCATGGCCGTGTAGCCATTGGTTGATGTGGTATGTACAGTACGGGAGTAGACTCTGAATTATATCCGGTGCCTCACGCATCCTGTCAGATACAGGAAACGGGATCCTTTTTAGGGGATCGAGCAGGTACCCTATTGTTTTTGTTCAAATTTATTTTCTTTTTTTCCTCCCCTTTCACCTAAAATTCCCGTGAGCTGGTTTGGCCTAGAAACACTAAACTTGGCACACTTTTTGGGATTGCCAAACTCTTGGATCCTCTATATTATGATGCAGATTGAACACCTGGTGGCGCTGTAGTGCACGTGACAAAATTTTGACATTGACACGCCCACTGCCGACGCCCCGTTTGACCTAGGGTCACAAAATGTGGTTTACCGGTCCCTCACCACCTCCATAACAGCCTGCACCATGTTTGCCTCAAATTTGCCTCAAGGACCCATAAAGTCCGCCATATTGGATTTTCCCCTAATTAGCACTTTTTGTAAAACATTTCAAATGCTACTCCTCCTACAAAATTTGACGAATTTGCACGTAACTTGGTGTGTGCATTCAGGTCATGGGCCTTCCTTAATGCTTTACTTTTGACCTAAGGCTTAGGTCAAGAAATGTCCAAATGACGAGCCAATGAATTTTAAGTGGGCATAAAGTTCTGAAACTTGGTGGGTTGATTGAGAGTTAGATCAAGACTTGAGCCCTGCAGTTTTAACCCAATCCATCCACGTGGTGGCGCTATAGAAAAACATATGTTGGGATGGCAGGTATGCCATCCGCCAAGTACGCTATCTACGCTATCTACCTACCTTACCAACTGTGAAGGTTCCTGTTGCTTCGTGGTTAAGTCATTGTACTAACATGTAGTAGGTTGGTGGTTCGATCCCCACCTGTCCTAACATTTTTTTTTGAGGCACATAATGTACACGTCATGCTAAGAATGTTCGTTTAACATTAAAGAGATACTGCAGAGCCTTTTCTAAGGCCTTTTTTACCGCTTAAATTTTAACTGGTACTCGTGAGTAGGTGTGGTCATATGACGATGATGCCACGTAGTCATATTATGAATATGCACACGGTCCAGGAGTGAAAGGGTGTGTCGATATAAGTCGTAATATTAACGTTAGCAGTAATACAAAGCAATTCACATTTGAACTTGAACTAGTTAGTTAGCAATACGAGGGTCTCAGTCTCAAAGAGGAAAAAAAAACGTTGGTCTCTGATTTTGTACCACGTGCCCAGCCGAGACCACCCTAGGACCACCTCAACTCCACCCATTTTTATGTTAAGGATCTTGTGATGTCACGAACCCCCGGAAACCAGCGTATTGGTAAGCCTACACAGAAACTCAGAAAACACCCATTTTGATTAAACATGAGATTTTCAGACAAGAACAGTTGTGTATGATCATAATCTAACCAAAAACATTGGTTTTCAACGGGAAAAGTCCGTTTTTGAATGCAGTATCACTTTAAACAAGTTATTTTTATTGCAAAGGCTAAGAAATTTCACAATATTAACTGTTAACTGTTTGAATTATGAAGTCTGTAAGCCAACACAATCTGATACCGCAACACAAAAGTCTTATTTGGCCTACACATTTCTGTTAACCTGCTTTGGCCTAGTGGTTACAATCTTGGCTTTCCATGCGTGAGATCAGTGGTTCGATTCCAGCTTGGCACAAATGGCTGAGTTAATCTTTGGCAAAACTATTGTGTAAATGCTATGCTTCTTTTAATGTTTTCACATTAAGAAACACCTTTTTATTGCAAAGGTTAAGAAATTTAACAGTATTAACTGTTCACTGTTTCACTTGTACTTAAAAGATGTAAAAGGCCGTCAACATGGCCCAGTAGCTTACGATACTACCGACCAACAAAAGATTTACCACAGGTCATGTTTACGTAGTTGGCTATGGGAACAAGTATCCATTTTTCAGACACAGAAAATAAAGTTTTCACGCAAAATATGATCTGGTACAGAGCACGCTGTTGCAGTAATGTAAAAAATCAATTCATAACTGTGCCATTGGCTACATGTTTTGAACTAACATTTATTTTCAAACTTCGTCACTCGTCTCAATCTCACACAAAAGCCAACAAAAACATTTGTCTGTGTAGGCCTGCCTATGTTGTCCTGTAGCAGACAAGATTCCTTGATTCATTTGCAACAAAGGATGTGCACTTCAGCTCTGTTCGGGTTACGGTTTTCACACATAATACAATGTCACCATAAAAATGAAGTAGGCTACTAGGAAAATGAAAAATTTAAGATAATACGCAAGCCCTTACAGGATCGGGTTTAGATACCATCAACAATGGCAAAAGCCCTGAATAGAAACAAATATTTGCTTTTTGGGTCAACCTAGAGTTGTCGACCATTTTGCAGTCTCTGTGTTTGACAAATGCTGCTCATGCCGCTCGGTCCCCGGGAATTGCAGCTTGCAGCTATATTTTAAAATGTATTTCATTTATTTATTTTGTATTCAAAAACAATACAAAGCAGTACAACAAATGCCAAGGGGATACTACAAATACAGATTATATAAATACAGTATATGATTTACAGACCATAACAGTTTTTAATGCTTTTTTGGTATTAGTCTCATGGTATCAATGTACTGCTTTCACTGGATAATCCTTTAAAGCTAGGTTTCTATTGGTACATTTGCATCTGTGAATCTGAAATTTGGCTAAGATGATAATTAGATTAATTAAGTAAAAATTCCGATTTTCCTCCCTGCATTGATTAATAAAACCAAACCGTACGTTTTCCCACAGTAATGATAAAGGCTGAATGTTGTGAATGTTGTCAATAACAAAGCTTTGCACATTCTGCCATAACCCTGTATAAGCACCCGTACAAAACTGCATAGTCTGCTGCAAGCTTGCAGCTAATATGTAGCGCATTTGCTACAAACTATTGTTTCCCACAAAATGTTGCCAGAGGTTTTCAAGACTTTGCCAGTAGTGGTGAAATTCTAGTGAACTTTTTCCCACAAAGCTAATTTGCATGTGAAAATATGAGCTTGCCGCAAACCTGCGGCAACAATGCCAATTAAAGGTTTGATGTAAATTTGCTATATTTCTGTAAGGTCAATGCCAGGATAGGTGTATTACAGTCTCAGGACACAAAATATACAGTTCATATTGATGTCTTTCTTATATTTCTTTAAGTAATGACATGCTGAATAAATTCTGTGAAATAAATTTAAACGACACCGCTTTAATCTTATTCAGAAGGAGATACTTCTGGCTTCACACATCCTGGCTGCAACTGAAAAAAATACTTTTTAAAAATGCTCTCTCAAACTGGAATGCCCAGGAATATACTTGTGCAGCAATGCTTATTATAAATTCAAATTAGATTCCGGATCTTGTTCTAGAAGAGTCAGGGGTGTTCTTTAACAGACTGATCCACCCAGCAGTCCCTGCGCTGTCTGTATTTTAAAATTCCCACATCTTGTGTTCATCTTTTTTACATTTTTCTGTCCGTTTTTATTCATTTAAAAATATATATATTCTCGGTTTTCATTTAAATAAATCTGCAAGCAGGAAATTTACAACACATAAAAATTACTGAAAGAAAATCCAAGCGCAAACGCGTGTGTGAAGATTCACAAATAGCGTGAGAAATGTGCGGAGATTACTAACAAAAACTTTGGTGGCACTCCCACTAAGAAAAATGTGGTTAGGGAAGAGGAAGAACAAAAAAAAGTCATCTTTTTATTTAAGGGGAGAAAAGTGACGCTTCTCCGTACTGCATCTTAAAGAATACTGCATGACCCTTTCTGACCACAGGGAGGCAGTAGAGCCCAAAAATACATTCATGCGAAGCCTGCTGGTACTTTGGGGTAGCCTAACAACTTGCTCTTCGAGCCCAATAAGCCACTCGCTGTATAGAGATGTCATCGCAGGGAGATTCATTTCAACATCTGGTGTAGGATCAGTTCCGCAGAATACACAAACCCGGGGAAGGCTTCGATCTCTACACTGATGGGATGGGAGTCTGCAAGCTGAGAACAGGTTGGTGTTTCTCCCCAACGAAATATCTAACACGTAGGCGAGCCTATATGATGTTTGTGAGTTTAAGAGTTTCACGAGTTTGTCATTTGAGCACATGCATCACGCATTTCAGTGCGTTTCGCGTTTTGAATTTTTTTTTAAAAATAAGTCATTCTCAAAGTTGACGGATTCTTTAGTGTGCGGTTTTTGAAATATCAATTAGCCCAGTATACGCGTTATACATTCCCATCTTTGATCTCAATTTTTCCCAGTGTTATCACTAATTCATCAAAGAAATGTGTAGCCTTTATGAAGGATAACATAACATATTATATTCAATTTAGGAATTCATAGTTATAAAATCATACCACGCCAAAAAATAGTTTTCTTCAATGTAGCCTAGTAAGAACAGAGTTGTTAATTGTTCTTCACTTTGAAAGGCAAACTCGCCTGTTTATTTCGTTACGCGCCCGCGGTGTGTGTGTGTGTGTGTGTGTGTGTGTGTGTGTGTGTGTGTGTGTGTGTGTGTGTGTGTGTGTGTGTGTGTGTGTGTGTGTGCGCGTGTGCGTGTGTGTGTGTGATGATATTAGCCTTTTTTTGATGTGCAATGCCCCCTGACTTTGTGAGAACCCAGAATTTTCTCACGTAATGTAAACTGAATCAGGGTTTTATAATAGGCTACGATGGGTATAAGTTTGTGAATTAACATATATTTTATTTAAAAGAATAAATTCTAAGTATTTATCAGCAGCTGTAAAACGCTGAAAATGCAAATATACGCTGTCCGTGCGCTTCAGCATACAATATAATCAATTAATCATTAACACAACATTAACTATGAAAATTTACTTATCTCGACGTCACTGTAACCCTGTAGCGCTTTGGTGCAACAGTACAGAGGTAGTGTCAAAAAAGGTTTACTGTCACAGGGCGCCCAACAGAAACACACAGAGAATGCAGTCATGGTTCGGTGGTGCAGTAAAATTCGCCTCACGAGAACAGACAACTCTGGAGACGTGATCTTGCAAACAAGCGGGACGGTCATGTTTTTTTTTTTCTGGAACAGAATCTTCCGCTGTGGTCAGGGACACGGAGCGACAGGACGTGTTGGACTCGAGAGATAAACCGCTGACATTCCTGCTGTGGATGATGCGGCTCCCTGCTGTTTCGTGGCTAATTAAATGTTAATAGTACTTATTTATTTATAATTTGGTGCCCAACGCTGAGCTGTGTGGCATACATCCAATTCCCAGCTTAATCTGGAAGTCCAATTAATCTCAACCGCGTTCATGGGCGAACGGGATCACGGGAGACTGTAGACCCGCGGCTTTCAGCCACCTGTTTCAACACGCGCCCCGCCAAACTCGCGCAGAGCAGAATGGAAAAAAAGACCATCCATATGCAGCTGCATGCAGACCAGTATTATTAAGTATTTGAATGCCCAGGGGTGGAGACTAAGGGCGCTTATTGGAGAGAGGGGTCATAGGTATGTATTCCAGAGACTTCTGTAGCCGTGTATAAAAATTGTATTGTGTTGTATTGTTGTATTGTTGTATTGTTTAATCTAATTAGTCCAATTAGCGTTTTCACCAAGAATCAACGTTGTACCCAGTTGTGCTTTACGTTTTTGGGGGAAATAATTGGTTGGAGAAATATCCCAAGCTAAAATGCTCTGATGTGGTGTGAGGGCATTTGGAAATAATAGAGACTCATCATTTGCAGATTCCTGGGACTTGTAGCGAGGTTCTGATTGGTATTCACATCCTAATATTCACATCCCCACCAGTGTAATGGAATAGCCATTACAGGAGAGTCTGTCAGTGTGGCATAGGCCTAGCCCTTACAGGCATAAAGGTTTGTGAATAGAGGTTGCAGGTTCCAGTCCTTGGTTGGGCACATTTTTGGTCATTTTTTCACAGCATCCAGCTGTCTTCTCGAAAAAGGAGATAATGCCAAGTGTGGCTGAGGAGAAGAGAGCTTAGGGAAAAAAGATAACATCAAAGAAATGTGTAGCCTTTATAAAGGATAGAATAACATATTATATTCAATTTAGGAATTCACAGTTATAAAATCATACCATGCCAAAAATAGTTTTCTTCAATGTAGCCTAGTACCCATATGGAAATGTAATATACTGCAGTATATTTTAAATATAATGTGAAGATAATTTTGATATATTTGCAATATACTGCAGCATATTCTTTTTCCATAGGGGTAAGAACAGAGTTGTTCATTGTTCTTCGCTTTAAAAGGCAAACTCGCCTGTTTATTTTGTTACGCGCCCGCGCTGTGTGTGTGTGTACGCACAATTGACTTTGTTGTTTTTGTTGCTAAACTTCCAAAAAAAAAAAAAAAAAAAAAAAAACCCTGATGATATTAGCCCTTACAGGCATAAAGGTTTGTGAATAGAGGTTGCAGGTTCCAGTCCTTGGCTGGGCACAGTCATGTTTGCACAGCATCCAGCTTGCACAACCCTTGCAGTGATCCATCCACATCTACTCCATATCTGGCAACAGAGTGATGGTTTGGGGCTTGTTTGATAGCTCAGACCCTTGATAACTTACAGCCATTTAGCCAGCCATGTGTTCCATACTGTACCAGTGTAATTTACAGCTGAATCTAGTCTCACCCCCCAATTTCCATAGAGATCCATTCAAATGCAGAGAGGTTATAGTATCGCTTGTAACAGTACCTGAAAATAAGATATCGACAGTTTTTTGATGTTGGTGGTCACAGACTTCAGGAAGTAACAGCATGTAAAGGATATGCGACCAAATATGAAATATGATACTTTAAAAATACGTTAAAGCAAAGGGTATGAATACTTATGTAAATGAGAAATTTTTGTTTTTTATTTTTAATAAATTTGCTAAAATCTCAAAAAAACTTTTTTCACATTGTCATTATGGGGTGTTGTGTGTAGAATTTTGAGGGAAAAAATGAATTTAATCAATTTTGGAATAAGGCTGTAACAGAACAAAATGTGGAAAAAGTGAAGCGCTGTGAATACTTTCCGGATGCACTGTATATATATATATACAGGTGCAGCTCAAAAAAATTGAATATCGTGAAAAAGTTCAATATTCTTTGTCACTCATTTCAGAAAGTGAACCTCATATATTATATAGATTCATTACACAGAGTGAAATATTTCAAGCCTTTATTTCTTGTAATTTTGATGATTAATGGCTTACAGCTAATGAAAACCCAAAATTCAGTGTCTCAGAAAATTAGAATATTGTGAAAAAGTTCAATATTGGAAACTCATGGTGTCACATTCTAATCAGCTAATTAACTCAAAACACCTGCAAACGTTTCCTGAGCCTTTAAATGGTCTCTCAGTCTGGTTCAGTAGGCTACACAATCATGGGGAAGACTGCTGACTTGGCAGATGTCCAGAAGACAGTCATTGACACCCTCCACAAGGAGGGTAAGCCACAAAAGGTCATTGCTAAAGAAGCTGGTTGTTCACAGAGTGCTGTATCCAAGCATATTCATAGAAAGTTGAGTGGAAGGAAAAGGTGTGGTAGGAAAAGGTGCACAAGCAACAGGGATAACCGCAGCCTTGAGAGGATTGTCAAGCAAAATCCATTCAAGAATTTGGGGGAGCTTCACAAGGAGTGGACTGAGGCTGGAGTCAGTGCATCAAGAGCCACCACGCACAGACGAATCCAGGACATGGGCTACAAATGTCGCATTCCTTGTGTCAAGCCACTCCTGAACCAGAGACAACGTCAGAAGCGTCTTACCTGGGCTAAGGAGAAAAAGAACTGGACTGTTGCTCAGTGGTCCAAAGTCCTCTTTTCAGATGAAAGTAAATTTTGCATTTCATTTGGAAATCAAGGTCCCAGAGTCTGGAGGAAGAGTGGAGAGGCACAGAATCCACGTTGCTTGAAGTCCAGTGTGAAGTTTCCACAGTCAGTGATGATTTGGGGTGCCATGTCATCGTGTTGGTCCACTGTGTTTTTTGAAGGCCACAGTCAACGCAGCCATCTACCAGGAAATTTTAGAGCACTTCATGCTTCCTTCTGCTGACAAGCTTTATGGAGATGCTGATTTCATTTTCCAGCAGGACTTGGCACCTGCCCACACTGCCAAAAGTACCAAAAGCTGGTTCAATGACCATGGTATTACTGTGCTTGATTGGCCAGCAAACACGCCTGACCTGAACCCCATAGAGAATCTATGGGGTATTGTCAAGAGGAAGATGAGAGACACCAGACCCAACAATGCAGATGACCTGAAGGCCGCTATCAAAGCAACCTGGGCTTCCATTACACCTCAGCAGTGCCACAGGCTGATCGCCTCCATGCCACGCCGCATTGATGCAGTAATTCATGCAAAAGGAGCCCCAACCAAGGTATTGAGTGCATAGAAATGAACATACTTTTCAGAAGGCTGACATTTCTGTTTAAAATATCCTTTTTTATTGATCTTATGTAATATTCTAATTTTCTGAGACACTGAATTTTGGGTTTTCATTAGCTGTAAGCCATTAATCATCAAAATTACAAGAAATAAAGGCTTGAAATATTTCACTCTGTGTAATGAATCTATATAATATATGAGTTTCACTTTCTAAAATGAGTGACAAAAAATATTGAACTTTTTCACGATATTCTAATTTTTTGAGCTGCACCTGTATATATACAGTGCCTTCCACAATTTTTGGTTACCCCTGGTAAAGATGAGTATAAAGGGTTACATAAAATTCACCGTTTGGTGAATTCACTTAATCTCACACTGAAAAAATTAGAAAAATCCAACCTTTAATTGAAGTAAATTTATTCTGAGAAAAAAAAATCCTTTTAATACTTTGTACAACCTCCCTTTGCCAATAAAACAGCACCGAGTCTTCTCCCGTAACATCTAAAGGTTGGAGAATACAAAGCAAGGAATCGAAGACCATTCCTCTTTACAGAATCTCTCCAGATCATCCAGAGTCCTAGGTCCTCTCTTGTGCACTCTCCTCTTCAGCTCAGCCCACAGGTTTTCAATGGGGTTTAGATTCAGGGGGGGCCAGATTCAGATTTAAAATTTCCTGGTATTTCATGGAGTTCATGATGCCATGTACACTAACAAGGTTCCCAAGGACTTTGGAGAAAAAACAGTCCCTCAACATCACGGAACCTCCACCATACTTAACAGTGGGGATCAGGTTATATTCGGTATAGCCGTCCTTCTTTTTATGGCAAACCCACCTTGAGTGTTGATTGCCCAAAAGCTCAATTTTTATTTCATCTGACCATAGAACACGGTTCCAGTCGAAGTTCCAGTAGCGTTTAGCAAACTCCAGGCACTTACGTTTGTGGTGTAATGACAGGAAAGGCTTTTTTCTGGCATGCCTTCCAAATAATTTTTTGGAATGGAGGTGATGTCTAATGGGCCAGTTTTTTTTTTTTTTTTGCCTCTCTTACCACCCTCCTCACTGTGCGGGGGGGCAAAATAAACTTGGGTCCTCTTCCAGGCAAGTTTGTAACAGCTCCAGTTGCTTTGAACTTTTTAAGTATTGCCCTAACAGTAGATATGGGCATTTTCAGGTGAGTAGCTATTTTTTTATAGCCATTCCGACTTAAGCTCAACACACTTTTCCCTCATTTGATTTGTGTGTTCTCATCTTTCCCATGTTGATGTATGAATAAGGGAATATAGCCTCTGTGTCACCTCATATTTATACCCCAGTGAAACAGGAAGTGATAGATTACTGCTTGAAAGTTCCTAAACACTCTGATCAACTAAAAAGTAAAATATAAATGGAAAAAATGCTTCAGTTACAATTTGTTCATAAGAATTTCTAGGGGTGCCAATAATTATGGCACACGTGGTTTTGTTTAAAATAATTATTTCTTGATTTTTTTTCTCAGAATAAATTTACTTCAATTAAAGGTTGGATTTTTCTTATTTTTTCAGTGTGAGATTAAGCTAATTCACCAAACGTTTAATTTTATATAATCCTTTTAACTTTACCAGGGGTGAAAGGTTCTTTAACTTGAAGGGTTTCTTCTTCTTTCTTCTCCTGACTTATTTTTCCATGGAGTTCAAAAGGAAAATTTGTCAGGAGAAACAACCCTTAAAGTGATCCATCCATATCTACTGCATATCTGGCAGCAGAGTGATGGTTTGAAGCTTTATTGATACCTCAGTCCCTTGATGACCATTTTACCAATCATGTATTCCATACTGTTCCAGCATAATTTACAGGTAAATCTAGTCCCACCCCCCAATTCCCATAAAGATCCATTCAAATGCAGACGTTATAGTATCACTTGTAAGAGTACCAGAAAACAAGATATCAAGAGTTGTTGGGTCACAGACATCAGGAAGTCATGGCATGCAAAGGGTATGTGAACAAATATAAAATATTTAAAGGCACAGTCAACTTAGTGTATGTAAACTTCTGACCCACTGGAATTGTGATATACTGAATTAATCTGGCTGTAAACAATTGTTGGAACAATGACTTGTGTCATGCACAAAGTAGATGTCCTAACTGACTTGCCAACACTATAGTTTGCTAACATGAAATCTGTGGAGTGGTTAAAAATGAGTTTTAATGACTTCAACCTAAGTGTATGTAAACGTCCGACTTCAACTGTATATGCTGTATATATATATGTTATATATACAGTATTTATATATTAACTAGTCGTGCTGCTAGTGTTCTCTCATTTCACATATTGGCATCATTTTATCAGGGAACCTCCCAGAAATGAGCGCTTTGATTTTCTCCTTCAGCTGAGAGATATAACAGAGATCGTAACGTTCACTAAATGAATAGCAAGAGGCATATTCAAACCCCATATCCTGAAATAAGAGGGGAGGCATGTAAAGAATAAATGTTCATAAAGGGGATAATAATAATAATAATAATAATAATAATAATAATAATAATAATGAGCGTGGATACCATCTCCATTCTTTGTCCATAATGCAGCACAGTTTCTATGAAGCACATGCCTGGAAAATGTCATTTTTGAACACAGACTACATGACATTGATTGATTGATTGAAACCTTTATTTATACAAGGAAGTCCCACTGAGACCAAGGTCTCTTTTTCAGGGGAGCCCTGTTGGCAGTCAGTTACAAAATTTACAAAAACAAAGTTACAACTCATGTACAGATACATTCACAAATATAGTAAATATACAGATAAATAAAATATTATGTTTTACATAAGAAACAACACAAGACAGGGAGCAAAGTGATCAAGTCATCACTCAGAGCAAGTACATTTGGCCTCTTTCATTATCATGTTCAACAGAGCATTCTTGAAGGATTCAATGGAGACAAAGCAATCCAACTTTAGTGTATCCTGACATTTATTCCATACATGACATTACAATCCTTTAGGTGAGTCTTATCCAGAGCAACATACAGAAGTGGAGAACATCCGTGTTCGTCTCAGGAATACCAAAGAGTGACATCACCAGGGCACAGAAGGCCCATTTTTAATCAATGGAATCCTCCATCCATCCATCCATTATCTAAGCCGCTTATTCCTGGTCAGGGTCGCGGGGGTTGCTGGAGCCTATCCCAGCATGCATTGGGCGAGAGGCAGGAATACACCCTGGACAGGCCGCCAATCCATCACAGGGCACACACACCATTCCAATGGAATCTTACCTAACAAAAAATTATTTTGTATTTTTCACAAAAGAAAGTAGCACCACACGGACACCCAGAGGTAGTAGAACAACGAGTAGGTATCCCAAATGAATATATCGGGGTAAATATTAACTTCAGTCCAGGAAATATTACTTTAGTCCAGGAAAGGGAAAAGGACACCAATTACTGAATTTTAAGAGCATTATGTCCTTTTCCTGTTTATGTATGTGGAAATCAAAAGAAGCAGCTTTGCACATCTCTAGGTATTCAGGGCCCCCCATCCCTGGACAATTACAGTGCGATTTGAGGGCCTCAGTCAGGGCCCTTAAAAGTGTTGTACAGCGCCACTTGAGGACATATTTCACAGTGGGGTACAGTGCTGGGGGAACAGGTTTGTACCCCCTCCAGCCCTAGCTGGGGTCCTGTACCCGGGGGCTTCCCCATGCATAGACTCATCTGTGACACACGGCCACAATACCAGCACAGCCACAAGAGGATTAAAAAGTCAGTCATTAACGGGATTTATTTTACGAGAGGCGTTTGTTTGGAGACGCACGGTCATCGCGGATCGACGACTTCAGAAAACCCGGGACATCGACAAGGCAATCGCGCTTTATATTATTGGCCTATCGTGAACAAAAAGTGTTATGGCTGCCGTCACTTCAGCTGCTTGCGGAGTCTGTGAGCTATATTCGACATGCCGTACCGCCACAGATGACCTCTGAACCTAGGGGCAGAGGTGGAAAGTCCATGTTCAGAAAGTAAAGGTTCTCCCCAGTATTTGGTTCCAATCACCTGGATTTGCTAATTAGCACAATTCTTCAGCCAGGAGGTCGAACTAATTAGGGAAATCAGCTGGCTGAGTTCATGGGTGGAAGAAAAAAATGGAGGGAAGTTTACTTTCTGACCCCTGGATTTTACACCTCTGCCTAGTTAGTACATACACATGCATTATGGCACCAGTCTCCATTCTGCTACCTTGCCTCCAATCTCTTCTTCACTTATTTCTGTTTCAGTCATTTTGTCTCCCAAGCGTCTTTTGCTATGGTATGTTGCTTTAAATCTGCAGTGAGAGCATTTACACAACAGGTAAAATATGAATATGTATTTCAGGATTAGCAGGAGATTTATTGTGAATCAGCAGTTGTGCTTGTTTGATTGCAGTGTATGTGGCTAAACGTGATACGCAACTAAACTTAATAAAGTACCTAAAGACTGGAAAATGCCACTTGGACGGCAAAATGTAACTTCCCAGATTGAATTTAGATTGTCCATTTGCCATTGTCACGTTTATTTTTATGAGCAGATTGTGAAAATATGTTTTCTTTTTCACTGCCTTTCAAGTTAAATAAGTTAATTGTTTATTTTTCCAAATACAAAGTATATTGAGAGCCAAGGCAAAGAAATTGAATAGATTTAGACAACTAGGCAAGATTTAGCTTTGTACACAGACCTGATTGACCTAAACTGGTTTGGCTGAATTGGTCAAGGCTGACGAGAAAATGGCCTCTTGCCTATTTTTCATTGCATTCATAGCTTGTGGTGGTTTAGCTGGCAGGCTAAGTAATATGGGCCATGGGATGGTCTACAGTCTAAAGATAAGAAATCTGGCAAACTGAAGCTTAAACAGGAGGCTTAGGCTCCAATATAATGAATTACATTATCCTGTATTGTACTATAAATTGTATATTTAAATGTGTTTGTAGTATTATTGTTTTTTGATCAAAAGCATAAATGTAGGTGGAAAAAGTATGATGACAGTGAATGTGTGAATTTCTTATAAAAAATAATAAAACGGTCGTTGAACAGCTAATTCCGTTTGCCTGTTCAGTGGGGGGGAAAAAGTTGAATATATGGACCAGCTGTGGAGGATTGAGGATTAAAATATGATTGATGAGGTGATAAAAAGCTTCAGTGACTTCAGGTGCTTAAGATGTGTGCGCATGTTTGTCTGCTCTCGCTAGCAGAACTGAATGCTGATGCGAAAAGAGGAAAAAAAAGAAGAATGTGAAAAAGCACAAAAAATTGATTTTAAAAAGTAGCAGTGCTGTGAGTCATATTTACACAAACACTACACTACACACATGAGTGTGAGGCTACTGAGCTTAACTAAGCTGCCAGACAACTAACACAAACACGCCAGACTACTGACTGACGCCTAACAATCTCTGTCACAAACTTCACTCTCTGCAAATCTCTCATCAATGAATAATCAATTATAATACAGGCATGTCGAATTTCTATATCAGATATGTCAAATTTCTTATTTTATTTTAGGAAATAAGATATTACAAAGATATTCTAGCCACAGTGTCACCCAGATTGGATCAAATCCCATTAGAGACACTAGGATTTTAACTCACAGAACCACACACACACACACACACACACACACACACACACACACACACACACACACACACACACACACACACACACACACACACACACACACACACACACACACACACACACACACACACACACACACACACACACACACACACACACACACACACACACACACACACACACACACACACAATCTTATCTTTCCCCAACTTGTCATTGCATATTCTGTATTCATCCATCCCTCAGATTCTGATCCCAGGAGAAGGCATTATTTTTGCTGTTGTTTCGTAAGAATCTTCATTCACTCCCCATTAAATAGGTATGAAGGGTCCTGAAAGGCTTGTGGGCTGTTCAAGAGTTCCTCTATATCCTCTGATGCCTCTCCTCTGCCTCCAGTTACAGACCCCCATGTCAAAGTAGTCTTCATTTCCTGAAGTAGTGACACTCTCCGGCTGATAAAATTATCTTTTTGAGTGCAGCAGCACCCAACAAACAGTGCTGTATTTCTGTTCACAGTGAAGGGGGAGTGGAAAAAAAAAAAAAAAAAGGTGTTTGACATACAGATGTCCATCTGAGGAGTCAGCTGGAGTTCACCACTTCCTGTGTAGGGGACAGGGTACAGGGGGGTGGCTTAACCCTTTCAGGTGTAAGATCACAAATATGTGATTAGAATGTTCTTAGCTGAACATTCTAATGCTGATGTAATAATGCAATGGAGTTCTAGAATACTGACTGAAAAAACATTCCAAATAAATAAATAAATAAAAATACAAATTTTTAAAAACCTACTCTTCAAAAGGGTTAACTAGAGCCCATTTATTTGGGGCTGGGACAGGAAGTAATTCCTGCACTGGGTTACATCACAGAGTCACAGGGCCTGCCGTGTCACCGTTTGTCTCGCGTCAATCAAGCACTGTTGACCACTTACAGTGCAACGTCTCAGGGCAGGGCCATTTAATCTCACCCTTATAACAGTTGAGTCTACACCCTTCTTAACCCTCCCGTTCACTTTGGGCCAAACTGCCCCATTCTAAACTTTTAGTGAAAGAGGAATGACGCTTTTGAGATGCATTTCTCCAATCAGTTGTTGTTCATCGTCTCTATTTTGTATTTGGTCTTTTTGCCTCTATGGATTATTTGAATATAAAGATATGATAAATGATAGATATGATAAAGATGAAAAATAATTAAAAATTTCATTTCTAAACAATAAATATCAATAATCTAATGCACGAAAACCTGGTTTCATTTAAATTTGCCCCCCCCCCCCCATGATTTATATAAATCATTCACATCTTTATCACAAAGAAATGAACGACACTTTCATCGTTAAACATGATCTAGCAGAGCTAAATCATGAACCATTTCTGCATGTTGTTTATATTGTTTTGAATTGAGATAAAGATAATATATAATGAGTATTTGTGCATAAATTGTGTTTGTTTCGCTTTAAAATCACAGTAATTTCCTCAGTATATATTACATGTCTTCAGTATATATTAAATGTCCTCAGTATATTTGGCCCAGGCTATGAGTTTCACAGGTGCTAATAAATAAACAGCACACAAGGGTTAACCTGCAACCTGAAAACTCCTTGTCACCAGGCACACTGTGAAGCCCTGTGTGATGTAAACAACATAATTCAACATAATTCAAAAGCACTGATTTTATTGCTTGATTGATGACATGGAAACAGTTATATTTCAGTAATCAAACACCCTGCTTCAGACTGCGTGCAAGCAACATTTTTACCTCAAATCTTCAGTGGCCTCTTTTAAAAAAAAATTTAAAAAAAACATTTAGAGGCACTTATTTCATCATAAATTGTGTGTACACTAAAATGTGTGCCAATGTGATTTATAAACCCTGGCAGATGAGAAAAGGGAGTGCTATTGGATGAGCATAAAGTGTGTACAATTGGAGCAGTGTAATGCTATTGGATGAGCATAAAGTGTGTACAATTGGAGCAGTGTAATGCTATTGGATGAGCATAAAGTGTGTACAATTGGAGCAGTGTAATGCTATTGGATGAGCATAAAGTGTGTACAATTGGAGCAGTGTAAATACATCAGTTTGCCATTCATTTCTACCTGTAATTAATGTGGGATATGGTCACATAGGGCAGTATTGAAAAGCTAATTTATATTCATTATTGACTGTATTAAAACTGTATTAATGTATTTGAAGCAGAATGACTGATGGCTTTGTAAAAACCAAGGCTGGTATACAGCCTGGATTGACCTTGGCCTGGATTTAATCAATGTTAACTTTAACTCACAATGAACATACAGATGCATTCAAACTGAATACATTTTTAAAGTCTTTGTTATGGACAAACTTTTGATAGATTCCAGGACCAAGTGGAGATCTAGAAATTATTTTTGAAAATAAATACGGTCACACTTTAAACGGTCTCCATATAAAGGCTTTATATAGCATGTACCTATAAAGCCTTCATAAACATGACATAATGGCTTCATAAATCATACATAAGCAAATGTCATGCTTCATAAAGGGTGACGTAACACCTTCTTATGCAACGTTATTCCAAATGTGACATAACCAACCATGTCACCTGGCTAATGGCTAAACATTATACTGGGTGACATAAAACATGCTTATGTAGGAGGCTAGGCTAGCTGTGACACATCTGGCATAACATGTTGCACAAGGTGTTTTGTCACCCTTTAATGAAGCATGGCATTTGGTTATGTATGATTTATGAAGCCATTATGTCACGTTTATGAAGGCTTTATATGGAGACTTTGTTTAACGGTGTGATCATAAATACTAATTAGTAAGCGTTGATATAAAGCAGGTTGCACATAATTGGTGTTTAGATAAACAGTGCGAGGACAGCGGTAATGCTGAATGTCTGAACGCCGTCGCTGTGGAGACCCCAAAGGGACCCCAGCATTCAGACGCAGGTGGAGATATTTTCAGTTGAATATTCCTCCTCGCACTGCCTTTCATTCCCTGTCCATGTGATTTAGATGGAAACCACTTCAGCTCTCCCATCAATATCCCCCATCACCCATCTCGCTGTGCAGGCCTCAGCACTGTTCCTCAAGGCAATTGAATGCCTTTCTTTCAATGAGGGCGCTTCAGCTGTTTATTTATTTATTTTTAGATGGAACGGCTTAGGGTGAGAGCACAAAGATGGTTTTCCGCTGTAATTATATTCCCAAAGAAATAACAGCCCTAATTTGGAAAGTCGTTAAATTTGTGGTGGGTTTTTTTTTTTTTGGTCTTTGCTTTGCACATCATTGCCATCATTTCCGTATAAATCTAAATTGAGAGTGGATTCTGGTCTTTGGCTCTGCAAAAACCTATATATATTCAGCAGGCTGCTCAATTGACTGACACCCTCTAACAGGAATTTTGTATAAAAAGGCTCCTGTCTTTGTGAGTTTGTGTGTGGACTTCTTGCTTGAGCTAATGACAAATTTCTGTTCCAATTTAGACACATTTAGACTGGGTATAAATGTGTGGAAAAAGTTGCGTAAATCAAACATGCACATGTTTTATTTAAAATCTCAAATATCACTGAAATTGTTCATAAGCTTGTTATGTGTCTCTAAAAAGGACTTAAATCTGTTTGCAAGATCTTCCAACAGAGCTAGTGTAGCCAGGGTCCTTTCTATGTGAACAGTTTGCACACAGGTTCTAATAGCTAGCTCTGTTTTTTTATTTTTTTATTTAACCTTTATTTATTCAGGAGATACCTCTTGAGATTAAAAATCCCTTTTCCAAGAGTGTCCTGACCAAAAATTGGTAGCAGCAGTCACAACAAAGTTACAGACAGACAACATTTAACAAGCTAAAGCATAAGAAAAGAAAGATAATTAATAGTCAAATGCACCTAAATCACAGGTAACAGATATCATCAAAAACATAAGCAGGTCAAGGAACCTCCATATCTCTAACAAACCTTTTAAAAACTTTTCCATTTTCATTTTTTTTTTGCAGGGAGTTCCAGGTTGAAGGAACACAGTAACTGAAAGCTTTTTTACCTGCTTCTGTCCGCACTAAGGGGACAGATAAAAGCATGAGATCCTGAGACCTCAAAGAATATCCACCTGCATTAGTCCTACTAAGATATGAACATAAGTAGGGGGGTAAAAGGCAGAGGATCGCCTTATAAATAAAAATATGCCAGTGGCTGAGTCTGCGTGTGGCTAGAGCAGGCCAACCAACCCTGGCATATAAGGTGCAGTGATGTGTAAGAGCCTTAGAGTTAGTTATGAATCGTAATGCACCATGGTAGATCATGTCAATGGAACTGAGACACTTTCCAGAAGCATGCGAATATAAAATGTCCCCATAACCAATGACTGGAAGAAAAGTGGCAGCAACAAGCCTCTTTTTAGCTTCAAAGGAGAAGCCTTATTTATAAAATAAAAACCAAGCTTTAGTTTTAGCTTGCTTGTGAGTTGCTGAACATGATTTTAAAAAGACAAAGAATCATCAATTAAAATTCCGAGATACTTATAAGATGAAACTGTTTCAATCTCCTTACCTTGTTTTGTAATGATAACAGGTAGGTTTAACGGTCTATTCTTTGCTCTAATGTTTACTGTAATGGGGCGTGACGTGTGAGATGGGAGGAGCCAAACGCAGCAAGGGGATTCATTAAGCCCTTAGGCCACTAAGGCGGGATACCCGCAGATAAGGGAGGAGACAAGACAAGGAACACAAACACCACTACAAACGCTACTAACCGGCTCACTGTCAAACGCCAAGTAGAGCGCAAGGACAGGGATCAGAACAGCCAGAAATAATAAGCGCCCTGTCTCGGTAACGAGACAAAATAAGAACGGGCGAGTAGCGTAAAGACAAACATAAAACACAAACACTGCAAAATAATACGATAGTATGAGGAGGCGAAAGGAACAGATATAACGTTCCGGCTACTATCAGACTCGCGGTCACACACAAACGTGTCCACAACATCGCCCAATCTTCCATATAGGAAGACATGTACTCAAAAGACGAAAAGAACAGCAGTTCCAAACAAAATCGTCAAAACTCCCTGCAAGGAGAAAGGCACCGAAAAGAACGAGCAGGACAGGCAGCACCGGACATTTACCGGCTAGACCAACGCGAGATTAATTGAAAATAAATGCCCTGCCTCTCTATATGAGGAAAATAACGAGGCGCACAGGAACAGAGATTTAACGTTCCATGGCGAGAATAATAGGCTTGCAGTCAAACGCAAAAATGTCCAAAACATCGCCCGGTCTCACTAAGAGACGAATTGCACCAAAGGGCGAGCATAACTACAGTTCTGAACAGAATCGCCCAAATCTCCCATACACGGAGACAGAGCACAAAAGACGATGGGACAGCTGCACTGAAACTATCGGCTAACTGACTTACACAAGCACAAACACAAGCCCTGCTCTCAGTAACGAAAAATGTAACGAGGCGAACAGGAACAGAGATTTAACGTTCCATGGCGATATAAAAAGGCTCGCAGTCCAATGAATAAAACCAAGAAGGTAAACACCCGATCTCCCAGGAGAGAGAAACATTTTACAGGTGAGCCGACGAAGCATCGTCGTCCCATAACTTTACTATCCACAGACTAACGCAAGCTTAAATAGGAACAACCGCCCTAGCCTCTCAGTAAAATAATATAGCGAAGGAACAAAGCGAAGGAATAACAAAGCGAAGGAACAGAGAGCTAAAGTTACCATGCTACGCGCAGTCACACAAACATGTCCACAACCTCGCCCAAACTCCACACAAGGAGAAACACACCCGGCAAACGAACAGAACAATAGTTCCGAAACAAAATCGTCCCGTAGGTAAAAAGGACGGAGGACCGCTGTAATAAAGACCAACGCAAAATAGCACGACAGCCTCTCAATATAAAACAAAAACCCTGAGTCACAACAAAGGGGAACGTAGTCCACGAGAAGGAGACAACAGGGAATAAACGTACCGAAGCTACTTACTGGCTCACAGTAACACGGAATTGAGTAGAAGCAAAACGCCAGGTCTCTCAGTAAGAAAACCAAATAACAGGCGAAAAAAGGAAAAAGAACTGCTACTCTATACTTCTACGAGCTAATAACTAAGCAGAAGCGAAACGCCTGATCTCCCAATGGGAAGACATGTGCCGAAGGGCGAGCAGAACTACTGTTCCGAACAGAATCGCCCAAAAACTCCATACACGGAGAAAAAGCACCAACAAGGCAAAATAGAGCAGAGATTTTACGGTCCCAAACCTCTACGAGATAATCAACTACCAAGCCAGTAAGAAATAAGCTCTGCCTCTAAACAGAGACGCAAAAAATAGGCGAGTAGCCAAAACGGTACGAGAACTCACAACCAACAATAACACCACAGTACATAACAATTAACAATTAATGTCGAAGCCCCGAATGAAGGGAACGGTAGGCTTATATACATCTCTCCGGTGACGACAGGTGTAAATGCTTAACAGACACTCCCCCAACTCAGCAGGGCGGAGCAAGCATCCACCAAAAGGGCAGCGCCCTCGCGTGGCCACCAAGGAAAATGACCGCATAGGACCACAGGGTCCAAAAACCATGACAGTTTACAAACAATACAAATGTAAACAAACCTTTTATGGCTTTTAAAGTACATCTAAAACTCTTTTTTTGCTCTTACAAACTAATATTCCTTGTATCAAGAGCTTTGTCAGAGCTAAAAGATACTTTAAGATGTACAAAAAAGATGTTTACGTTTGAAGGGCCATAAAAAATGTTACTCAGTGTACCTTTAACATGATTATACTGTACATTCAGGTCCAGAATTGTTGTAATTCCCAGTGACAAAGACGTGTAGAAAGCTGTACAATTTAAACAATACCATACTGGCAATGAGTAAATAGTTGTTTATTCAATTAATGCATGGAGCTGTTCCATCTTATTTCATCTGATACTAACTATTCAGTTCATACAGATTTCAAGTATCCAAATATTTATGATGAATATTGCATAAGGTTTACACAGTTAATAGATCACCTTTTTGTTTTATATTAATGTTCAGAGAGGAGTAATAGTTAGATCTTTGTATGTGATAGGGCAATTAAATCAATGGTGTGCTTGTTTGTTTGGGGAGTTTTCATGCCTACCGTTCATGCGCCTACCACGTGAAGGTGCATGCTCAATGCACAGCAGCACCAAACATTTGAATTTACTGTAGGTGGAGAGCTACCCCACAGATAGTAACAACAGTAATCCATACCATATATATCCTAATAGTTACCACCATACCTGGCTGAAAATAAACATAGGACAACTTTGTTGCCTGTTGAAAAGGAAATTAAGTTTTTTTGTTTTTTTTCCCTGTAGGCCAATACATAAGCAGGCATAGATTTTAGCACAGTAGAGCTACAGGTGTTGTATATTATACCCTTAGCCTAATAATTTTTATAATATTATGATGATACGATATGGACCTAGGTCACTCACACAGCAACGTGGGCATAGCCAACGCGATGCTGACAAAATAACGTTAGCTAGTTAATGTTGGAATAGTCAGCGGAAGTTGAGACTGCAATAGGGAACTATGCTAGCTACAAAAACAATGCCATAGCTTATGCTGCGCTATCTGACATTGACTGACTGAGTGACCACCAGCAGTAGGTGACAGTCTCACTATATGATAGCGTTACGATTATGTTATCTTATCTTATTATCATCGACATTAATTGAATTAATCATCATCATCGTCATCATGGGGTGGCGCACACACACTACCTCCCTGCGAGTCCGTTAATCATGAAGCTACCATGCTTACCGCTTCATCTACTCTCCTCCTGCTCCTGCTCACTCTGTCGCTTGGCCCTGTCATGCTCACTCTGTCCCTCCTCGGCTCCCCTGTCACACGCCTGCTCCTCTGCCTGGCAGTGGCCATGGCCAGCCACCTCTCCTCCTTCAAGGTCCACCTGTTGCTGCACAATGTCAGGTACTGTAGATGTTGAAGCTACAGCAGCCCCTGCAGCAAACGTGTCTGTTATTTTTGCACATTTGGCAGCATCCGCCTCTAGATTTTTTCTTTTTTTGGCCCGCAACTTCTCCGCACTCCCCTTGTGCTTTTGTTTATCCATTTTGACGCCCTCATCCATCCACAGATTTTTGGCTGTGAGCCACAGCATCTGACACGGGAAACAGAGAGGAAAATTAACCAATGGGCCGCTGTCCCTGCTTTATGGGCCGGTCGTTGGCCAAAAAAATTTTTTTTGTTTATTTTTTATTTTTTTAAATTAAAAATTATAAATTAAATTATATCGGCCCCAAGGTGTGTTTCCCACGGGGAAAATGCCCGGTATGCCAGATTACCAGTCCAGCACAGACCGGGACCATCCAGACAAAATTAAGCCCGGTGGGACGCCAGGAGGCGCCCGTTGAGGGGGGGGGGGGGGGGGGGGTACTGTAACATCTGCCGATTCCCTCCAGTCCACCTCCCTTTCGTTTCCTCCGTTTTCCCATTCCTTATGTTTCATGTAAAATGTTTTTAAGTTTACCCAGTTCGTCTCGTTTCTGTGTTCGTTGCAGACTGGGCGAGGTTCAGTTCAGTTCCTTGTTTCTCCCCTTCATTGGTTAGCCTATCACTCTCCCTCTTACACACATTCCTCACTCCTTTTAGTTATTCAATCAGTCCCTTCACCTGTTCCCTTCTCTATGTAGTTTCCCCTCTCACGCCGTTTCAGTGCCAGTTTGTTTTCTCTGCTCCGTTTGAGATCACTCCCGGCCATTCTGTTTGCTACCTTGTTTGTTGCCCGTAACCTGTTTTTGTTATGTTCCTCATCCAGCCCGCCCAGCCTGCCTCCTGCCTGCCCCTGTCTCCTCTCCTGCCCCGCTTAGTTCGCCAACCCCGTATCCAGCCCTTCACCCTTTTAGTTCGCCTTGCTTGCTTGCTTGCCGCTTTTGCCTGAAACTAATAAATTGAGTCTTGCATTTGGGTCCAGTCCTGAACACTGCCTTAACACATGTTACGCAATAATATTATTTCCTCATGTTTGGCAGGAGTTGTATAAATGTCAGAACTAAGGCAAGCTCATGGGTTTCCTTGGGAAAAGGCGAGTATATGTCTGTGCCGACATTAAGAGCAATGGTACAGCTAGGGGAAAATAAGCTCATTTCCCAAGAAACTATTTCCCCTGTTTTGCATAAGGGCAGAGATTTCAGAAAAGATCACTTCTTTGCATATGATCAAGTTCAGGTGATGCGTAAATACCTATTCCAGCAGTGTAATTGGCGCCGTCATCCTGAACAGAGAAATGAAGAAGCTGGCGTAATTGTAATGCTATCATGTGCCTCAGTTTCTTACTTTATTGTACATTGTGTTCACCTTTTCTTTCTGCTGGGTTGCTTTCACAGAGTATTTTAAGGCGTTGAGTTCACTAGCAACATCTGTCAACAAAAAATACAATTAATTGGCATCATTATGGGTGACAAATTAAAAAGATAATACTCTCACGGTCACTACAACTGGTGTGTAAAATAATTGATGATCAGACCTGTGTTGACAACTTAGGGTTACTCTTGCTAAATTTTGTCGGTTCTTAGGTAAGCCAGTCCTTGCCATAAATTAATCCAGCCTCCATTAACTCAACATTACCCAATCAGGGTCAACATCCTCCATCCCTGCTGGGTGAACTGCTGAGGTCAAGGTTAGTTTAAGTTCAGGGTTCTGTATGGGAATTGGGGGGTGGGACTAGATTTTAGCTGTAATTTATGCTGGAACAGTATGGAACCCATGGTTGGCTAAATGGCTATAAGTCAGCAAGGGTCTGGGGTATCAAACAAGCCTCAAACCATCACTTTGCTGCCAGATATGCAGTAGATATGGATGGATCTGTCATGGTTATTGGCAGCCTCTGATGTTTCTGCAGTTGTTATTCTATTTGGCGTCGTCGGGACGCTCTGATTTTTTCCGTCTCCATGCCGGTTTTTTGGATCTCGCGCAGCTATTATTCCTTGCACCTGTTTTGGGTTTCTTGCCGGTTATAAATAGCTGAGGACTTCCGCATTTCCGACACTTCAATATTGTCTTTGCTATGTTGACAACGAAGTCGGTAGGGTATAGGAAATTTGGTCACTACCCCCCCCCCCCCTCTTCTCTCTGATGATTTCATTTGGATGTCTTTTCAGGTGTGTCTCATGGAGAGCCGTGACATCGGCGGTTTGAATCCGACCATGCAACCTTTGTCACGTCTCTCCCTCTCTTTCTCTCTCGCTCCCCATTCTTCCTGCCTCTCTACACTGTGCTGTCCAATAAAGCTGAAAAGCCCTGAAATATAACTGACTAATATATGACTTAATTTTAGTTAAACATAAGTAGTGGGTCTACACTCATAAATGTTTGTATGATTTCTATTCTTTACTTCTATTTGACTTCTATTTGGCTTGCTTGTATATTTGATAATCTTATTTGATCTCAAATCCAATATAGAGCTGGGTTTGAATTATTAATATGTGTATTCAGAACAGTGGGTTCATTTTCATGGCTGGCCGGTCTTTGACTGGGAGCTTTGGGTAATTTATGTGACCCATCTGCCTGGTGCTGAAGCCCGCCTTTCACAGGGTTACTCGACCAATCAACAATCCATCTGTGCCATATTCGACCAGTCAGCAATCCATCTCTGCCATACTGAGGATCAAGGCTAGATACTGTACACAAGTCTTTTACGCCACACCATATGGGACTCAACTCAAAACTTTCATGTATTCGATGTGGAGCCTCATAGTAAAGGGTACGTGAATCTCCTCATTAAGTTAGATGTGCAACATCAATACATTGGGGTTTAAAATCCATTGGGGTTGCCTTTATTCCCCCCCCCCCCCCACACTCCCCCTCGGCTGTCCCGTTCGGGGAGCGCTTTCCGCCGACGCCTGTGTTGTGAATTTCCGCTTCTTAACACGCCTCTCCCCCCTAGTTTGGCTCGCACAGAGATGAGGTGACGGGAGGAACTTCATATATACAGTTTAACAGGCAGACCTGCTGGTGCCCGACTGACCAGCGGGGGTTCCTAGGGGGCCACCGAACCCTTCTTAACCCTGGGGGATGCTGCCCCCAATTATGCCAAGCGATGTGGGGCTACCATGGGGCTCACCCATCCGTGAGAACGGTGGCGGTGCCTTACATTTCAATCTTTTATGAGCACGAGTATGAGCTAAAGATGGACGTTACATAAGAACACATGCATAAGATATGCAGTGACACCTACCGTAGAAATCAGTGTCCATGTTTGACTGAGTTCCTTATGCTTTGGGAAACATGCTTTTCTTCCCAGTGTTGGAATCCTGGAGAGTGCAGCACTGATTACCACACGCTGTGTGCTCTGACACGAGTGTGGCCGCCAGCTTCTTCATTTCTCTGTTCAGGATGACGGCGCCAATTACACTGCTGGAATAGGTATTTACGCATCACCTGAACTTGATCATATGCAAAGAAATGATCTTTTCTGAAATCTCTGCCCTTATGCAAAACAGGGGAAATAGTTTCTTGGGAAATGAGCTTATTTTGTACCATTGCTCTTAATGGGTGTATCAGCGATTTTGGGTGGAAACATAAATGATCACATTCATCTGATTTTTCCTCACGATCCGCTAGCTGCCCGCCCCATAAGCAGGCCGTCAAAAAACCGCGTCTCTGTAGGCAGCCTATGCTCCGAGATCGTACACAAAAACAAATGGTACTACCAACCACTCAAAACCAAAATAAACAGTATTCCAACCAATCACAATGATCTGCACAAACGCTAATACTCTTATCTCGCTGAAATCTTGACGGATTTATAAACGGTTTGGTTTCTTACAAACGTTATTAACGTGGTTATAATTCTGGATGCTTGAACACTATTTTTTAAAACATAACATAATTATTCATAAGTATGTTTGTTTGGGATTTCGCTTCAGAAGTGACGTCACCCAAAATCGCTGATACAACCTTTAATGTCGGCACAGACATATACTCGCCTTTTCCCAAGGAAACCCATGAGCTTGCCTTAGTTCTGACATTTATAGTCTCCTGCCAAACATGAGAATAGCTCTTTTCCCTAATATGCACACTGTATTGTAGCATAATTCTATACCTGACATTTGAGGGGGAATATTTTTTTAGTGTGAGTCCATGACCAGTGGGGTGAGAATGAGACTGAAATCCTTTCCGCGTTCTTTAATGGGAACCAAAACTATTGCACGCAGTCAGAGATGACGTGACGCTGTTACCAAATTAACCGCTGTTACCAAATTAACCGCTGTTACCAAATTAAGATCGCAGCAGCAAAGGATACAGGCTCAAAATGTATTTATTTATTTTTAAAAAATCTCTTTCCAACACTGCTGAGCTTCTTTCAGAGTCCCATTTAAAATTTTGTATTTTTTTCTCTCTGCTCTTAAGATTCATAATTCAGCAGGCTTTTAAAATCAATTTGCATGTTCTGAAGCACAGTGGTAATCTACTCTAGTGGTTTGTTTCCCAGTTATGACTGATGGTTACAGACCGTGACCAGCTTTCAAAGCCCAGGATTGAGTAGCCCCAACACTAAATTTGTACTTCAGTGAGACAAATACTGCACTTATCTTTTATTTGAAAAGGAAAATGTACAATTTACAACCTGCTAGTTTATTGCACCATATTGTATCAAAGGTACATTTGTATATGCAATTCTGGAAACACAGACCCGTACTATAGTTATATTTAAAATAGCAAATAGTAAAATAGAAGGAAAACAATTAATTATTACATTGGTACATGACACTGAAATATATACACAATTTATAAAACATATAAACATGTAAAAAGGACACTATTGAATTTCTTATGCAGTCAAAGAGGAAGAGAACTCCAGAAAGCAGTAGTCCATCGTGACGAAGATGTTTGAGTAAATTCTGTAGATGTGTAAGGTGTTATCCACAGCTGTCTGACTCTGGGGCCTGTTCCACAAAGCAGGATTACTGAGTTAGCTGGATAACTGCACTGAGTAAAACCCGGAACAGCTCTTTTTACTTCAGTCCATGTTCCAGATTCAGGAGGGGTCTGGGCTACTCAGTGCAGTTATCCAGGTTATGAGTAATCCCGCTTTATGATACAGGCCTCAGGTGTTTGTATCTATGCTGGTTCTTTAGCTACATGTAATGCTGTTTGCCACAATGAGCAGCTTGGAAGCTGCTTTGTACAGAAGCTTCTGCCAGTGGAATACATAAGTGTGTGTGCACCCTCACAGATAAATCAACTCTGAAAGAGTACATGTGGTCCTTGTTGTACTCATATGAACTCTGTTAGAGTTGAATTAACACTGGACATTTCACTGTGATCTGTGCAGGTATTAACATTGTTAATGTGTGTGTGTGTGTGTGCGTGTGCGCGTATGTGTATGTCTGTGTGTGTATGTGTCTGAGTGTGCGTCTTTGTCTGTGTGTGTGTGTGTGTGTGTGTGTGTGTGTGTGTGTGTGTGCGTATTTGTCTGTGTGTCTGTGTGTGTGTGTGTGTGTGTGTGTGCGTGTGTGTGTCTGCGTGCGTCTGCATGTGTGTGTCTGCGTGTGTGCGTGCATGTGTGTCTGTCTGTGTGTGTGTGTGTGTGTGTGTGTGTCTGCGTGTGTGTGTCTGCGTGCGTGTGTGTGTGTGTCTGTGTGTGTGTGTGTCTGTGTGTGTGTGCGTGTGTGTGCGCGTGCGCATGCGTGTGTGTGCGTGTGTGTCTGTACAGGTGCAGGTGTGCGGCAGGCTTTGGTTCTGGGTTCGAGGCCCATGCCGCTGAGCGTCCGGATGTCCGGTTGGGCAGCATGAACGGGACCCAGCGCCCGAGCTTCGAGTCCTGCCTACTGGAGGACTGCCCCATGTCCCCGGGCCTCACGGAATTCCTGGCGGTCTCCTACGGCGCGGTCATGCTGCTGGGGCTTCTGGGAAACGTATGCCTGATCTGCGTCATCGCGCGGCAGAAGGAGAAGGCCAACGTCACCAGCATCCTCATCGCCAACCTGTCGGTGTCGGACGTGCTGGTGTGCGTGTTCTGCCTGCCCGTGACCGCGGCGTACACGCTGATGGACCACTGGGCGTTCGGCGGGACCCTCTGTCGACTCATGCCCTTCGTGCAGTGCGCCTCGGTTACCGTCTCCGTGCTGTCGCTGGTGCTGATCGCCCTGGAGCGCCACCAGCTCATCCTGAACCCCGCGGGGTGGAAGCCCAGCGTGCCCCAGGCCTACCTGGCGGTGGTGCTCATCTGGACGCTGGCCTGCTTCACGTCGCTGCCCTTCCTGGCCTTCCACACGCTGACGGACGAGCCGTACAGGAGCCTGCCGCCTCCGCTGCGCGACAAGGAGGCGTGCACGGAGAACTGGCCGTCGCGCGCCCACAAGCTGGCCTACACCACCTGGCTGCTGCTGTTCCAGTACTGCGCGCCGCTGCTGTTCGTGCTGGTGTGCTACGTGCGCATATTCGCGCGGCTGCGGCAGAGGCGGGACATGCTGGATCGCGGCTGCGCGGAAAGCCGCCGGGCCAAGCGGAGCCGGCGCCTCAACGTCATGCTCGCCGCCCTGGTGGCCAGCTTCGCCGTGTGCTGGCTGCCGCTCAACGCCTTCAACGCCGTGGCGGACTGGCACCACAGAGGCATCGAGGCGCTGCTCTACCACCACGACCTGGTGTTCTCGCTCTGCCACCTGCTGGCCATGGCCTCCACCTGCGTCAACCCCGTCATCTACGGCTTCCTCAACAGCAACTTTAAGAAGGAGGTGAAGGAGGCCCTCCTGCAGGGCTGCTGCTCTCGCTGTCGCCCCCTGGAGGACGAGTACGAGCACTTCCCGCTCCCCACCATGCACACCGAGCTCTCCAAAACCTCACTGCGTATCAGCTGCCGGAACAACTCCGTCTGAAGGCCCCGCCCCGTTCCGCCCCGCCCCGCCCCGCCGAGAGTTCCACAAAGCACCAGGGACGCGCTGGCCCAAACAGGGCCGAGACCAAACCGTTCAAACTCAAACTCGAGCTCAATACATTTCTGCTGTTCCAAACACTTTAGAGTGGATACCGTAAACGACAGGACTGCTTCTTTGGGAAAACGTGTGCTTATTTTGAAGATGGTCCACATTTAAAGCATAAATAAGGCAGCAGATTTATGATTATGATGATATATGCCAGTGTATCACCATTTAAATGAAGTCTATAACTGAATGTGCCTCTACCAGCTTCTTTATCAACTGGGTGGGATTTATTCATCATAAAGTAATCTGAGAACAATTTATATACAGTAAATGGTAGACTATTTATAGTGTAATTACAGTATAAATTATTATGAATCAGCAGATAGTTATTGTGAAGTATTGGTATTATATGTGTACTGTGCAATTACGGTGTTACATACATGTATTCTGAGTCTGTATATCCATCTTCTACCAGTCAATGAAGTGGGTAAAGAATCTTTAAAAAGAGGTTCCTTGCTGAGAAAAAAGAAAAGTGAATTTGTTGAATGTATATGTGCGCTTCACGTTTCAAGAGTGATATTTAAAACGTGGCACAAAATGAATGTTCCATTTATTAATATGTAAAATTAACCAGAAGCAAAACTAGGCACTACAGTCTGTACATACTACTGATTGTACATACATTTATCAAATTAATATTTAAAAAAGAAATACAAACCCCAATTCCAAAAAACGTAGGGACAGTATGTAAAATGCACATAAAAGTAGAAAGCAGCGATTTGTAAATTTTCTTTTACATATATTTAATTGAAGCAAGATATGCAGTAGATATGGATGGATCACTTGAAGGGTTGTTTATTGCTGACTTATTTTTCACAATAAGAAAATGAGTCAGGAGAAACAACCCTTAAAGTGATCCATCCATATCTACTGCATATCTGGCAGCAGAGTGATGGTTTGAGGCTTGTTTAATACCTCAGACCCTTGATGACTTACAGTCATTTAGCCATTCATCTATCCATACTATTCCCATGTAATTTACAGCTTAATCTAGTCCCGCCCCCCAACTCCCATAGAGATCCATTCAAATGCAGAGAGGATATAGTATCGCTTGTAAGAGTACCTGAAAATAAGATATAAAGTCTTTTGATATCCTTTCATACCCAGTCATGACAGCATCACCTGTTTACCTGTGGAATGTCCCACCTTTTTGGAACGTGTTGCAGGCATCAAATTCGGAATTAGCGTATATTTACAAAAATCAATAAAGTTGATAAGGTAAAACTTTAAACATCTTTTCTTTGTACTGTTTTCAATTAAATATATGCAAAAGAGAATTTACAAATTACTGCTTTCAAGAAACATTACATGATTTGGCTTTGTTTTTATTCTAATTCTTAAATATATTTCCTTGTTACAAAAGTACATTTGACTTCAACACAAATGTTATTTATGACAACATTAGCTTATAGGGGAATATAAATATATATAATTTGTGGAATATGTTTGGAATATAACTTCATATGTAAAATGCAAAAAATGCAACAAAAAAGGGAAAAGGAAACAATCTCAGAATTAATTAACCCCGTGTGATACCCAGGGTTCTTTTATGGAACTTTACCTGTAAAAACACAATATTGCAGACACCTTGTTTATATTATTCCCCACAACTCAAGCATGCCCTACAGACATATGCTACAGACTCCAGGAAATGTGCTTTTACTGTATCACGCCAGTGACCGTACATCAAACCTACAATGCCCTGACCGCTGAATGAGACCCCAAACACATCCACGGTTCGTCTGGATTTAATCACAGTCTGGATTAAACCAGCTTGGCTTCCCTCCAATGGTCTGGATTTAATCACAGTCTGGATTAAACCAGCTTGGTTTTCCTCCAATGGTCTGGATTTAATTACAGTCTGGATTAAACCAGCTTGGTTTCCCTCCAATGGTCTGAATTTAAGAGAGCCTGATTGCTACCCGACATGACCGCCCAAATTGGCCTGGTGCTGAGATTGGTTCCAAAGGCTGAACTTAAAGCCTCCCATTGATCAAATCCGTTACAGGAGCTTAGAGAACTATGGTCTTTTCCCCTGAGCTAATTCGCTTTTGATATACCGCCATTGTCATAGAGCTGATATTGCCCAGAACAATATTATATGAAGAAAAATGGTACACATTTTTCCGTAATTATAAATAAATCTAAACCGGTCATTTTCACTAATGTGAGTGGTCGTATGGGGTTACTTGAATGCATCAGTTATTCAAGTACTCTTTGCTCGTGATCTGGCGGGCTAAAAAAATGCAAACCTTTTTAGGCAATAATCTTTCTATTATTGAAAATGCCTCGAATGCCCTAACTAAAAATAAAAATAAAATAAACAATAACATTTGCAGCCTAACTTGAATTAATGCTCTCTTGTTCATATCCATAAACAATATAGCTAATCAACAGGAAAACATAAAAAATTGGCCTAAATCAGGGAGTTTTCAACCTTTTCTGATCCAGGGACCCCACCCAGGCACAAACGCATCCTGGGGACCCCCACCCAGGCACAAACGCATCCTGGGGACCCCCACCCAGGCACAAAGGCATCCTGGGGGACATCATGATGTATTCAACATTAATTGTCGTATTTGAAAAATCTATATGTAGTCATTGTATATGAAGTCTGGCCAAGGGTCAGTATACCCCCCCACACACACACAGACACACAGACACACACAGACACGTTAAATGGCTGCCAGCCTGTATTTAAAATTCAACAGTATTTGTATTTGTACCAGCATATGCTGCAAGCAACTACCAGTTTCAATGGCATACTTTTATGAAGCAGCAAGCTTTTATGAAGTAAAAATATTTGTTTAGTATTGAAAAACAAAACTTCATTCACTTTGGGGACCTGGGGTTTCAAAAGAATAAAATAAATAAAATAATAAAAGAATAAAATATCCCTCTCATGCCAATGAGTGTGATCTCTAGGTCTAGGATGTATTGCTGGGATATTCCATGCATATCGAGATATTTGTATTTCAATAGCTCTCTAACAACTCACTACTAAGTCTCTCTCTCTCTCAATAAATAAATAAATAAATATAAAAGTATGTCCCAGGTAAACAATTTAGACTGCACAGCAGCAGAAAGCGGACAGTACATCCCTCTGTGTTTTTTAATGCCTCACTTAACTTCAGCTGCTGTGTCTAACTGCTCCGTTGACAGCCAGCTGGGTTTGCATGCATAACCAATTCACCTGTCATTCGCAAGCTGCTGTTTGTTGTCCTGTTTTGCTTAGCGGAGAGCTAATTGTTTGAATATTGTTAGGAGCTACAGCTGAAAAATGTTAACACATTCCAACAGAAAGGGAGTGAGCTCCATATGCAGTATTGGGGGTTCTCTACAAGCTAAACTAAAGTGTACCCTGTAACTTTAAAAGATATCCTTGGGGTTTCACTTCCTGCTACAGCACCGTTTTTGCGGGTTTTGCCATAGATATAGAACCATAGATGTGACATATCATGTGATGTAATAGTAATTTGGTATACTGATATGGAACAATTTGGCAGCCATCTTACCTGGGTACAGTTCCTAGCCAGCTATAATAGGAACCTATGGCAAAAGTGCCATGTACTGTCTTTCTTTCTAACCCACTGTGATGTCATAATCGGGTTGCAGAAGCCAGATAGCTGATGATTGGCTCATAGGTACTGGCCACCATCTTACCTGGGTACGGTCTCCAAAATTGTGCAACTAAACTATGAGATATGACTGATCTATGGCTCTATATCTATGGGGTTTTGCCATCTTTGTACTTTCTGACACACTGGTGTTGCTTTACAGCGTATTATACTGTAGCCATTTAGCAGTGTATAATTTTAATAATTAAATCTGAGTTGGTGCCAAGGACTGTTATACCTTGGTAGGGCCATGGCAAGGCACCTTCCTGCTCAATGCCTGTGCATAACATAGTTTTAATGGTTGTATGCATTTTCAGGTGGTAGCCAAGTCTTACATGCTGTATTTAATTAAATAAGAATGTTGTTGCTTATATTTATTGTGGTAGTAGTTCTCTAATCAACATATAGCTTGATTTGTTTTTGTAATATGTACCTTTTCAAAGTTATGTTGTGCACAGCATGACCAGTCTTCTGATTTGGCACTGTAATACAATTCCCAGTAAGCATTTCACCAATGTTATAATGTCATAGACAAAGAATTTGCAATGAACTATGGGTAGGGGAATCATGGAAATGTCTGCATACATGTTTTAAGATAATGTAAAAGTAGGAACATTGTAGATATGTGACTCGTTTGATTGACAAGGGACAAGTACCCGCACTTGTACTGACAATTGATTGTGAAATTGTAGAGATAATTATGAAATTGTAGAGATAATTATTCATAGCCAAGCACATTAATGTGATGTACATCTACTTTTCATTTTAATCAGTGTGAAGTTCCTGTTTTGGTTTTTAGTTCCTGTTTGAATTTTTCATTTAAATCTGAATCCTTCTGTTTTATTAGGGGACAGAGCAGCGTAGCGTAGTGTTCAGATTATTTTTTTTATTTACATTTTTTTTCTCCCCTTTCACCTAAAATTCCCATGAGCTGGTTTGGCCTAAAATCACCAAACTTGGCACGCTTGTTGGGATTGCCAAACTCTTGGATCCTCTATATTATGACGCAGATTGAACACCTGGTGGCGCTGTAGTGCACGTGACAAAAGTTTTACATTGACACGCCAACTGCCGACGCCCCGTTTCACCTAGAGTCACAAAATTTGGTGTACAGGTCCCTTTGCTCATTCCGAACAAATTTGCCTCAAGGACCCATAAAGTCCGCCATATTGGATATTTTGCTAATTAGCATTTTTTGTAAAACACTTAAAATACTACTCCTCCTTGAAAATTTGACCAATTGAGATGAAACCTGGTAGACACACTCCTTAGACCATGCCTCATAAAATTTATATTCAGCATTTTGATATTTTAAAAGATGGCCGAATGACGAGCCAATGAATTTTCCCTGGGCGTGGCTTATCACAAAAATGCTAATAATTCCAAAAAAAATTGACAAAAAGCTATGAAACTTGGTAAGTTTGTTAAGAGTAACATTAGGACTTGACCTCTACAGTTTTACCCTAATTGAGCCATGAGGTGGTGCTATAGAGTTCCAAATATAAACAAATATTTAAAAATTCACTAAAAATCAGTTCCTTTGCAGAAATGTAAAACTTGCTACAGTGACAAAGACCCGGATTTGGATCATAGACTTTACTAATTTGGTGGGCGCCATCTTGAATTTGCCGACATTTTGGCTTAAATGTACTCATTTATCACTTCTTTGAGTTTTTCCTTAACCGCTTGGCTGATTACCATGAAACTTGGCATATTGTTAGTTGTCATCTCACAAGCCCTCACCAAATTTAGTGGTGATAGGCCAGTTGGTGGCGCTGTAGTGCACGTGTCAATATTGTGACATTGACACGCCCACTGCCGATGCCCCGTTTGACCTAGAGTCACAAAATGTGGTGTACAGGTCTCTCTGCTCATGTTGAACAAATTTGCTTCAAGGATCCATGAAGTCAGCCATATTGGATTTTCCGCTAATTAGCATTTTTTGTAAAACACTTAAAATGCTACTCCTCCTACAAAATTTGGCCAATTTACATGAAACCAGCTACACAAACTCCTTATACCATGCTTCATAAAAGTTATGCACAGAATTTTTATATTTTAGAAGATGGCCGAATGACGAGCCAATTAATTTTCAACGGGCGTGACTAACCACAAAAATGCTAATAATTCCAAAATCATTTCACAGAAAGTTATGAACCTTGGTAGGTCTATTAATAGTATATGAGGACTTGACCTCTGCAGTTTCAACCCAATCAATCCACGTGGTGGTGCTATATAGATCCAAATATAAGAAAATATTTAAAAATTCACAAAAAATCATTAACACACCCAGTGCATACACCCCGTTTTATCTAGAGTCACAAAATGTGGTATAGAGGTCCTTCTGCTCATACTGAACAAAATTGCCTCAAGGAACCATCAAGTCACCCATATTGGATTTTCTGCTAATTAGCATTTCTTGTAAAACACTTAAAATGCTACTCCTCCTATAAAATTTGACCAATTTACATGAAACCTGGTAAACACACTCCTTAGACCATGCTTCATAAAATATCTATACAGAATTAGGATATTTTAAAAGATGGCTGAATGATGAGAATGAATTTTCAGTGGGCGTGGCTTATCACAAAAATGCTAATAATTCCAAAACCATTTCACAGAAAGTTATGAAACTTGGTAGGTCTTTTAAGAGTATCATCTGGACCTAACCTCTCCAGTTTTCCACGTGGTGGCGCTATAGAGATCCAAATATAAGAAAATATTTTAAAATTCACTAAAAATCATTGACACGCCCACTGCCGACGCCCCGTTTGATCTTCAGTCACAAAATTTGGTGGATACATCCCACTACTCATGCCCAACAAATTTGCCTCAAGAAACCATGAAGTCTGCCATCTTCGATTTTCCGCTAATTAGAATTTTTTGTAAAACACTTAGGGCCCTATCTTACACCCGGCGCAAAGCTGCGCTAATGCAAACGCAAGTATCTTTCCTATCTTACACCCAGCGCTAGGTCCATAATAACACCTAACGCTTACGCCGTCAAACTAGCATGTTTGACGGCGTAACTCTTGCGCCATCATTAGTGAACTGGGCGTGTTGGTCTTAAGATGAGGAGTGGCCAGGATTCTTTTTGGCGTATTGCTATCTTGAGCCAGCAGAAAGCGCTTGCGCTAGAACCACCACAAACCTGGTCTAAAGTCATGTCGCAGTTGTTTACATGCTATTTTAACGGCGCATATAAGTGCGTCTACATAGGCGTGTGCACAACGCGCATACCCTCCTGTCTGTTACACACAGGGGCGTGCACAGGCATGACTAAAATATCTAGATAACAATGTGAAATATTATTATTGTGTAGGCTATATCAAAAATGCATAATAATAAAAGGTTCCATAGGTCCACATACCTTTCCCTCAGCGAAGGGAAACAATGCCACATTACATTGCTCTCAGCCCACTCCATCAACATCCAGGCGATGTGCGATGGTACGGGACAATGGCTATCCATTAAAAAGGAGCTGATAACACCTATAGCTATCAAGCCTAATGCGCGAATAGTCTTTGCACCTAATGCGTGAATTGTCATTCAATGGAAAACTCGCACACAGCAATAGACCGACATTTAAGTTCTGAAAATGCGCTTCAGATGTCATTACAATACAGCTCTGTTTATCTATGAATACAGCCTGTAAGTAAATAGAATGGTTTGTGACTGAAAAAAGTTCAAAACCTTGTCCAGTGAATATTGCATTTATTGTTTTTCAAATAGCCTAGGCTACAGCGGATTCGCTGTGCATAAGTTTTTTTTCGATAGCCTATGGTTAAAAAACGGAGATGTCACCATGTTAACTAAATTGTAACCTTAGCTATTCTTCGTCCTTCATATTTTTTTAAATTACAGTGACCAGGTTTCCATACTCTCACCGTTTAAAACCCAGCTGATTTCATCCGTTATTCCTTAACTGAACAAAACAATTTTAAAGAGAACTAAGCGTCTAATTAGAAACTAAAACAAATTTGCAGCACGTTACACAATTAATTCACAATTAATTTTAATGCCATTCTCTGCACGTGAGCTGCATGTTCTGTTTCCCCTGCTGTAAGTCGCACGTTTCACGGTCTTCCTGGGAAAGTGGATTGTTTTAAAGGATTACGCTACGAGTAAAACAGGTTGGTCACATTTCCATAAACAGGACATTATTAAACAAGGGGAAATATGCGTGAACTTATGGGTTGCGAACCTGACAGCTTTATTGTATGGCTATTTAGTGTCATCATTAAGGCAAAATAACGGTATGTATGTTATTAATCAATATTAGCCTAATGAACTTTGGATGAAGCTTGAACTTCGAGAACTCCATGAGAACAGCCTCTTGGAATTGATGTTTGACACTTTCATTGCATAATCAAACGAAATTCGCTGAACAAGCAGGCTAATTTGGCGTTTTCTAAGGTGAGACTGAAGCCATTGATAGCTTATTCTCAGCTGTTGCAGGTCCTTTTAACGAAATTTAACCGCACATATTTTGTAAAATAACAGCCCTGTCTGGAATTACCGGGAACTCATAGGCTAATGGTTAGTCCGAATAATATTGATCATACTCCATTTAGCCTATTCCTTGATCACACTAAACACGCACGAGCATGTCTGTTTCGCCATCATAAGCAATCCGCCAAGGTGGAAAAGCAGGCTTTTAAAGGGAATGGGATATGACATTTTGATTGGTTTATTGAATGTCACGCCCAAGACACACCTATAATTAATGAAGCGACTAGGTTCAGCCCAGTTGCGCCATGCGCCGTGCTTAGCGCCAAAAAAATACGCCGTTAAAATAGCAAAAGTGGACTTGGACACGCCCTAAATGGACTTAGCACCATGCGCTTAGACTAAGCGCCAAGATCGCCAAGATAGGGCCCTTAAAGTGCTACTCCTCCTACAGAATTAGACCAATTTGCACCAAACCTGTTCGAGGGACTCAACCCGCATCCCTACATACATGCATTACTTTACTAAGACCTATCTCAAAAATTGGCCGAATGAGAAGCCAATGAATTTTGCATTGGGCGTGGCTTATCACATAAATAACCGTTTGATATAAAGTTCTGAAACTTGGTGGGTTGATTGAGAGTTAGATCAAGACATGAGTCCTGCAGTTTTAACCCAATCAATCTGTGTGGAAGCGCTATAGAAATACAAATGTGGGGATGGCAGGTATGCCATTTCTATGCTTAACAGGCCGTCTACCTACCATACCAACTGTGAAAGTTCCTGTAGCTTAGTGGTTAAGGCATTGGACTGCTGTGTAGTAGGTTGGTGGTTCGATCCCCACCTGTTCCCAACTTTCTTTTGAGGCACACAATGTGCACGTCATGCTAAGAATGTTCTTTTAACATAAAACAAGTTGTTTTTATTGCAAAGGCTAAGAAATTTCACAATATTACCTGTTATCTGTTTGAATTATGAAGTCAGTAAGCCAAAACAATCTGATACTGCAACACAAAAGACTTATTTGGCCTCCACATTTCTGTTAGCCTGCTTTGGCCTAGTGGATACAATCTTGGCTTTGTGTGGTCAGTGGATTGATTCCTACTTGGTACCAATGGCTAAGTTAATGTTTGGCAAAACTATTGTGCAAATGCTATGCTTATTTTAATGTGTGTTTTCACATTAAGAAACACCTTTTTATTGCAAAGGTTAAGAAATTTAACAATATTAACTGTTAACTGTTTCACTTGTACTTAAAAGACGTAATACACAAGCCCTTACTGGATCGGGTTAAGATACCATCAACAATGGCAAAAGCCCTGATTAGAAACAAATATTTGTATTTTGGGTAAACCCTGTCTAGAGTTGTCTACTATTTTGCAGTCTCTGTGTTTGACAAATGCTGCTCATGCCGCTCGGTCCCCGGGAATCACTGCTTGCAGCTATATTTTGTTTGCAAGAGTCTTAAAAAAATGCTATACTTCTTCTTCTTATTATTATTATTATTAGTATTACTAAATTAGTGTTTCACTCTGCTGACAAAAACAAGGTTATTTAGAACCCTCACACACATTATACATCAGATCAAATGTGAAAGACAATTACACTAAAATAACTTGCACTTGTAATCAAGTTTAAAAGCAAACAGTGTTGCTGAAAAATAAGAATTTTAATTTTAAAAAGACTTTTTCTAGAAACCTCATTTGGACATGTGTGTTGATTGACAATATGTATTCAATAAGTAGACTACTCCTGATTTCACATGCTAATTTGCTCTTGCATGCAATCAAGAGGCTTGTTTTAGAGTTACACGGGATGGACCTGCATTAGGCACTAAATGTTATGCATATAGATGAGATTTTGCCATTGTAGTGAAAAATATTCCATTACACTGTGCCAGTGTAGAAACTGCTTTTGAAACACAGTTATTATTGGTTTTTCAAATTGCATCCATGATAAAAGTGTTTCATCATTCAAGGTCATACCAGAATCCTTTAATGAAAAATATATTCAAAACTGCTTTGCCAGGAACACGGAATATTGACATTTAGCTCTCTGTATTTTGGTGTAATATGATTTTAAAATGTATTTAGTTTAAAAACGTGAACGTGCGCTGCTTTAAACTTTTAGCTCAGTGTCTGCACTACATGTCCCAGATAGCAGACGATTTCGGTTTAGGCATTTGAAGGCTGTTATGGCAAAAGTGGCCCAACAGGAACCAGCCACGTTTAAGGTTTATCACGGGATTTGGATTTTTTGGCCAAACGTGGCCCAAATGCAACCGACCGTCCGTATGACCTGAGACATGGTCTCATGGTGGTTTACTTGTGGCTGAGATGTGGGACAAATGAAAGTGTAACCATGGGTCAGCACCAGGCCGTCAATCAGGTACTGTCTGGGACTGTAGTATATACTGACAGAGGATTTTTATGGGTAAATGCAAAAGGTTGTAATGACTTGATGATGAATGTTGGCACATCGTTTCTTGGCTCAGAAGTGACAGTTCAGTTTTCTGCTTAGGCTCACTTAAGTGATAAATCACATCAGAAATGTTCATGGTATGTTTTACGGCATGTATGATATATTTACTGTACAGTGCATGCACTGATCATTAGAAAACACACAAGCCTAGTTACCTAGGATCCCTACTTCTCCTGAAGTCATTACCATAATAAACATTAATTAATTCATGAATTAATTAATAATTACCATGTCTGAACTTACACGCCAATGATCTCAGTCAAGTTCCCTCCTTGATTCTCAAGTTGTTTACATGTTTCAGTTATTCCTATGAAAAAATAAGTTATTTTTTCTTCTGGGTGTTATCCTGATTGTTTTTCTGAACACTGCATGTAAGAAAATTGTACATATCATAAACCATAAATCTTTTTTTTTTTATTTCTCTTTTTTTTCTCCAGAAAAATATGTATTTGATTGAAAAAGAACCCTCTATTCTGAGTAAATTCTATAATGTGTATTTTATGATTTGTTCATTTGTATGTGCAGCTAAGTGTACCTATTGGCTATAGTGGAAAAATGGCAACAAGTGAATTTACATATATTTAGACAAAGCCGTTAACTTGCTTTGCATAACAGTTACCGTTAGATTTGTAAAGAGGATAACTTAAAACATTTTTTTTTAAATACACTACATGGCACAGGGTTCTTTAGTGGTCATGTCATGACGTGCAGTATCCCATGCATTTCTCCACAGCACTTTGTAAAACTTTGGTATGTTTTTTTTTTGCTGGCTACTGAAATAAATGGTACTTTCCATGCTTCATGTGCTTCAGTACTGTAGAAAATATGAGCCCTTCGTCATGGAGACTGTAATGGTACAATCATAATGGTAATGGGCCCTTCGTCATGGAGACTGTAATGGTACAATCATAATGGTAATGGGCCCTTCGTCATGGAGACTGTAATGGTACAATCATAATGGTAATGGTAAAACACAACTAATTACAGAGCACCTGTGCTATAATTATGCGTTGATTGACATTTGTGGAGATTTTGCTATGTCATTTCAAATCACTCCATACTGTTAAGGTTGCAACTAAAATGCATTCCATAGTTGAAGGATAAACCATTGTGAACAGATTCATATCCGTATGATACTACTGTCACTCTTTCCACATGCCTTTACAACTCATAACCATGACACGTCCATCACCTGCACAGACGAGTGGATGCACAGACTAGTGGATGCACAGACTAGTGGATGCACAGACTAGTGGATGCACAGACTAGTGGATGTACAGACTAGTGGATGTACAGACTAGTGGATGCACAGACTAGTGGATGCACAGACTAGTGGATGCACAGACTAGTGGATGCACAGACTAGTGGATGTACAGACGAGTGGATGCACAGACTAGTGGATGCACAGACGAGTGGATGTACAGACTAGTGGATGTACAGACTAGTGGATGTACAGACTAGTGGATGTACAGACTAGTGGATGCACAGACTAGTAGATGCACAGACTAGTGGATGTACAGACTAGTGGATGTACAGACTAGTGGATGTACAGACTAGTGGATGTACAGACTAGTGGATGCACAGACTAGTGGATGTACAGACTAGTGGATGTACAGACTAGTGGATGTACAGACTAGTGGATGCACAGACTAGTGGATGCACAGACTAGTGGATGCACAGACTAGTGGACGCACAGACTAGTGGACGCACAGACTAGTGGACGCACAGACTAGTGGACGCACAGACGAGTGGACGTACAGACTAGTGGACGCACAGACTAGTGGACGCACAGACTAGTGGACGTACAGACGAGTGGACGTACAGACGAGTGGACGCACAGACTAGTGGACGCACAGACTAGTGGATGTACAGACTAGTGGATGTACAGACTAGTGGATGTACAGACTAGTGGATGCACAGACTAGTGGATGTACAGACTAGTGGATGTACAGACTAGTGGATGTACAGACTAGTGGATGTACAGACTAGTGGATGCACAGACTAGTGGATGTACAGACTAGTGGATGTACAGACTAGTGGATGTACAGACTAGTGGATGCACAGACTAGTGGACGCACAGACTAGTGGACGCACAGACTAGTGGACGCACAGACTAGTGGACGCACAGACTAGTGGACGCACAGACTAGTGGACGCACAGACGAGTGGACGTACAGACTAGTGGACGCACAGACTAGTGGACGCACAGACTAGTGGACGTACAGACGAGTGGACGTACAGACGAGTGGACGCACAGACTAGTGGACGCACAGACTAGTGGATGTACAGACTAGTGGATGCACAGACTAGTGGATGTACAGACTAGTGGATGTACAGACTAGTGGATGCACAGACTAGTGGACGCACAGACTAGTGGACGCACAGACTAGTGGACGCACAGACTAGTGGACGCACAGACGAGTGGACGTACAGACTAGTGGACGCACAGACTAGTGGACGCACAGACTAGTGGACGTACAGACGAGTGGACGTACAGACGAGTGGACGCACAGACTAGTGGACGCACAGACTAGTGGATGCACAGACTAGTGGATGCACAGACTAGTGGATGCACAGACTAGTGGATGTACAGACTAGTGGATGCACAGACTAGTGGATGCACAGACTAGTGGATGTACAGACTAGTGGATGCACAGACTAGTAGATGTACAGACTAGTAGATGTACAGACTAGTAGATGTACAGACTAGTAGATGTACAGACTAGTAGATGTACAGACTAGTAGATGTACAGACTAGTAGATGTACATACTAGTAGATGCACAGACTAGTAGATGTACAGACTAGTAGATGTACAGACTAGTAGATGCACAGACTAGTAGATGTACAGACTAGTAGATGCACAGACTAGTAGATGCACAGACTAGTAGATGTACAGACTAGTAGATGCACAGACTAGTAGATGCACAGACTAGTAGATGCACAGGCTAGTGGATGTACAGACTAGTGGATGTACAGACTAGTGGATGTACAGACTAGTGGATGCACAGACTAGTGGATGCACAGACTAGTGGATGTACAGACTAGTGGATGTACAGACTAGTGGATGTACAGACTAGTGGATGCACAGACTAGTGGATGCACAGACTAGTGGACGCACAGACTAGTGGACGCACAGACTAGTGGACGCACAGACGAGTGGATGTACAGACTAGTGGACGCACAGACTAGTGGACGCACAGACTAGTGGACGTACAGACGAGTGGACGTACAGACGAGTGGATGTACAGACTAGTGGATGCACAGACTAGTAGATGTACAGACTAGTAGATGTACAGACTAGTGGATGCACAGACTAGTGGATGTACAGACTAGTGGATGCACAGACTAGTGGATGTACAGACTAGTGGATGCACAGACTAGTGGATGTACAGACTAGTGGATGCACAGACTAGTAGATGTACAGACTAGTAGATGTACAGACTAGTAGATGTACAGACTAGTAGATGCACAGACTAGTAGATGTACATACTAGTAGATGCACAGACTAGTAGATGTACAGACTAGATGTACAGACTAGTAGATGCACAGACTAGTAGATGTACAGACTAGTAGATGCACAGACTAGTAGATGCACAGACTAGTGGATGTACAGACTAGTAGATGTACAGTCACGGCAGTGTTTTGGCTTCTGTTTGAGCCATTAGGGAACTCCCCTGGTTAAGGAAGGATTAAAAGAATAAATTCATGAATAGGCTTGAATAAAACTTTTGAATTGTACTACCAATCTTAATTTCAATGAGCTCAAAGAAATTTTCTTTTGAACATTATTTGTATATATGTTCACATAGTGTAAATCTGCCGGCTGCTAATTGTGATGTGTTAGCACGGAGTTAACCTGCTGATTGTGATGTGTTAGCACGGAGTTAACCTGCTGATTGTGATGTGTTAGCACGGAGTTAACCTGCTGATTGGCACCTTATTCCATTAATATTGATGTTAAGTAATGATTGCTAGTCTGCACAGGCTCAGTGATTTGAAGATCAAAAGGTAATCAGCAGAAAAACATTTACAGTGCCCTCCACTATTATTGGCACCCCTGGTAAAGATGAGTAAAAACGGTTATAAAGAAATTCACCATTTGGTGAATTAGCTTAATCTCACATGGAAAAAATTAGAAAAATCCAACCTTTAATTGAAGCAAATTTATTATGAGAAAAAAAATCCCTCATCAAGAAATAATTATTTTTAACAAAACCACATTGGCCACAATTATTGACACCCCTGCATTTATATATAGAATAAAGTCATTTTTAATATTTGGTCGCATACCCTTTGTATGCCATGACTTCCTGATGTCTGTGACCCAACAACATCAAAAGACTCTTGATATCTTATTTTCTGGTACTCTTACAAGCGATACTATAACGTCTCTGCATTTGAATGGATCTCTATGGGAATTGGAGGGTGGGACTAGATTTAGCAGTAAATTAAACAATATGGAACACATGGTTGGCTAAATGGCTCTCAGTCATCAAGGGTCTGACGTATCAAACAGCCTCAAACCATCACTCTGCTCAAGACAGTACTTACAGACAGAGTTTAAGTTGCTCATCACCAATTTTCCCCTACCTCGAAAATAACAATTTGCAAAAATTGCAAACTGCATTGGAGAAGCACACAGCAGTCGATGATGGTGGAAACTGATTGACCGGTGGAGTCTCTCCCACATGACAAAATAGCTGAAACAGTGCCAACTGAAACTCACCTTGGAGGACTCAACAGCCAATCATTCTGCTGTCCTGAAGTACTGGCCACATATAGGCCACATATACTCCTGCTGTCCTGAAGTACTGGCCACATATAGGCCACATATAGGCCACATATACTCCTGCTGTCCTGAAGTACTGGCCACATATAGGCCACATATAGGCCACATATACTCCTGCTGTCCTGAAGTACTGGCCACATATACTCCTGAGGAGTGGATGAAATATGGAGCTGGAGGAATTCCATAAATCTACCTGCTTGAACCAGATCAGGAGTCAGTCAGTATCTCTCTGAACCTTTCCGAGCTCCTCAGCCGAATCATTTGCTTAATATTTATGATACATTATTATAGTCCAGGCTAGTTACAATTGACGAGGATAAGGTCTGTTAGCTAACGAAAAGCGCTTTATAAATAAAACGTTTTATTATAATTATTATTATTAACGATAGACACTCAAAGTCCCAATTCTGTTATTAATAAACAGAAGAATCTTTGGGAAAAGCACAGTTACAGGACTTTTACATTGCATTATATTTTATTAAATCCATGTGTCAGATTCTGTTATCTAGAGAAACGTAGAAATGAAAGAGACTGTCAGTGCCATATTGCTCCAGAGTTATGTAAGGAACAGTACCGGGCCTGGATAATGACATTCTCAAGGTCACTGAGCGTAAGTGCTACCGCAATAAAGCACTAAATGTGAGTTAACGTATGCCATCCTAGAACCATAAACCAATTCAGAGCAATAGCAATTAATCTTTAGCACAGCTAACATCCATATTAAACCATAAAACACACTTTAACAATCCTAAAGTAATTACATTAGAAGATAAAGTGCTGGGTCGGAAAAGTAAATACAAATGGGAAAAAAAAAGAATTCCTCAGTTTTATTCAGTTTAGCAAAACTATGGCCTCTAAAAGACACAGACAGCCTACTGTACAACTAACAAACGTAGCTGAACAAAATCCAGCAAAGTGATCAGAAAGTGTGCAGGTTTCAGATTAATAATCCATAATAAAAGACCAAGAAAAAAACAAAAAAAAAAACACACGCGCGTCAGAGGTCCGCTGCTGACAGCCACAGGTAAAGCTACCTGTACGAGGCTGTCAATCAAATCTCACACCCGAGGAGCTGATGATGAAGTCACACATTCGCTGGGAGTGAGAGAAACAGCCAGAGGTCTCGGTGCGCGTCAGCATTCGACAGAGAAAAGAAATCGTAACGGACTGACAGACCCAAACAGTTCCTCGATCGCTGGAAGCCCTCAGAACTGGGTCTGTAATATGAACCGGACAGGACCATGCAGAGACCTTTAGAGGGGCACCCCTGGTAAAGATGAGTAAAAAGGGTTATATAAAAATTCACCGTTTGGTGAATTAGCTTAATCTCACACTGAAAAATTTAGAAAAATCCAACCTTTAATGGAAGTAAACTTATTATGAGAAAAAAAAAATCCTCATCAAGAAACAATTATTTTTAACAAAACAATGTGTGCCACAATTATTGGCACCCCTGCGTTTATATATAGAATAAAGTAATAATTTTTAATATTTGGTCGCATATCCTTTGCATGCCATGACTTCCTGATGTATGTGACCCAACAACATCAAAAGACTCTTGATATCTTATTTTCTGCGATACTATAACCTTTCTGCATTTTAATGGATCTCTATGGGAATTGGGGAGTTGGACTAGATTAAGCTGTAAATTACACTGGAACAGTATGGAACACATAGTTGGCTAAATGGCTCTAAGTCATCAAGGGTCTGATGTATCAAACAAGCCTTAAACCATCACTCTGCTGCCAGAAATACAGTAGATATGGATGGATAACTTGAAGGGTTTCTTCTCCTGACTTATTTTTCCATAGAGTTCAATAGGAAAACTTGTCAGGAGAAACAACCCTTAAAGTAATCCATCCATATTTACTGCATATCTGGCAGCAGAGTAATGGTTTGAGGCTGGTTTGATACCTCAGACCCTTGATGACTTACAGCCATTTTACCAACCATGTATTCCATACTGTTCCAGCATAATTTACAGCTAAATCTAGTCCCACCCCCCAATTCCCATAGAGATCCATTCAAATGCCAGGCGGATCAATTCGACATCAGATTTACTTTCAGATTTACTTTCACACGAACTGCTGTGATTAAGTTAGGGTAACGTAGCAGAGTCGACTGACAACAGCTTGGTTAATGTTTGGTTAGTCTGCGTTTTCCACCAGCGATTTATTCACAGTGGAAACTTCAAGCTAGATATTAATTTCAACAACAGTGTTTTGTTTTGTTCTGAACGATAAACTATAAAGTTAATTTCTACGTTACATGTGCTCCACTACCAAGCCAGTCACTTACCTTGCAGAATGCATTGGGCTACGGTGCAGGTACCTCACAAAATTGGACGTCGTTCCCAGTTGATCCTCTATCTTTAGTTTGCAGATGGTACATGTTGCAGAATGTTTGTTGCCATCATGTAAAGAATATTTATCAAATGCGAATTGTATCGCTCTTGGTTGTGACATAGCCTAGCTGTAGGCTACGCGGTAGAATCATTAAAAACCACAGACCGTAGAAAAATAAAACACAAAATTCAAACAACGTCAATTACCCGCCAGGCCGCCACTGGCGCTATTAGATCATACCATTTACGTAGACCTAGGTGAATTATAGTAGTCAACAAAAAAGCTTTTTTTTTTTTTCATTATTTATTATTAATTTATAAAGATTTGTGCTCTCACTGTTAGAAAGTTCAAGTCCAAGTTAAAGTCCGAGTCAAGTCCCACGTCACAGATGGTGGAGTCCGGGGCTGTGTCCTAATCAGAGCCCTACACCCTTTTGAGTACGCATATTTGAGTCCACTTCGTCAAAAAGCTTTTGAGTGGGCGACTTTTTCTCACAAATGGGGGCACTTAAAATACCAGGATGAACCACTTATTTCCGGGGTTTTGTTGAGGGAATTCAGGAGCACACTCACCTGCAGAACTGTGCACTCACCCGACAACTTCAGTAAGTAACTCGGAAGTAAAAACGTTAAAGACGTAGAGCGTATATGCATATCTATGGTACAAGAGTGGGTCATATTAGGAAATACTCTTTTTGATTTTTGTTAATTCTATCTTCATTCATAGTCTACACTTTGTAACAATTGTCATATGTTAACTGATTGATATTCTCAATAAAAAATAAAAAAATGTAAAAAAGTTATTACAAACTACTTCCTCACTAGTTTGGAAAGAGTTTTGCGGGATTTCTTTCGGACACTGCTTGCAATGTGAGGGGACAGGGCACATAGTAGACAGGGGTCTGAGTGGACAGGGGACAGTGGACAGGGAACAGTGCTCTGATTCGGACACAGCCCAGGTCAAGTCACGAGTCAGGGTTATTGTGACTCGAGTCGGACTCCAGTCCAAGTCCTGGACTTGAGTACTACAAGACTAGACACGACTTTAGCTCCCAAACCGTTTATCAATGCAAGGCAGCAGCGCAGCAGAACCAGCTCTTCAGAGGCTATGTAATTATAGCATTGTAGCCTATGGTCAGAAGCAGTTCGTGGAAATTAAGTTTTAAATTAAGTTTTGTTCGGTAATACTCATCTCAGGCCGATACAAAAGGACAGTCTGTGAGTTTTTTGTTTTATTTTATTCCTCACAATGCATCGTTGAGCTCACTGAAAGTCAGCTATTTTCCCACAGGAATACATTGAGCAGCCGAGACCAACCAACCTAGTGACGTCACGACCGCAGTTGGTCCAGCATGGCTGTCCCAATCATATATGAGCCTAGTGGAAAAACAGCAAACTTTAACTTCTTTTTCCAGCAAATATGGGTCGATTTGAGATTTGAACGCACAGCCATATCTAATTTAGGATAAAAAGCTAACGAACCAGAGCCACTTTACCGAGTGCTTCATGTCCCATTTAAGGGGTTAAGAGAAGAATCAGATCAGCCCATTCAGCCGAGGTCAGGATCCTCAGTAACCACCTGGGCAATGTTTGGTTTTGTTAAGCGGTAAAATATGCGTTTGGACCCTGTGGGGCACAGGTCCGGAACATCTGTGTTATAAATATTTTACACTCTAACTGCGCCTTTTGGCACATAGCCTGGGGTTTGTACGACGGGAGGCGATTGTCTGGCAGCTAAATCCATCTGCCCCTTTTCCTGTGGGAAGGCCACTCTGAGGCACAGGTGATTCTAGCTCAAACATGCAGGGCTACACACTAAATATTAGCTATTTTTATTAGTAGTATTACATACTACAGTGTTATATAATAGGCAGGGAACTGGGCTTGCAACCTGAAGGTTGTAGGTTTGATTCCCAGGTAGGACACTGTGGTTGTAGCATACCTTTCAGCAAGATATCTAACCTAAATTGCTTCAGTAAATATCCGGCTGTATAAACGGATGCCATGTAAAAATAAAATCACAGAAAATGCAAACAGAGAAATCATTGTGTGAGCGTCTGCTAAACGCCAGTAATGTAATGTAAAGGGCTCTGGAACAGAACTCAGTACATTCTGGCTCATCACTTAATCTGGCTTCTATCTCACAGTCATAAAGAGACGGCAGAGACAGCATGTCTCAAACCACACCAGTCATTGCATGAATGACTGAATCCTGCATGAAAATATCATAATAACTGCAAAAGTATTTCAGGTCATGACTTATATTCTGTCTCCTTCCAAATGCAGCTCCCAAGTGCACAGAAATAAAATGGCAATGATAATGATGAACTCTCACTGGGGAAAAATTGCGTGCGTGTGCGTGCGTGCGTGCGTGCGTGCGTGCGTGCGTGCGTGCGAGTGAGAGACTGTTTCTGTGGCCCCCTGTCCCCTGCTGTTCAAATAACAGAAGCCTATTTTTGGAACCAGAAGGAAAGAGCAGTGCCATCATATGCTTCAGACACTGTTTGTGTGTGTGTGTGTGTGTGTGTGTGTGTGTGTGTGTGTGTGTGTGTGTGTGTGTATGTGTGCGGTGGCGGTATGCTTGTATGCTTACTGATCTGTGCCAATCGGGTGTGGGTGGGGTGGGTTTGACAGACAGCACAACAGAAGCAGTCCTGTTAAAACTGAAGGCCCCCCCCCCAGTACTCTGGCAATATCCCACCACCCCCCCCCTTCTCTCCCTCCCTACTTCCTGCTTTGCTGTGTGAGGGTATGATGGCCCCTCCCCTCTCTGTGATCCATCAATCAGATGTCTCAGCCTTTCATGCCCACGCCCACGCCCCCGTCCCCCACACCCCCCCCCACCCCCCCTCCTCCCCAGAGCTTCTTTATAAAATCCTGGGATAGAAGCTCTTCCCACTCGACGTTTGCAGCGCTGCTGAGAGAGGTGCACATCCCCCCTGCGTCCCTAACGAGCAGCGGAGCGGGGGGGTCACAATCATTATAGCGTTTTAACTGCGTCTCCTTCAGCAGATCGCTGCTATTATCTCCCACTTTGGGGGCCAGAATCCAGGCTGACTAACGAGGACCCACTCTGGGGGTGACTGACTCTATGAAAGACAGGGCGTGTGCCTGTAATGGTTTGAGTTTTTAATACCCTCATCATTAGCTTGGGAGAGAAAAACTGTCCCAATCATATATGGGCCGGAAATATGTGTGTCTGACAGCCCATAGTAAGTATGCAGAAACTACAAACACTGTCTTTTCTACTTTATTGACCCACAATATACGTACATTTTTTTGTGATATTAACCTGTAGAAAATACTCATAATATAGACAACTGTATTTTCCAAACATAGTAACTGAGATTACTGTTTATCATTGAGCTTGTGTGCATGTCTGCAAGTGTGAGTTTATGTACGTCCATCCGTGTGAGTGTGTGTGTGTGTGTGTGTGTCTGTGTGGGTGCGTGGGGTTGTGTGTGTGAGGTTGTGGGTGTGTGTGCTTGTGTGTGTTGTATATTTTTGAGTGTGTGTGTGTGCGTGGGGTTGTGTGTGTGTGTGTGTGTGTGTTTGTGTGTGAGGTCGTGGGTGTGTGTGTTTGTGTGTGTTGTATATGTTTGAGTGTGTGTGTGTGTGTGTGTGTGTGTGTGTGTGTGTAAGTTTGTGGGAGGAGGGGGGATGAAGGGCGCACATTTCCGGATGGTTCCAGCAGCCCCGCTGCCCGCAGGGAGAGATAGCAAGGCTCCTCTGGCCCGATTACGCTCACCGGGCCTGGAACCAGAACCCAGATCCCTGCTTACAGCTCAGCACCGGGCCTGGAACCAGAGCCCAGATCCCTGCTTACAGCTCAGCACCGGGCCTGGAACCAGAGCCCAGATCCCTGCTTACAGCTCAGCGCCGGCTGTGTGAGAGATCGCCCGGGTGCCGCCGCCTTGCTTCCCAGGCAACTTGAGTAACAAACCCACTGAAAACCTCCGTACAGCCTCTGAGCGTACAGCCGTACAGCCTCTGAGCGTACAGCCGTACAGCCTCTGAGCGTACAGCCGTACAGCCACTGAGCGTACAGCCTCTGAGCGTACAGCCATACAGCCTCTGAGCGTACAGCCATACAGCCTCTGAGCGTACAGCCGTACAGCCTCTGAGCGTACAGCCGTACAGCCTCTGAGCATACAGCCGTACAGCCTCTGAGCGTACAGCCTCTGAGCGTACAGCGTAACAGCCTCTGAGTGTACAGCCTCTGAGCGTACAGCCATACAGCCTCTGAGCGTACAGCCATACAGCCTCTGAGCGTACAGCGTAACAGCCTCTGAGTGTACAGCCTCTGAGTGTACAGCCTCTGAGCGTACAGCCATACAGCCTCTGAGCGTACAGCGTAACAGCCTCTGAGCGTACAGCGTAACAGCCTCTGAGTGTACAGCCTCTGAGCATACAGCGTAACAGCCTCTGAGCGTACAGCCTCTGTACAGTCGTACAGCCTCATTAGAACCAGCTCCCTTTCAGAAACCCAGAAGGCCAGAAAAATGCTCCATGAGCTTAGAGTCCCACTTAGAGTCAGCGAAGTGACCCAGCGGATAGTGCTTATGCTCTGGAGTGGGATTCGCTTTGACGGCCCCTTCAAACGCCTTTCTGCTCTTACACCCCCAATGGAGTAATTATTTACCCCCAATAGAGTAATTATTGCACAGGAAACAGACAGAGAGAGCCGACAGGTGAGAATGCTTTTAGGAACAGCATTAGAGGAAACTGTTTTGGACTGTTTCATATACGGTACGATAAACCGTATATGGATGTATGGGAATGTTCAGTTTTGTGTCAGCAGTTGTGCACATGTGGAAGTAACGTTGTATCAGTGTTAGCTCATTCTGTTGGTATTTGTGCATTTGTGATGGAATAAATGCATTCTTATATTCTGTGTATAAAAATATCTTTGCTAGATGATTACCTGTGAAAATCACTGCCAGTGTATCCATCTGCAAGAAAATAAGGTAGACCAGATATAGTATCTAAAGGCTTTAACCTGCTCAACCCATTTGATTAATTGCTGTGATAGATCCCTCATTACATTCTGTTACCATTGAGCCCCTGAAGGATGGGCTCCGCCCATGGCCGGATCGACCAACCACGGGCCCCGGGGCCCGCACGGCCAAGCAGCAGAGATCTCTTCCTCATTTAGCCAATGTCAATTAGCAAATTAGCGAGCCTGAAGATGAAGAAGAGGATGAGGATGGATGTGTTGCCCTCAATGTACAACAGAGAAGGAGCGTTAAACAAGGAATAGCGCTAGTGGAAGTACACACAAAACTAAGAGTGTTGGAGAATGATTTAAGAGTGAGCTCCTGTGGTGGTGCACCGGTAAAAACGTGGACTTTGAGTCAGTGCAGTTACGCCCCGAGGATCAGGGGTTCAGTCAGTGCAGTTACGCCCCGAGGATCAGGGTTCAGTCAGTGCAGTTGCACACTGAGGATCAGGGGTTCAGTCAGTGCAGTTGCACACTGAGGATCAGGGGTTCAGTCAGTGCAGTTGCACACTGAGGATCAGGGGTTCAGTCAGTGCAGTTGTAGCGGTTGTAGCTCGGCTAGTTCGCTAGTAAGCACATTGAGGTGCAGTAAAGCAAAGGCCTTGTAGCAGGTTACCGTGACAACACTCTCTGGCGACGCAACCCTCAGGGTCAAAATAACAACGTTATCCTTAGCTATCGGCGATGTCGTCTTTAGCTGATTGGTAACGCGTTCGCTTACGAGTGAGAGGAGCGGGGTTCAAATCTCACCTTGGACTTCTGAGTAAAAGTAAGCTTCTCTCTTGCTATACGGTTACACAGTTACACACTGAGGATCAGAGGTTCAGTCAGTGCAGTTACACACTGAGGATCAGGGGTTCAGTCAGTGCAGTTACACACTGAGGATCAGGGGTTCAGTCAGTGCAGTTACACACTGAGGATCAGGGGTTCAGTCAGTGCAGTTACACACTGAGGATCAGGGGTTCAGTCAGTGCAGTTACACACTGAGGATCAGGGGTTCAGTCAGTGCAGTTACACACTGAGGATCAGGGGTTCAGTCAGTGCAGTTACACACTGAGGATCAGGGGTTCAGTCAGTGCAGTTACACACTGAGGATCAGGGGTTCAGTCAGTGCAGTTACACACTGAGGATCAGGGGTTCAGTCAGTGCAGTTGCACACTGAGGATCAGGGGTTCAGTCAGTGCAGTTGCACACTGAGGATCAGGGGTTCAGTCAGTGCAGTTACACACTGAGGATCGGGGGTTCAGTCAGTGCAGTTACACACTGAGGATCGGGGGTTCAGTCAGTGCAGTTGCACACTGAGGATCAGGGTTCAGTCAGTGCAGTTACACACTGAGGATCAGGGGTTCAGTCAGTGCAGTTACACACAGAGGATCAGGGGTTCAGTCAGTGCAGTTACACACTGAGGATCAGGGGTTCAGTCAGTGCAGTTACACACTGAGGATCAGGGGTTCAGTCAGTGCAGTTACACACTGAGGATCAGGGGTTCAGTCAGTGCAGTTACACACTGAGGATCGGGGTTCAGTCAGTGCAGTTACACACTGAGGATCAGGGGTTCGCGCCCCCGGTCCTGCCTGCCAGATCCGAGTATAGCCGGTGCCTTGAGCGAGCGGCAGTTGGCGGCTGCCCCTAGGGTGGAGGGAGGTACTTGGCGAGAATCGTTGCGCACAAAATGGCCGCCGGGTGAGTTGGACTGTCAGGAGCTTGAGGACGTGGCGCCCTCCTTCCTACTACCGGCTGACGGGGTTGTGTAGCGGTGATTTCTCAAGCGGTTGCTCCAAAGGGGGGGAATTGAACAATATAGGGTTCAATTGGCTACCAAATTGGGAGAAAAAGGAAAAAAATCTGAAACAAATTAAAAAGAGTGTGAATTGACGGGGCATTTTCCAGAGTGGAAAGCTTTAGAGAATATGTAGATACGAAGACTGCACTGTGCTGTGAGGATACAAGTTATTGAATCCCTCAAATGTGAATACCTCCTCATGGCGAGTTGGTATCCGGGGCCAAGTAAAATTTTCCAGACTTTGGACTAAAAGACCATTTCTGCCCATGCGCCCATGCGCCCATGCGCTAGCTTGTTCAGAGCTCTGTCGCACGTCTCCAGTTTCTAACATTAATCAGCACTGATTCACAGCCCCCTTCAAAGATGAAGACCTTCAAACGGCATTTCTGACTGTGTTCCACACAGATTACATTACCACCATGAATGAGGCATATTTTCCCCCTTCAAATTGTCAAATAAGATGGCGGCAAATTTTGGGGTGTCATTTTTTTATGCCTGAATCATTGAAAGGCTCGAATGAAGTGCTGTGAAGAGCCAATGATAATTCAGCTTTGACACGCTTTGCCATTCTGGGCGTTGTAAACTACTTTTTCCTTAGCCTGTCTATACAACGCAATAATTTCAGGGCTGGGATGTTTCTAGAACATGTTTATTGGCTCGGCCTTGCAGCAAATCAAGTCATCCTTTCCCATTCATATTTTTCTGGCTTTTGACGGCTGTCCATTTTGTTGTAGTTTTTCCATTTAAATGAATGTAATTAATTGTGTTGCCCAAGCTAGTAAAATGCTAGTAAATGACTGATAAATATTTTAATGGGGTTCTGCATACATTATTTAATACAATTTAGGTAATTGAAAAATGTGTGCAGTCTGTATATTTCCAATAATGATTTTCAATTAATAATTTATGTTGCATTATCTCTCATGTGCTGCCACAGTGTCTATTTAAACCTGCTAATAAAAAGCTGAAACAATCCGTTATGTGTCTAAAGAATTCAGGAAAAATATATAGCACTCATTTGGAGTTGATATTTGAGACCTGTCTACACTTGGATAGTGTTAATATCGCTGCCATTTTCAGATACGGCAGTTGATAGATGAGTGTGGTTCTGGCAGGAGGAGTGGAGCCACTGTTTACTAAGCAAATTGAGCTCACCTCATTTCACCTGCTATCCCAGGGATCCTTGTAACCTCTGCTTCTTCTTCTTCTTCTTCTTCTTTGATGGTTTTAACAGCAAACAACATAGATCAGAGTAAAGTTAATATTGACATTAAGTAATAATGGCCAATAACAAATCAAATCAAGTGTACAGGAAGTAATCAAATACAGACGTTATTCTAAAGATGCTTAATCCTCACACACTTCGGCCCAAACACACTTCTCTGGTCAAACATGCAAATAATATGCAGTAACAATTGCAGATTAGTAAGAAATGTGACTTTTCCTTTTATTTTCAGGTTTAATCTAAATGAAGGTGGGATCAAGATCATGATCATGAACATGTTACAGATGTGACAAATTAGGAGGAATTGTGTAGAATTGTAGAATCCCTGAAGTATGTTTGCTATGCTGAGCTTATTTTATAATGTAGTCTTTCATAATGAATATAATTACTGTGTATATATAGTAATAGATACTTTGTGGGGCTGCTTGTCGACTGTGTAAAGCTCTTTTCTCCAGAGAGTTTAATTATGATTTATCACAACACATTCACAATAAAAGTGTACATGAAGCACAACAAAAGAACAACGTGTATTTTAAGATTTGGGACCAAAAAACTTCAGTGTAAATAATACAAGTGTGGATCAAATAAAATGAACATAATGCCAGATATACTACCATATAGTGTATCTTTAACAACCTTATTTATTAATGTAGTGTGTATGTTGAGAACCAGCAACTCTTTACCTGCAGATTTGCAGAATTGAAGAAGTACACTGTGGGAAAAAAAAATGGGTGGTCTTGTACTGGTTGTTTGCCATAAAGGATGCCTTAGAGATCAAACCCAGAATCCATGTCACAGATTTTTCTGTCCAGTCAAAGAAAAGACATTCAGAAATACACACCATAACGCAGATGACAACAAAGTTAATGTTGACATAAAATAATATTGGTGAATGACAAATCAAATAATGTACAGGAAGGTAATAAACCATGTTTCCTTATTAACTGTTTTAATATTGTATTATTTTACCAGGAATATGATTATTATATGTACTCATTAATAACTTTGTGGTGCTGTCAGAGTATGTTTTTTTTTCTGACTGCAGACCCATTTGTTAAGGATTCGACTTTGGATCTCAAAGACTCCTACAGCCAGAGTACAGCAGACACGCTTAAGAGTATGAAGGCAAAGGTCAGTGGTACAGTTGTCATAACACTGCATGTCAAAATATGATCCTGCACACAAGGGCGGCTTTTCCCAGCATGGACGAAAATGCCAAAAAAGTCATAGGAACATTTTCTGCGAGATCAAACAAAATGCTTCCATGTGCAACGCATTGCCCACAGTATGACAGGCATCATTACTGATGTCATAATTGACGTCACGTGGCGCTGTAATGGCGACATGTAGTCCAGCTGTCTCTCGTGTTCGTGTTTGTTAATTTGAATGTATTTTGCTGTGCCGGGCTTTTGTCTTTTGTTTTTTTCATGCGCTGTGTGTCTGTTGTGGTGCGGGGAGGCGGGCTGGAGATTTTTCGGGGCACTCCTGCCGCTTGTTTTTATGATATTGGCGAATTGTCTCGCCGGGATAATTTTGTTTGTGGTCGTCACCATGGAGACGCATTCGCAACATATGCTCGGGAATGTCCGTTGGATCTGCAGCAGCAAAGTTTACCATCGCTCTTCGCCGGAGGTGAAGATGTCGGGACTGATCAGAGAGTGCAGGCGGTCTTCAAAGGGCAACCATGGAAGGGAAGGAGAAGATGGTGCGGGGGAGGAGTAAGGCGGCGAGTGGGAAGGCTGACGCAGTTCGGTGCTCTGTTTCAACAGTAGCCTACAGAGACCGCAAAGTCGTGGAGGCGGAGTTTGTGTTGGACTGCTAAATAACACTGGACATCTCGGGACAGCGGGGACTATTTTTAATCATGGCTGTATTCCAGACCTGGGAATCGAAGCTGCAACCTTTCGGTTACAAGCCCAGTTCCTTAACCATTATACTACACTGCCGCCCCGTATTCTATAAGGAGACCGTTTGAAAGAGACCCTCTGGAATTATTGCACTCTTCATAGCAAAACAGGCTATAAAGAAATTACATTTCACCAGCTTGATCTTGCGCTCAAAATATGAAAGAAATCTAAATTGAGGTAATGTTGTTCAAAGAACAACAGATCCTTCATCTAGAAATAACAGTTTTTCCTCAAAAATGTGTGTCAGAATTATTGACAACCCTAGAGAAAAATATAATAGAAAAGTCAGAGTCAGAGCCCTATCTACTGTGTCGTGTTTACTGTGTACTAGCATACTGTATAATACTGCTTACTGCATACTGTTTAGTGACATGCAGTATACAAAAAATAAACTAAGAATATCCTCCATACTATTATCCTAAAAATATTTTCCATGCTAATAAGTATATCATCCGGACATATTAAGAACACTCAATTTTCAGTCGCATACTTAACACCTTTTTAAAAAAGTATACTCAACTGACATACTCAATAGTAGGCAAGTGCGCTGATTTGGACACAGCCTTAGCCATCTATATACATGAAGGTCAGGTAAGAAAACACACAAATAAAATGAGACAGGATGTTGGATGAGGATGTTGACCTTCATAAATCTGGCAATGGCTATAAAAAATAGTTAAATGTCTGAAAATACCCACCACCGGGATCACAGAAGTCTGTTGCCTCTTGGGGTGAGCAAGTCTCCAAACCTACAATTAGATGCCATCTCCATGCCAACAAGCAATCTGGATGGCTTGCAAGAAGAAAGCTTCTACTGTCATCAAACAACAAACGTAAGCGCCTGGAGTTTGTTAAACATCATTGGAACTGGAAGTGGGTTCTATGGTCAGGTGAGATAGAAATTGAGGTTTTTAAGGCCGTCGCAGTAGTACAGCGGTAAAAGCGCCGACTTTCAGTTGGTGCGGTTGTGCTCCGAGGATCGGGGTTCCTGCCAGATCCTAGCATGGCCGGCGCCCTGTGGAAGCAGCAATTGGTGGCTGCTTCCGGGTGGGGGGAGGGGGGAGGAGAGAATCGCTGCACATAGAACGGCCCTGGGCGAGCTGGAATCACGGTCAGGAACCCTAGGAGGAGTCGCGCCCTGAAGAGGGCGTGGCGATCTCCGTCCTACTGCTGGCTGACAGGGTTGTGCAGCGGTGATTCTCGAGCTGTTGCTACGGGGGGAATTGAATTAGAATAGGGGTTCAATTGGCTACCAAATTGGGAGAAAAATGGGGAAAAAATCAGAAATAAATTTTAAAAAATTTTAAAAGAAATAAAATTGAGGTTTTTGGCCACAAACACCAGAGTTGGGTTTGGCACAAAAATAGGTATGGTCATTGACATCATCACATACCCACTGTGAGGTATGGTGGTGGGTATGTGATGATGTGGACCTGTTTGACTGTGTCAATCTTCAGAAGGCCACCAGGGAAGGAGAAGATAATGCGGGGGAGGAGTGAGGCGGCGACTGGGAAGGCTGAGCTCCGTTTCGACAGTGGACAGAGACCGCAACACTGCCTGTAGCCTATGGAGGAAAGTCTTGGAGGCAATCTTCTGAAGAAGACTAAAGGCCCATCCCTTCAGACCTAGCTCCCCCACCAAAAGCCCAGCCCCTAAAAAGTTTAAATATTCCATTATAATTCGACACTAACAGTGTTTATGAGCCCACAATGGATAAATATGTTCTCTGTGTGAAATGTACTATCAGTGTTTATGAGCCCACAATGGATAAATATGTTCTCTGTGTGAAATGTACTATCAGAGTTGATTTAACACTAACTATTTTGCATCACTTCCACTTTGGAATGTAATTCATTCGGGTTTTTATGCCATTGGATGCATCTCTGTGAGTATTCATTATTCATGAGCTGTGTTGCTGAGTGGTAATGTGGAGAAAACGAAGATTGATTGATGGGTAGAGTGAAGGCCCATGTAATATGTATGAAGTAGTTTATGTGTGTTTGTTGTGGGGGCTCAGGTCACAAGTTTAAGCCCAATGTGGGCAGTTTGTTAATAGAACTCGGACTGATGAGCCTTGACAGGTATTGAGCTGAAAAGAAGTGCTGAGAACTTAAGAGCTTTTCAGCGGGTGCAAAAGGCCACTTACTCTTGTATTGATTTCTTGAAAATCTTTTAATTTATTTTGCTCATACACACAAGAAATAAAATTATGTCCACCCATTAAGATTCTATGATCTTTAAGGTTTGAGAGTAAGAATTGCAATATGCCAACAGGCAAACAGGACTGGACCTAGGTATTTAAATGGTGTTCAATATGCATCAGTTAGTTTGAAATTTTATCTAGGTGAGTTCTATCTGCAATTTCTATTTGTTCATATTTATAAATACACTGAAAAAAGAAATTGACTGTCTATTGAAAGTACTGAACCAGATGATATTTATTCAAAGCAAATCATTCTTCTTCAAATTTTCTTTCCAGTGTACTACTGGATAACACAGTTATTTAGTGATTAAACTAAATTAACATAAAACCGTGTTAGTAAGAAAAAAATAAAATAAATAGCACTGGTAAATCACTGGCATTTACTTGTAAGTTAAATATAAGGACTTGTGTTAGTGTTTGAATTCTAAGCTCAAATTCTAAATTCAAAACCCAAGGAAGGAAAACTTGTGCGTCTCCAGTGACTGTTATAGTCATGTGACTGCTATAGTCATTGTTTGTTACGGGGACATTTGGTTTAACCGCATATCCTCCCAAATCCCAAAGCCAAGAGAACCTTTCCAATGCTTTAATTATTAAACTCGACCTCTTAAATAACATGCATGCGTTGACCATGCAGTTGAGTGATTTATTTAGTCAGAATTATACTAGACAACCGATTCAACAAAAGGCTCAGAAATTCAGAAACAGAAGCATATTATTGTGTAATATTATTATGAGTCCTGTATTCATATATATTATTAACATTATTGTATACCTTACTGGAAAAGGAAATGCAAACAGTATAAGAGGCAGTCTGGATAGTTATATGGGAAAGCGTCTGAATGGGTCTTCTTTATTATTACAATATTTAATTGCCCATAAGATCATATGGAACGCTCTGCAATTCATTATAATACATATGGACTTTTATCACTATAATATGTGTGGACCTTTATCACTATAATATGTGTGGACCTTTATCTGCCTACGACAGGCTACTTCCTGTTTTGAGGGACAGCTGAGTTCATGTCCAGGGAGATCCAGACACAAGCCAGAAAAACAAACTCCTACTATGTCAAAACGTCAAAACTGTGCGCCAATATTAGAAATGATACACAGAAGAAAATTTTAAAAATGTAAAACAGTTTAAAAAAAATACAAATAATGAATTTCGATAATTTGCTGTGTCAGCTTCATATTTGTTTAAAATATTTAAAATATTTTGCCATAAATGTACCTGGGTTATTTAATCAGTTGATAACCTTTGCTGCCGGGACGTCTGCCATCCATTAACTCCTTGTCATTATCTTTGTTCTTGCAATAAAAAATGTAAACAAAGTAAATGAATGAGACTGTACCGCGTTTCACTGACACGTTTCTAACGGCGGAGGAATGTGGGGATTTGTGCCGGCAGGATTCTTCTTATCCTTATGTGGAAGTTGTTTTGTCTGCTGCTGAGCTTTAATTCTGATACTGATGCCATTGTGTATAACTGAGCTAGACCCAGTAATAATATTCCCTCCTTGTGAACTCAAGCACAAGTCATCTCATTTAAGACATTAACACTGTTAGTTGTATTTTATCACTTTCATCATTATTTGACCTCCACTTTGATTTGCAAATAAGTGTGTGCACACACACACACATGTTCATGTTGATATTTGCAAAACTGTTTCTGTCAAGAACATATTTAATATTTAAGGACAAATGTTGATTGAGTCCATGCAGGCCACAAAGATAAACTGATGTTCTACGACATAGACTGAATATATGATTATTAATTCTATTAATTCAGATTCTGCACATATAAAGATTCTGCATATTCAGCTCATATAAAGACTGAAATCTGTGGTGGAATACATATTTATACACTGGATTATCAGCTGATTGCTATGTCAGTATATTCATTCTTGAGAACACACACACACACACACACACCCTTTTGGAAACATAAGCACTGCTGCTCTGGATACCCTCAAATGTGAAATGTTTGATATGGTCAGTGTGCATGTGGAGGTAAACGATCCCCGTAACTGTGATTAGGGTTAGCCAGTTTCCTCTCCCACCTCTGTGATCACAGCCAGCCGCTCCGCCTTCCAGTCCTAATTCTATGGTCGCTGTTCTACAGTTTACCCATAAGCACTTCAATCTGAATCGTCCTGCTTGGCTTCCCCTGTTTAGCCATTTAAAATTGGATATCTGGATGTCTGCATGGAAGGTATTTTGTAAAGACCAAGCAGATTTTTTTAATTAGGCCAGAGATTAAAAAATCTTCCACTCCTCTCTCCTGACTAAATAATCAGCAAAAAATACATTTAATTATTAAAATGCAATCAATCACTCTTCATAGTCTACGGAGTGTATTTAGCATGGGAATATGGCAGTTTTAGTGCTGCTGGGGGGCTCTTTCTGCTAATATAAAAGATTTGAGATGAAACAGGCTTGGAAATATGGTGAAATCTGGATGCTTTGGATAAAAGCGTCTGCTAAATGACTGTAATGTAATGTAATGAAATTAGCAAATTCCTAAAGGGAGGAATATGGCAGTTGTATTTTATTGTATCAAATGTATGTAATGTATATATATATACCTACCTAATACCTTATTTCTTCTATATTTCTTTCTATAAGCCTTTGAATGGGCAACTTTTTCTCACAAATGGGGGCACTTAAAATACCCGGATGAAACCCTTATTTGTTGTATTGCCCTGAGCTAATAGGAGAAGAGATAAGGGAATGAACGCAGAGTTCGCTTAAAAAGAGTTTCCTGAAGGTTTTGAGTGCGAAGTTGCAGTATTTTTGTCGGATATATTTTTATGAACCCTGGATATGTGATAGGCACCGCCCATATTACCAGGGGTAAGGTTATAAAAAGTTAAAGTATACTATATTAAGAGAAAGTTTTGCCTACTTAATGACTTTTTCATCCTGTCTACTCAACAAGCTTACTTAATAGTATGGAAGGGTGCTGATTCGAACAGCCATAGAGCATATATGCATGTCTATGGTACAAGAGCGGGACATATTACGAACTTCCTGGTTTGAAAAGAGTTTTGCGGGATTTCTTTTGCACACTGCTTGCAAAGTTAGGGGACAGGGCACATAGTAAACAGGGGTCTGAGTGGACAGGAGACAGGGCACATAGTAAACAGGGGTCTGAGTGGACAGGAGAGAGGGCACATAGTAAACAGGGGTCTGAGTGGACAGGAGACAGGGCACATAGTAAACAGGGGTCTGAGTGGACAGGGGACAGGGCACATAGTAAACAGGGGTCTGAGTGGACAGGAGACAGTAATAATAATAATAATGCATGGCATTTATATAGCGCCTTTCTAGATACTCAAAGCGCTTTACAATGATGAGGGGGAAACTCGCCTCTACCACCACCAATGTGTAGCACCCACCTGGGTGATGCAACGGCAGCCATTTTGCGCCAGTATGCTCACCACACATCAGCTTAGGTGGAGAGGGAGAGAATCATTTTTTTAGCCAATTAAACTGGGGGATGATTAGGTGGCAGATTGAATGAGCCTGGGTTGGGAGTTTAGTCAGGACACCGGGGAAACCCCTACTCTTTACGATAAGTGTCATGGGATCTTTAATGACCACAGAGAGTCAGGACCTCGGTTTAACGTCTCATCCGAAAGACGGCATCTCCTACAGCACAGTGTCCCCATCACTGCACTGGGGCATTGGGGTTTATTTGACCAGAGGGAAGACTGCCCCCTACTGGCCCACCAACACCACTTCCAGCAGCAACTTAGTTTTCCCCAGAGGGTCTCCCATCCAAGTACTAACCAAGCCCACAACCTGCTTAGCTTCAGCCATTCAGCAGGCGCAGATTGCATAGTGGTATGGCTGCTGGTTACAGGGCACATAGTAAACAGGGGTCTGAGTGGACAGGCGACAGGGCACATAGTAAACAGGGGTCTGAGTGGACAGGGGACAGGGCACATAGTAAACAGGGGTCTGAGTGGACAGGAGACAGGGCACATAGTAAACAGGGGTCTGAGTGGACAGGAGAGAGGGCACATAGTAAACAGGGGTCTGAGTGGACAGGAGACAGGGCACATAGTAAACAGGGGTCTGAGTGGACAGGAGAGAGGGCACATAGTAAACAGGGGTCTGAGTGGACAGGAGACAGGGCACATAGTAAACAGGGGTCTGAGTGGACAGGGGACAGGGCACATAGTAAACAGGGGTCTGAGTGGACAGGAGACAGGGCACATAGTAAACAGGGGTCTGAGTGGACAGGAGACAGGGCACATAGTAAACAGGGGTCTGAGTGGACAGGGGACAGGGCACATAGTAAACAGGGGTCTGAGTGGACAGGGGACAGGGCACATAGTAAACAGGGGTCTGAGTGGACAGGAGACAGGGCACATAGTAAACAGGGGTCTGAGTGGACAGGGGACAGGGCACATAGTAAACAGGGGTCTGAGTGGACAGGAGACAGGGCACATAGTAAACAGGGGTCTGAGTGGACAGGGGACAGGGCACATAGTAAACAGGGGTCTGAGTGGACAGGGGACAGGGAACAGGGATCATATTCCATCATGGCCTAGGTTTTCTGGCCCGTTTTGCCTTTTGGTTTGTCATCGCAAAATGGAAGCAATACCATTCTTAAGTGCCCAATGTTTCGTGTTTATCTTTTGTTTAAACATCTAAACAAGCTTTCCCAAATGGAGAACACAATGACGATGGCAAGCTTGTGGAAAAGGCCTAATCTTTTGCAAAAGGATCTTTATTCATTGAAAAATGTGAAGAGACACTTTCTCTTTTTTAAATGTTTTTATATTCATGCCTCTACATCTCTTGAGAGTCATTATAGCATTATATCACCCTAAAGTATTCCACAGGGATTTGATTCTGAACCATGCATCTTATCACAGCTCCACCCAAGAAGCCACAAGCTGCACTAGGGTGCTCCATCACAAACCACACAAAAGATTGCGTTTGAAATATTTAAAAAAATAAAAGTAAATTCTCTCTAAATTCCCAGTACACTATCTCCGTCCCTAACCACCGCACACAGTGACTCATATTGTCTGTGCAGTTTGCCCAGAAAGGGTTGCAGCAGCAGATAATTTTGGAGCTGTCGGAATGTAAATGAGTGATTGACAGAATCGGAACAGAAGATAAAAGAGGGAGGAATAGAGGGAATAGCAGGCGTTCTGAAAAGGACGAAAACATCCACACTTTATTTGGTGAAATGAGCCCACTCACATTCCAGTACAAGTTATCTCAGTTCGGCGCTGCAGACATATGTGCACAGTCTTCTATTATGAGTGTTACTGACAAAATCCCACAATGACACTCTTAGAGTTATTCTACCCCTGTTCGTCTCTCTCTAGTCTCTCCTGCTGCCAGGGCTAATCCACCTGGGGTGCACTGGAATGAAAAATAACTACCTGGCAAGTGCATGTCTCTCCTTGTATATTCTCATCACAAAATGGAAGATGAATGAGCCAAAAAGAGACAAATCATTGCTCATAAACCTTTTGGAGTGAAATATAAAATTTAATATGTATGGAATCGCGCGCACACACATACACACACACACGCACGCACGCACACAAACACACACACATGTGCACGCCTGCACACACAGATATGCCTGCTGCACATATGCAACAAGCGTCACAGTGTGGTGTCAAAAATAATTGCTGGACAGCAGCCCTGTAGGGTGGTGCATAATTGGTTGCAGCCAAAACCAAAGAGGAAGAGTTTTAATTGGGAGGGGGTGTTCCTGTCATGTGTGGTAGATGGGGAGGGGTACACCTGCCCATCTGTGTATGCAATGACTGCTCAGCACAGCTGGTGGACAGCGAGAACAAACAGCTGTTGGCAGCCCGCGCTTTTGGAGGAGAATATCTGCTAGTCTGCTGTCTACCAAATTAATATAGGATGCTACAAGGATGGAAGGAGTCCACAAATGCAACTCGGCATTCCAAAAATATGTAGAAAAAGGGAATTGAACAAAAAAGTCCAGTCTGTATGTACAGCAAAATTCTGTGTTCATTATTCTTCCTGGAGATTTTCAAGATTAGCTCTCTCAACTGGAGTAATTATGCTGATCTGGTCATGAATGCAGCCATGCTAAGACTGAGATTTGTGAAAGGCAAGTGGCAATGAAGAATTTTGGACATGTGTCAGCAAGTGGCAGCTGTAGTTGGAGTCCGATATCTCTGTCCGTGTGACGCTATATGATGGGCCTTTTTCAGCTCGAGGCTGAGCTAGGGAAGCGCATTGAAACTACAGCTGTGTTCATCACAAGGGCCTTTTCTGAAGGGAGATGAGTTCTCTAGAAACTTCCCGCAGAAAGCTTTCAGGTGCTAGCCATACATCAGCATCCTCATTGGGGAAATATGACACAGAAAGGAAAATTTCAGAACTCAGTGCTTCAATATTTTAAGCCTTCAAGGTGTAATAAGATCACAAATATTGTATGTGATTAGAATGTTCTTAACTGAACATTCTAAAGCTGATGTAACACTCACTACTGGTAATTGAAAGTAATTGAGTTCTTTGGAACACTGACTTGGAATTTTGAAAAACACATTCCAAAAAAGCTTTGTGCTCTGTACTAGTATATGAGGGAAAGAAATGCATTCTGGTCCATGGTCCATAAACACACCAATTACATCCGGTTCTGGCAGTGCGAGGATGAGGCCCTGCCGTCTGGTAGCAAATCTGGCAGCCTCGCAGGGTGATGCCAAATTGCCACTATCATGGCCAGGGAATGCCGGAATAAGTTTTCATTGCACAGCAACCCCCAGTGGTCTGCCTGTGTCTGTGAGAGATCGTGATTGGCCAATTGGTCCAAATGGTAATTAGTCAGTGGAGGCATGGGATATAATGAAAAACCAGAATGATGGAAGAGTTTTGGGTTGGCCGCAACAGAGCCTGTTGTGAAGTCATGCTGCCTTTTTAAAGACATACAGTACAACATCCTGATTAAGGTATCTACTGTAATGTCCCAGTTTTTGGATGAATAATCCTAAATCCGTCTGGATCATTTTTTACAATTAATAAATGCCCTGTTTTCATTCAGCAATGGCCTTGATTTTACTTACAACTGCAAGGTTAAATTTCTTACATTGTTTTGTGAGTCCATTTTGGTTGCGTGCTGAGTTTCCAAAACTGTGTTTGTGAAGAAAACCAACACTGCCATTTAAGTATAAGAGGACAGTTCAGCACTAATGTTGATTGAGGCCATTGTATCCGTGGAACTCTTCTCCACTCCCATAGGGGTGTCGCACATTGGGGACTAGGGTGGGAATATAATTTGGTATGCCTCATCCCAAAGGTTTCCCTCGGTTTGTGGAGCCTCTGGTTTTCATGGAGTCTATACAGTGACTCACAGCAAGCTGGGAACATGGGTCACAGTTCAAATACACAGATGCATCACTATGACCCCGGTCATGTTCCTCGCTGTCTGCAGTGCAGACTGGATCTGTCTGTCTCACCCTCATCATGGCTGATGCATGCTGACAGCACAGTTTGTTTTTTCTTACAGATGGATGTGAAAACACGCTGTCAGCATGCACACGTCATACGCTGTTTGCCTGCAGAAAATTAGAATGCAATTCTAAGGCTTTATAGTAAATATACTGTATGTATAAATGTTAATAGTGTGAGCAGGATATGTATTTATAGTAAATATACTGTATGTATAAATGTTAATAGTGTGAGCAGGATATGTATTTATAGTAAATATACAGTATATATAAATGTTAATAGTGTGAGCAGGATATGTATTTATAGTAAATATACAGTATATATAAATGTTAATAGTGGGAGCAGGATATGTATAGTAAATATACTGTTTAAATAAATGTTAATAGTGTGAGCAGGATATGTATTTATAGTAAATATACTGTATATATATAAATGTTAATAGTGTGAGCAGGATATGTATTTATAGTAAATATACTGTATGTATAAATGTTAAGAGTGAGCAGGATATGTATTTATAGTAAATATAGTGTATATATAAATATTAATAGTGTGAGCAGGATATGTATTTATAGTAAATATACTGTATGTATAAATGTTAATAGTGTGAGCAGGATATGTATTTATAGTAAATATACTGTATGTATAAATGTTAATAGTGTGAGCAGGATATGTATTTATAGTAAATATACTGTATGTATAAATGTTAATAGTGTGAGCAGGATATGTATTTATAGTAAATATACTGTATGTATAAATGTTAATAGTGTGAGCAGGATATGTATTTATAGTAAATATACTGTATGTATAAATGTTAATAGTGTGAGCAGGATATGTATTTATAGTAAATATACTGTATGTATAAATGTTAATAGTGTGAGCAGGATATTGGAGTTTTAAATGAAAATACGGAGGAGGAATTGAGATCATCATCACCCACTTGTGTCAAAGAAGTTTTCTCCCCCTCTCCCCATCCCTCCCCACCTCTCCATCTCTCCTCCACCATCTCCCCCTCTCCCCACCCCTCCCCACCGTCTCCATCTCTCCTCCACCATCTCCCCCTCTCCCCATCCCTCCCCACCTCTCCATCTCTCCTCCACCATCTCCCCCTCTCCCCATCCCTCCCCACCTCTCCATCTCTCCTCCACCATCTCCCCCTCTCCCCATCCCTCCCCACCTCTCCATCTCTCCTCCACCATCTCCCCCTCTCCCCATCCCTCCCCACCTCTCCATCTCTCCTCCACCATCTCCCCCTCTCCCCATCCCTCCCCACCTCTCCATCTCTCCTCCACCATCTCCCCCTCTCCCCATCCCTCCCCACCCTCTCCATCTCTCCTCCACCATCTCCCCCTCTCCCCATCCCTCCCCACCTCTCCATCTCTCCTCCACCATCTCCCCCTCTCCCCCATCCCTCCCCACCCTCTCCATCTCTCCTCCACCATCTCCCCCCTCTCCCCATCCCTCCCCACCTCTCCATCTCTCCTCCACCATCTCCCCCCTCTCCCCACCCCTCCCCACCCTCTCCATCTCTCCTCCACCATCTCCCCCTCTCCCCATCCCTCCCCACCTCTCCATCTCTCCTCCACCATCTCCCCCTCTCCCCACCCCTCCCCACCCTCTCCATCTCTCCTCCTGCATCACACATCTCTCCTCTCAATCTTACACTTCTTATCCTCTCATCTCTTCTCCCTGTATCTCTCCCTATCTCCATCCCTCTCCATCTCTCCCTATCTCCATCCCTCTCCATCTCTCCTCCCTCCATTGCTGCTCCCTGCATCTCTTTGCTGTACTGATTTCTCCAGAGGGTTCAGCCTGAGCTCATATGATGACAGGATTAAATCCGGTCCCTCGTGCTCATTAGAGGTGGCACAGTATAGCCGCCCACAGCTAACGCAAGATGGCCTCAATTAAACATTCCCTGCAGGTTCCACATCATAGAGTCAGCACTTTATAATGGACTGTTAATGTTATCACACCTGAGGCTGGATAAGATGCTAAGTTCCTAATTCTAACCACACGGCTTTGACATTATACTGCCTGCACCAAACGGAGAGGGCTTTGCCTGGGATTTATAGTATTATGGCAGGAGATTGACTTCAGAAAATGCACAACCTGTGCAGCCCGAGTCTGTCACTCAAAAGGACTTATTTTCATTAATAATTATCCGGACTGTGCACATGCATAGCCGTTTTTTTAAAAAGGGATGTCAGTAGATATACTGGGGCGCATGTAAAATGCCTTATGGAGTTGTACAGTAGAAGAGTCATGTAATGGTGGCTGGGGAGGGGGGGGGGGTGGATATATATAATAAAAATAACCGTTCCAATTACATGGCCCCTCCCAGTGAAAAAACATATTTCCATGCCTTCACACGTCCTCACCTCCCACCACCTCCTCCCACCCTCCTTCCTACTCTCTCTCCTTCCTCCCCCTTTTCCTCTCTCCTCAAATGTCACCTCCAGTGTTAAAGATAATTTTATATTACCTGCTCTGTGTTCCCCGTCAGAGATGAGTACTTTTGACACACATCTCATATTTAGTGGAAATTAATGAAATTTCATATATTGCATATTCACATTCTTTGGCACCTAAGTCGTTTTGACTGTCATAATTCTGTGACGTAGAGCTGATTTGACTGTCGTAATTCTGTGACGTAGAGCTGATTTGACTGTCGTAATTCTGTGACGTAGAGCTGATTTGACGGTTTCAGTTCCAAAATCTCTGGACATGACCTGTGTGTGGATGCGCAAAATTAGATTTTTTTTTCTACATTATACATCACTCTTCCTACGCATGTCTCTACAAACATTTAGTTTCAGAGGGAAATGTGTCTGAACACACAGGGACACATACCAGTCACGTGTGAGACAAAAACAGATCATAAGAAGAAAGGACAGACAGATTTTTTTCAAATCTGAATTGGGCAGATATGTCACAGTTTAAACACGTCATACTGGCAAGTGTTCATCAGAACTGGGATTTCTGTTAAAATACAGAATAAATTCATGATAAATAAATTTTTTTAAATGTTTAAAATGTTCAGGATTAGGTTATTTTCAAGTCTGTAGTCAGACTGAATCAGGACGTTATTTAGACCCAAAAACAAATCTTCCCTCTGCAAATACTCCTCTTGCTTAATCTCACCAGATTACAGCTGTGATTGCAGCGAGCACTTTCTATTGGTCTAGAATTGTTTGTGTATGTTATTTCAAGCATTTTATCACAATCTTTCAATATTTACACAGCTCTAACTTCTGTGGCGGTATATCCATGAGACTAGCTGATGCAGCACACAGCCAAAGGCCTAGATCATGGATACTCATATCTGGCCCTCAAATCCAAATCCGGCCCTGGTTTTCTTCTCTCCCAGGTAATTAATTGACCAGTTAGTGTCCGGAAAAGACCGTGCAGCTACTCCAGAGAGTGAGACTATGTGCTCCAATACATTTATCTAATTTTTACTTAACACTAAGACTGGGAGGTGAAATTAACTCTCGTCCGGAAATCTAGCTCTTTATACAAACAGTGAATACGTTTACATGCACACTAATACTCCGATCTGAACCCGGTTATGGCAATACTCTGGTTACTGAAATGGTCATGTAAACACCTTTATCCGATAATGTAAGGTCATAATCCGTGTTTTCAAAACCCGATTAACACCCCTGGTTTTTTGGCCAAACTTTCGATTTTTTGGAGCTTTCTCCAGTTTCTTTCGGCTTTTCAAAACTACGCATGTCAGGCAGAAGAGGCGGTGTAACGTCAAAATGATTCCACCCGTCAACATTTGCTATGCCTGGGGTTCCTTCAGCATCTCACTTCCAGAATTTTATTATTAAATTAGCATTTCACCGGTGAAAATATATTGTTCAGTGTTACGTGCTTGTGTTTGTACTAGCTAGTTTGTGGCTAGCATATTAAATAACTGAAATGTTCGGGAAAGTCGCCAGATTTAGAGATCGGTAAAGCTAGCTAGTACAATAATATAAATCAACCACTACTAGCAATTAGCTATAAATAAGTAGCTATAATAATTACTAGCTAGCTATAATAATAATAATAGCCTACTAACGTAAATTTTTGACGGGCGGATAATTTTTGTCCTTACAACGGGAAGCAGTTAGTAGCCACGTTTTCCACAGAGCCGATTATGGAGAGAATCATGTAAACGCGGCTTTTGGAGTAATCACATTTCTTATGTCCATGTGAACGCAATAAGTTAAATACTGGCGTAAGCTGATCGTTTCCAGTAATCGGATATTGCTGTGCATGTAAATGTACCCACTGATGCACCTTATCCTTTAAGATTTACAGGTCAAGGTACTGAAACTAACCAAACTATAAAGCGTGGACTGTCTCACGAACCAAATGGAGGAATCTAAATATCCTGGAGCATGATTCGATTGTCATTGTTATGGGATAACACTGGGATCCGCATGTATGGACCCTAGAACAGCTGTCATACATTCCGTTAGAGTAGCCTAACTAAGGCCTGTACATCTGGCTATGGAACTATGACCAGGGAATAACTCAATTCAGGCCAATGCAGGAATTAGGCCTCGCAGAATTGCACACCCCAGTCAGCGTATACACCAGACACACAGTTTTCATGCAGGGTGAACATATATTGGATTTTTTTATTGAACATAATACTAGGCTATTTGTTTGTGTTTAAACACAGTCTATGGAATGAGAAAAACCGATCCGGACATTTTTAGGAATTTAGAGATTTCTTATTTTCGGTCCCAAAAACAAGAAATGTCTGGGAAAATTAGGACTTCTGGTCAGCCATTAAAATATCACATCTTAAAGCCAGCATAATAAAGAGAGTGTTAATTATATTAATGCAACAATCATTCTGCTTATGATACATGACAGAGCAGATATTGGACCCTATGCTGTTAGAAAGTATAAAAAAGGCATTATGTCTGAAAGATATGAAAGGAAGATGGAACCAGGAGACTGAAGCAGATTTTCCCCAAGTGTTTCCGTTGGATTCCTTTCAATGCCATCCTGAGCAAACCTCCCATTTTCCGCACGACCTTCTGTTTGCCTGAAGAAGGTCGGGAGAGAATGGGGCTGTAACTCTCTGCTGAGCCTCAGGGGATGATGTCATTCCTAATCCCGACCGTATACATCATATTATTTACCATCTCCATCTCCTGCAGGTTTAACTCCAGTCCTGGAGGGCCGCAGTGTCTGCAGGTTTAACTTCAGTCCTGGAAGGCCGTAGTGTCTGCAGGTTTAACTCCAGTCCTGGAGGGCCGCAGTGTCTGCAGGTTTAACTCCAGTCCTGGAGGGCCGCAGTGTCTGCAGGTTTAACTCCAGTCCTGGAGGGCTGCTGTGTCTGCAGGTTTAACTCCAGTCCTGGAGGGCCGCAGTGTCTGCAGGTTTAACTCCAGTCCTGGAGGGCCGCAGTGTCTGCAGGTTTAATTCCAGTCCTGGAGGGCCGCAGTGTCTGCAGGTTTAACTCCAGTCCTGGAGGGCCGCAGTGTCTGCAGGTTTAACTCCAGTCCTGGAGGGGGTCCAGTGTCTGCAGGTTTAACTCCAGTCCTGGAGGGGGTCCAGTGTCTGCAGGTTTAACTCCAGTCCTGGGGCCACATGTATAAACAGTGCTGAGCAGAAAAATGCCCTCAGAAAGCTGTGTAAGCGAGTTTCCACGCAGAAATTCAGATGTATAACATAAGAAAACCTGCATACCTCTGCAGACGCTGGAGACCATGGGCTCTATCTTGGTGATCTTAGTGCTTCGTCTAAGCGCATGGTGTTAAGTGCATTTAGGACTCAACGTGCAAATGGGCTGAACCTAGTCTCTTCATTAATTATAGGTGTGTCTTGGGCGTGACATGCAATAAACCAATCAAAATGTCATATCCCATTCCCTTTAAAAGCCTGCTTTTCCACCTTGGCGGATTGCTTATATGATGGCGAAACAGACATGCTCGTGCGTGTTTAGTGCGATCAAGGAATAGGCTATATGGATAATAGTAGCCTATGATCAATATTATTTGAACCATTATTATTATTATTATTATTACATTATTATAGGCATTTAGCAGACGCTCTTATCCAGAGCGACTTACACAACCTTTTTTATCATGTTTTACATATTATCCATTTATACAGCTGGATATATACTGAAGCGATTCAGGTTAAGTACCTTGCTCAAGGGTACAACGGCAGTGTCCTACCTGGGAATCGAACCTGCAACCTTTCGGTTACAAGGCCAGTTCCTTAACCATTATACTACACTGCCGCCTACACTCCCGGTAATTCCCGACAGTGCTGTTATTTTACAAAATATATGCGGTTAAATTTCGTTAAAAGCACCTGCAATAGCTGAGAATAAGCTACCAATGGCTTCCGTCTCACCTTAGAAAACGGCAAATTAGCCTGCTTATTTAACAAATTTTGTTTGATTATGCAATGAAGCAATGAACTCATGTTCAAGCTTCATCCAAAGTTCATTAGGCTACTTGCATTCTAATTTTTATTAATAACATAAATAACGTTATTTTGCCTTAATGATGTCACTAATGTAATGGGGTGTGACGTGTGAGATGGGAGGAGCCAAACGCAGCAAGGGGAATCATTAAGCCCTTAGGCCACTAAGGCGGGATACCCGCAGATAAGGGAGGAGACAAGACAAGGTACACAAACACACTACAGACGCTACTAGCCGGCTAACTGTCAAACGCTAAGTAGAGCGCAAAGACAGGAATAGGAAACGCCAGACATAATACACGCCCTGTCTCAGATACGAGACAAATAGAAAACGGGCGAGTAGCGTACAGACAAACATAAAACACAAACAAACACTGCAAAATAATACAATGGTAAGAGAGGAGGCGAACAGGAACAGAGGTTTAACGTTCCCATGGCGAGATAAATAGGCTCGCAGTCAAATGAATAAAATCAAGAGGGTAAACACCCGATCTCCCAGGAGAGAGAAACATTTTACAGGTGAGCCGACGAAGCACCGTCGTCCCATAACTTTATTATCCAGACTAACGCAAGCTTAAATTGGAACAACCGCCCTAGCCTCTCGGTAAAGGAATGAATGAACACGAGGCGAAATGGAAACAGAGATTTAACGTTCCATGGCGATATAAAAAGGCTCGCAGTCTAATGCATTAAACCAAGAGGGTAAACACCCGATCTCCCAGGAGAGAGAAACATTTTACAGGTGAGCCGACAGAGCACCGTCGTCCCATAACTTTACTATGCACAGACTAACGCAAGCTAAAATGGAACAACCGCCCTAGCCTCTCAATAAACGAATAAATTAAACGAGGCGAAAATGGAACCGAGATTTAACGTTCCATGGCTAGTTTAATAAGTAGCAGTCAAATGCAGATAGCAAAGCGGTAAACACCCGATCTCCCAGGAAGGAGAAACATTTTACAGGTGAGCCGAACGGAGCACCGTCGTCCCATAACTACTATCCAAAAGACTCACGCAAACTTAGATTGGAACAACCGCCCTAGCCTCTCAGTAAAAGGATGTAACGAAGCGAAGGAACAGAGAGCTGAAATTACCATGCTACGCGCAGTCACACAAACATGTCCACAACCTAGCCCAAACTCCACACAAGGAGAAAATACACCCGGAAACGAACAGAACAATAGTTCCGAAACAAAATCGTCCCGTAGGTAAAAAGGACGGAGGAAGCTGCAACAAAGACCAACGCAAAATAGCACGACAGCTTCTCAATATAAATAAAAACCCTGAGACTCACAACAAGGGGGAACGTAGTCCACGAGAAGGACAACAGGGAATAAAACGTACCAAGCTACTAACTGGCTTACCGTAACCCGGAAATGAGTAGAAGCTAAAACGCCAGGTCTCAATAAGAAGACCAATCAAAAGGCGAACAAATGGACCAGAGAAACTGCTACTATATACTTCTACGAGCTCATAAACTAAGTAGAAGCGAAAGCGCCAGAATCCCATAAGGGAAGACATGCGCCGAAGGGCGAACAAAACTGAAGTTCCCAACAGAATCGCCCAAATCTCCATACACGGAGATTAAGCACAACAACGCGAAATAGAGCAGAGATTTTACGGTCCCAAACTTCTACGAGGTAATCAACTACCTAGCCAGCAAGAAATAAGCCCTGCCTCTAAACAGAGACGCTAAAAATAGGCGAGTAGCCAAAACGGTACGAGAATTCACAGCCAACAATAACACCACAGTACAAACAATAACAATCAATGTCGAAGCCCCGAATGAAGGGAACGGTAGGCTTATATAGCTCTCAGTAACCACAAACAAACAGGTGAAAATGCTTAACAAATGCTACGCCAACTCAGCAGGGCGGAGCAAGCATCTACCAAAAGGGCAGCGCCCTCACGTGGCCACCAAAGAGAACGACCGCAAGGGGAAACAGGGTCAAAACCATGACAGGACCCCCCCTCTAAGGGGCGACCCAGGCGACCCCAGAAATAAAAACCATGCGGACGTTCCTTAAGAGAGAAATACACGACAAAATACATACATTTTTTTATTATTATTATTTATTTATTTTTTTTGGAAGGGAAGGGAGGGTGGGACTAAGGGTGAGGGGGGTGTGGAACAAATAAATGGCCGGCTAAAAGTACCCTGGAGAAATACTCAGCACCCTGGTTACTAACTACCTACCCAGAACCTTACTAACGCCTATCTGTCTTCGTGAGGCGTGCCGGGCAAGAGGCGACTTTGAACGCTTAACTCAAGGGCAATGGCCTACAAACTGAGACCAAAGCCCTTGAAATGCGTACCCCTGACAGAGATAAAATCCCCACCCGGGATTACCTCAAAAATAAAAAAGGCAAAATAATAAAGTAGTGGGCCGCAGGGAAACCAAATAAGGCAAACTGGCCCACTCGGCGCCTACCTACCAGGGTAGCTGGAAAACCACAAAAAAAAAAAAACCCAAGGGATACTCACTAAAACCAAGACACAAACCGTAACCATTAAAACCCCACTTAATAAAAAAGAATTCCCCTAAAAAAGCCGCTGGCCCCGGTAATGGCTTCGACATTCTGTAATGGGGTGTGACGTGTGAGATGGGAGGAGCCAAACGCAGCAAGGGGAATCATTAAGCCCTTAGGCCACTAAGGCGGGATACCCGCAGATAAGGGAGGAGACAAGACAAGGTACACAAACACACTACAGACGCTACTAGCCGGCTAACTGTCAAACGCTAAGTAGAGCGCAAAGACAGGAATAGGAAACGCCAGACATAATACACGCCCTGTCTCAGATACGAGACAAATAGAAAACGGGCGAGTAGCGTACAGACAAACATAAAACACAAACAAACACTGCAAAATAATACAATGGTAAGAGAGGAGGCGAACAGGAACAGAGGTTTAACGTTCCCATGGCGAGATAAATAGGCTCGCAGTCAAATGAATAAAATCAAGAGGGTAAACACCCGATCTCCCAGGAGAGAGAAACATTTTACAGGTGAGCCGACGAAGCACCGTCGTCCCATAACTTTATTATCCAGACTAACGCAAGCTTAAATTGGAACAACCGCCCTAGCCTCTCGGTAAAGGAATGAATGAACACGAGGCGAAATGGAAACAGAGATTTAACGTTCCATGGCGATATAAAAAGGCTCGCAGTCTAATGCATTAAACCAAGAGGGTAAACACCCGATCTCCCAGGAGAGAGAAACATTTTACAGGTGAGCCGACAGAGCACCGTCGTCCCATAACTTTACTATGCACAGACTAACGCAAGCTAAAATGGAACAACCGCCCTAGCCTCTCAATAAACGAATAAATTAAACGAGGCGAAAATGGAACCGAGATTTAACGTTCCATGGCTAGTTTAATAAGTAGCAGTCAAATGCAGATAGCAAAGCGGTAAACACCCGATCTCCCAGGAAGGAGAAACATTTTACAGGTGAGCCGAACGGAGCACCGTCGTCCCATAACTACTATCCAAAAGACTCACGCAAACTTAGATTGGAACAACCGCCCTAGCCTCTCAGTAAAAGGATGTAACGAAGCGAAGGAACAGAGAGCTGAAATTACCATGCTACGCGCAGTCACACAAACATGTCCACAACCTAGCCCAAACTCCACACAAGGAGAAAATACACCCGGAAACGAACAGAACAATAGTTCCGAAACAAAATCGTCCCGTAGGTAAAAAGGACGGAGGAAGCTGCAACAAAGACCAACGCAAAATAGCACGACAGCTTCTCAATATAAATAAAAACCCTGAGACTCACAACAAGGGGGAACGTAGTCCACGAGAAGGACAACAGGGAATAAAACGTACCAAGCTACTAACTGGCTTACCGTAACCCGGAAATGAGTAGAAGCTAAAACGCCAGGTCTCAATAAGAAGACCAATCAAAAGGCGAACAAATGGACCAGAGAAACTGCTACTATATACTTCTACGAGCTCATAAACTAAGTAGAAGCGAAAGCGCCAGAATCCCATAAGGGAAGACATGCGCCGAAGGGCGAACAAAACTGAAGTTCCCAACAGAATCGCCCAAATCTCCATACACGGAGATTAAGCACAACAACGCGAAATAGAGCAGAGATTTTACGGTCCCAAACTTCTACGAGGTAATCAACTACCTAGCCAGCAAGAAATAAGCCCTGCCTCTAAACAGAGACGCTAAAAATAGGCGAGTAGCCAAAACGGTACGAGAATTCACAGCCAACAATAACACCACAGTACAAACAATAACAATCAATGTCGAAGCCCCGAATGAAGGGAACGGTAGGCTTATATAGCTCTCAGTAACCACAAACAAACAGGTGAAAATGCTTAACAAATGCTACGCCAACTCAGCAGGGCGGAGCAAGCATCTACCAAAAGGGCAGCGCCCTCACGTGGCCACCAAAGAGAACGACCGCAAGGGGAAACAGGGTCAAAACCATGACAACTAAATACAATAAAGCTGTCAGGTTGGCAACCCATAGGTTCACGCATATTTTCCCTTGTTTTATAATGTCCTGCTTATGGAAATGTGACAACCCTGTTTTATTCGTAGCGTATGCTAATGCTTTTAAACAATCCACTTTCCCAGGAAGACCGTGAAAAGTGTGATTTACAGCAGGGGAAACAGACCTGCTCACGCATGAAGTTGCACATGCAGAGAATGGCATTAAAATTAATTGTGAATTAATTGTGTAACATGCTGCAAATTTTTTTAGTTTCTAATTAGACGCTTAGTTCTCTTTAAAATCGTTTTGTTCAGTTATGGAATAACAGGTGAAATCAGCGAGGTTTTAATAAGCTGAGAGTATGGAAACCTTGTCACTGTCATTTAAAAAATATGAAGGACGAAGAATACGGTTCAAATTCAGTTAACATGGTGACATTTATCTCCGTTTTTAACCGTAGGCTATCGAAAAACCTTATGCACAGTGAATCCGCTGTAGCCTAGGCTATTTGAAAAACAATAAATGCAATATTCACTGGACAAGGTTTTGAACTTTTTTCAGTCAAAACCATTCTATTTACTTACAGGCTGTAGGCCTAGAGAGCTGTATTGTAATGACATCTGAAGCGCATTTTCAGAACTCAAATGTCCATCTATTGCAGTGCGTGAGTTTTCCATCATTGACAATTCACGCATTAGGCTTGATATGTTATCAGCAAATGGAAAGCCATTTTTAATGGATAGTGTACCGTGACAGAAGATTGTCCCCCCAGAAGATTACAGGAATTATTGGCAAATATAGGCTAAGTCATAGCTTGATCCAGGATAATTGTGCATAGTCTATACATGTAACCTTACACGTAGCCTACCATCGCACATCGCCTGGATGTTGATGGAGTGGGCTGAAAGCAATTTAATGCGGCATTTCCTTTCGCTGAGGGACATGTATGTGGTATTTCACCTATGGACCCTTTTATTATTATGCATTTTTTGATATAGCCTACACAATAATATTTCACATTGTAATCTTGATATTTTTAGTCATGCTTGTGCGCGCCCCTGTGTGTAACAGACAGGAGGGTGTACGCGCGTTGTGCACACGCCTATGTAGGCGCACTTATATGCGCCATTAAAATAACATAACAACTGCGACATGAATTTAGACCAGGTTTGTGCTGGTTTTAGCGCAAGCGCTTTCTGCTGGCTCAAGATGGCAATACGTCAAAAATGATCCTGGCCACTCCTCATTTTAAGACCAACACGCCCAGTTCACTTGTAATTGGCGCAAGAATACATGGTATTTAAACGACGTGAGCGCAAGGCATTATAATGAGCCCAGCGCCGGGTGTAAGATAGCAAAGACACTTGCGTTTGGGTTAGCGCCGTGTGTAAGATAGGGCCCCATGCGTACGCAATTTTTGGAGACAGTCTGATATGGCGACACCGTGACAGAAAGGCAGAGGGAGAAAATGCAAAGCTTTGCAAAAGCAGATTTCCGACTTTCTTCCTGAGTGTTCTTTCACACATTCTTTTACTCAGAGTTTTAGATTTTTAAATTCTTTCTTTGGTCTACAGATCATTAAATGGCTTAGCGCCCTCCTATATTACCGACTGTCCTATATAACACCTTATGGCTTAGCGCCCTCCTATATTACCGACTGTCTAACACCTTATGTCCCTGCGCGCACACTCAGGTCCTCTGAGGCCTGCCTTTTGACTGTACCAAAGACCAAAAAGAAAGTTGGTGAAGCCTCTTTCTCCTCTTACGCCCCTAAAGCATGGAACAGCATACCACTGTCTATTCGCACGTCAGAATCATTTGACATTTTTAGAAAGGATTTAAAAACATATCTGTTTAATTTAGCTTTTAAATAGAGACTACGCAACTCAACCCCAGCTCCCACATTCTTTTTATTACCATGTTTTGATTCTTTCTGTTTTATTGTTTTGGTTTTTCGTTTATATTCTTATTGTAGTCCTTGGTGTAAAGTTTTGTGTGTTTTTATAGAATGTTCTTATTGATCTGCTTAAATATGTTTATGTACAGCGCTTTGAGCTGCTTTTTGCATGAAAGGTGCTATATAAATAAAATAAACTTAAACTTAAACATGTGGCCACAGTGACTGCAGGTTTAACTCCAGTCCTGGAGGGGGTGCAGTGTCTGCAGGTTTAACTCCAGTCCTGGAGGGGGCGCTGTGTCTGCAGGTTTAACTCCAGTCCTGGAGGGGGTGCAGTGTCTGCAGGTTTAGTTCCAGTCCTGGAGGGGGCGCTGTGTCTGCCAGTTTTCGCTGAGTTCTCAGGAACTATTATACTAGTGGTTCATTTAAGTCATCGCTTGGCTGAAGAATCCACACGCCTTGTTCTCGAGGCCTTAATTGGTAGTTGATTGAAAGGAAACCACAGAAACCCACAGACACTGCGGCCCCCTGGGAAATTAGTTTGACACCCCTGGTTTAAATGGTTCAGAAAAATAATCACTAACGTCATGAGGGAAATTTCACCTTACATAAGTAACATCATATGGATGAATCTAAACGCAGTGAAGTGTTCCTTTAACTCAGCCTTTATGATCACAGAGCAGACGCAAACGGGATATGATCACAGAGCAGACGCAAACGGGATATGATCACAGAGCAGACGCAAACGGGATATGATCACAGAGCAGACGCAAACGGGATATGATCACAGAGCAGACGCAAACGGGATATGATCACAGAGCAGACGCAAACGGGATATGATCACAGAGCAGACGCAAACGGGATATGGTCCGAACGCCTCAATCAACTGATTATTCTGTGCATTCTACAATTTTAATCAGCTTTAAGGTAGCTAAAGTCCTCCATATAAATTATATATTTTTCATCCATCTTTTCACTGCCAGACATACCTCCCGGGTCGTTAAATACTTAATTTATTACTTGCTAAGCAAAATGTTGACAACGTTTTAATGCTTCTGTAATTTTCCATTCACATCTCAGACTAGATTTATTCTGTTCACTTGGGTGAAGCTCAAAGTTAAGCTTCTCAATTGCACGTAAGAACACAACCCTACAAATCCAGACCAGGCGCCGCATTTATAAAATGGTCTTACAATCAAATAGTATCTTAAATAGTGGCTTACGCAAAAAACCATGACTAAGTAGTTACTTTTAAAATCCCACTTTGATGTGGATATGGATATGATCATATCTCTATGCAAAGTTTATACTATACATAAGTTAATTACCTACTTGTTATGTGGAGGTACGGCATGTCTGAGGTGCTGTGTGTGAAGTGTGCAACGTTTGCATTTTAACCTTCATATAATGTTGACATTTTATGATGCTTTTTATGATTGGGGTGAAAGGTTTGTGTGTCTCCCAATTGACTAGCGTTTTATGCCTAAATATTAAACCGTGATGAAACATTTCATTTTAGAGCCTGGAGTAAGTGAAAATTTGTGAAGTTTAAAACATGTATGGGAAAGTGCCACCAGAATTACCCACAGAAAATCTGAGATTAAAACTAAAAGGTTATATACTTTCTTACATTGTATACAGCTACCCCACAAATTAACCCACACAGCACCTTCAAATACAAAATAGGTACAGGACTTTTGGGAAAAAAAATTACATTCTGTGTTTATTGCATATTTACCATTTAATCCCAACAAATTAGGAAAAGTCATATAGTGTCATGATGAAAAAATAAGGTTTACTGGTTTTTAAGAGACGTGAAACACTGGATCGAGTCAAATTGACCTGGAACATAATATGGGTGTTAGGAGGGTTGAGATTATCATTATTATTATAATTATTATATCACGTATTAGGGAAATTTTTATTAGATGGAACTGTTGGCTCCGCCCGTTCCCTTTACTGGCAGGACCACGCCCAGGAGAGCACGTCTGACCCACGAGTCTCCTCCACATCACCCCCCTCCCCCCTCTCTATCGGCTCCATCTGTTTGAATCTGGAAGCTTCTGGAAGCTTCAGAAAACTACCTAAAACAACAAAACATCAAAGCTATCTGTAAAGCACTGTAGGGAATGAGCATATAGTAGGTAACATCATGCAACCGAGTGCTTCGGAAACTGAACGATAATTACAATCAGCGCCAGAGGAGCCGTGGTTGAAAGGCGGCAATAAGCTGTCACCACTCCCCCCCCCCCCCCCCCTCCCTATTCATTATACTGAATCTGCCATTTTATGATCAGCTATCCAGCCGTGGAGAATCAAACGAGGAGGATCTATGCAATACTGTAAAAGCACAGTGGGTTGGTCTCAAGTTGCGTGAACTAAAATCCTCCTGCAGTTTTCTGTCGGGTTTAATTGCGTTCTTTGGGCTTTTTCGTGTTAATGAGGCACTTTACTTTCATCTTTTAGCAGAATTAAATCTACAGAAATACGTCCAACCGCAGCGTTCACAGATCTCCTTACAAGGTGTCATTGGACTACTCTCAGAAAGCCATGGGTTATGAATTATGAAATATAAAGGCTGCCAGAACTGTCGCTGTTTAAATGTGTTTGAACTATTGTTTTTTATTTTATTTTAGATGTGGTTTCATTTTACTCTTTTTAAAAGGATGTACAATTGAAGTCAACCTTCCCGCTGGATTTTATGTGGTGACTGAGGGGATTAACGCAATATTTTGGGGGCCCCTCAGTATTGACAGAGATGTGGTGAGCAATTAATTCTTTGCTATTCATTTTCCTGTTACACAGACACAAATCACACAGGAAAATTATCACAGAGGGTATAAACCAATGATGGAACCAGCATCTCTCAAAGAGACTGTTAGTGTCCCTCTGCCCCCTATTGGTTGAGGCCCTTAAGGCAGATATCCTATTGGTTGAGGCCATTAAGGCAGATTATCCTATTGGTTGAGGCCCGTAAGGCAGCTATCCTATTGTTTGAGGCCTGTAAAGCAGATTATCCTATTGGTTGAGGCCATTAAGGCAGATATCCTATTGGTTGAGGCCCGTAATGCAGATATCCTATTGGTTGAGGCCCGTAGGGCAGATATCCTATTGGTTGAGGCCTGTAAGGCAGCTATCCTATCGGTTGAGGCCTGTAAAGCATATATCCTATTGGTTGAGGCCCGTAAGGGAGCTATCCTATCGGTTGAGGCCCGTAAAGCAGATATCCTATTGGTTGAGGCCCGTAAGGCAGATATCCTATTGGTTGAGGCCTGTAAGGCAGATATCCTATTGGTTGAGGCCTGTAAAGCATATATCCTATTGGTTGAGGCCTGCATCGGTCAAATGAACTGCACCCCAAACTCCTTAAGCAGGCACAGAAGCAATTACTGCTCCGGCAATTTTCTTATATTTAAGAGCTGAATAGTGCCATCAAAGGCATTGAAATCATTAAACGACCCCGCTTATACTGCAGGTCAGGCCGTTTTTAGGAACAATGCAATATTATTTTTCTTTAAAAAATGTCTTTACACCTTCATTCACAACAGAAAAATGTCCCAAAAAACCATTCAGCCCAGAATCAGAAATCTGCAGATTTATGCTAGTGAAAATTGCAGCAGAAAATAGCTCTATTGTTAGGTCAGACCACATGTAGAAAGCAGCCAATCGATGCCATTTCGATGCCATTTCTGAAAACTAGAAAAAGAGTGAAATGTTTTCACGAACAGAGAGAAAAGGATAACAAAGAATGGAGCAAAAGACTCCCGGCGCAGAGCCAAACGAAAAACAACCCTAAAAACAGGGCGAGGCTCAACACTTTGAGCAGAAAAGAGATAAACAGAATTTACCTTTGAGTCTCAGTAGAAAAGAGACTAAACGAAGGGAGAAAAACAGAAATGAAAATAATATTTCCGCGGTACTGTAAAAAATAAGCTGGTAGATACGAGTGCAGACAAAGGAAATGCCTCCCCTCCACACACGAGGGTTTAGTAAAAAGAGAGGTGAAAAGAAACCAAGAAAGCAATTCCTCCAACTCACAAACCCAGCGAGTAACAAATAAAGAGGAAGTAGAAAGAAGCATAAAATATAGGAATGCCTCTTTAAAGAACAGAAAAGAAGGAAGACTAACAAACAGAGTAGAGAAAGGGAAAAGAAAAGATCAAAAGATCTAAACCCTAACTCTAACCGGACTTGTCCTGCTTTGCTTATTAGAACAGCAAGGAAAGCAGTCTCCGTATTCCTATACCTTTACCGGCTACGTACGTTTGAAATGCAAGACAATATCGAAGCGCCGGAAATCGGAAACCCAGAGCTATATATAGCCGGCAGGAAACCACAAACAGGTGTAAAGGATAATTGCAGTGCGAGATGAAAATACCGGAACGGAAGGCGGAAAATCCAATAGAGTGCACGACGCCGCTAAAAGAAAGAACGACCGCCGAAATCAAACGAGGAGAGCTCGGAGTCAGGGTATGAAAATGTAAAGAGACCCAGGAAGCAATTATTGCAAAAAACTTATTTTAATAAAATGTAAAGTTGGCATAATTGCAGTTGAGCCAAACAATTAAAGGCCGGGGAAGATATGACGGGGAAGATATGACAGGGAAAAGAGAATGAATCTCGACAGGCCCGTGTCATGGCTGCTGTCGCTAGGCATCCATGGTTGTTGGGTCTGCTGGAGACCCAGGCTGTGGTTGTTGGGTCTGCTGGAGACCCCGGCCGTGGTTGTTGGGTCTGCTGGAGACCCCGGCCGTGGTTGATTGCAGGGTCTAATTGTTGCTGTTTTCAGTTTTCATAATAAACAAGCGATCCAGACCCAAGAAACCAGGAGAGGTGAATTAACTGTAAACATCTACGTTCTTTGACCAGTTGAGCGCTGAGTAACAAAGCAAGCCAGCGTGTGTCAGGACCCCGTCACTGGTTCATCTACCGGATATAACAGAGAAAGGCAGACGTGTTAAGTCAGTTTTTTTTTTTGGGATGTGACATGACTTAAACATGGATTGTGGAATGAATGTGAACATAAATAAGGACTATACTGCACGTGAGTGGGGAAAAAGCTCCATCAATCTTCACCTGGGAAAAATTTATAATGTATTTTTAACATTTAATATCTGCAATGCAATACAGTACAAGTAAGTGCTTTCGATTGTTAAAGGGAACCTGCAGTGTATTAAGTATCATTTTGTATGTTTGGTTTTACATGGCCAAGTTTCAGTGCAAAAGGCAAGCTTTTCAAGGTGCATATATTTTTTGAGGCACAAGGGATAATATTAGAGCAAACAAACCCTTTAGTAAATTTACTGATGGTTTAATGTTTAATTAAAGCTCCACATTATAACGTGCAGTTACTAAGCATACATTGGAGTTATAAACTTGACAGATTAATGCCTTAATTATTGGTAATGGAAATACATTTCTGAGATAACTCAGAATAATGGTTATTATTATTATTATGGGCTGCCAAACATCAGTGAGTCTGAGTGTAAATCACAGCAGCTGCAATGAGCTTGGATACACTTACAGAGCAGTATGGGATACACTTACAGAGCAGTATAGGATACACTTACAGAGCAGTATGGGATACACTTACAGAGCAGTATAGGATACACTTACAGAGCAGTATAGGATACACTTACAGAGCAGTATGGGATACACTTACAGAGCAGTATGGGATACATTTACAGAGCAGTATGGGATACACTTACAGAGCAGAATGGGATACACTTACAGAGCAGTATGGGATACATTTACAGAGCAGTATGGGATAGTGGGAATAATAATAATAATAATATGAAATATAGCATGTAATAATAATCATAATAACAATTGTATTGTAGAGTGCTTTTCTTACATGGTACGTAAAAGTATAGATTAAATAAATAAATAAATAAAACAGGATAATAAACATTGAGTCTGGGGCCCTGATAAATACTTAATTAATCAATTTCTCACACAAATTCTAGCAGGAGAATAAAGCCACAGCTCTTCTGATCAACTAGTAATCAGAGCCATGATTACCCATCCCTCAGCTTGATTGCACAGGCCTGCCGCCTGATTGGCTGGTCGGTAAATGATGTGTAATGTTCCCAGCAGAGCATTTGTTGTTTACGGTGTTACCACTTCTTGTGCATGTCAGCAAGGAAATACACACAGGAATAGTACCTTTTTTTTAAAAAAGGTATCAGAATAAAGAATTAAAAAATATATTGTAAGAAGGGTACAGGCCGGCTATATAAAAGAGGACTACTTAGGTGCTCAACAACCAGGACCACTTCACTGGGAATATTCCTTGCCCGGACCACTTCACTGGGAATATTCCTTGCCCAGACCACTTCACTGGGAATATTCCTTGCCCGGACCACTTCACTGGGACTAACCCAAAAATAAGGAGAACTGAAGCACACAGAGCTCAGAGCAAAAATGTCTTTATAGGACTAACATTTTTGGCATCATAAATTCATAATTGCTAACTAATTATGACATTATGACACACTCCAAGCTGTACCAGGTTCATTTTCTTGTCAATCACTGGTGAGAAATAATGCATTCTTCTTTATGTATGAGTGGCACTGTCGCTACAGTAGCTTGTGAGGTTTACGTGTTCTATATATATATATATATATGATCTATATATCTGCCCAACATAAATGGCCAATAAGAAACAGTCAGCCAAAGCAACCAAACAGAAGTGTAACGAAAGCAACAGGCCCAAGCCATAGTGTGTCAGCCAGTATTTTTGAGGAATTTACATTACATTACATTACATTACAGGCATTTAGCAGACGCTCTTTTTTTGCAAATGCAAAAGAATTTTTTTATTATTACATATTATCCATTTATACAGCTGGATATATACTGAAGCGATTCAGGTTAAGTACCTAGCTCAAGGGCACAACGGCAGTGTCCTACCTGGGAATTGAACCTGCAACCTTTCGGTTACAAGTCCAGTTCCTTAACCATTATACTACACTGCCACCCAGGAATGGAAGTCTTAATGAGATCAGCCTTTATTTTCCCTTAAAATGACTTTCTAAGTTATTGGCAAATAAATATCAGGTAATGTTTTTTTCTTACCTATGGGTCAACAAAACCTATGCACCACATCCATAAGCATGATATAACACTGGTCTTAACCATTAATTAATATATTAGTGTGGGCAGCAGTGTAATATAATGCTCGCAACCTACAGGGTGCAGGTTTGATTCCGTGTTGTACTCTTGAGCAACACTTAACCTGTAATAAAAGTACTTAACCTGTAATAAAAGTACTTAACCTGTAATAAAAGCACTTAACCTGTAATAAAAGTACTTAACCTGTAATAAAAGTACTTAACCTGTAATAAAAGTACTTAACCTGTAATAAAAGCACTTAACCTGTAATAAAAGTACTTAACCTGTAATAAAAGTACTTAACCTCTAATAAAAGCACTTAACCTCTAATAAAAGCACTTAACCTGTAATAAAAGTACTTAACCTGTAATAAAAGTACTTAACCTGTAATAAAAGCACTTAACCTGTAATAAAAGTACTTAACCTGTAATAAAAGTACTTAACCTGAAAATGTAAAAATGCTAGAAAATTGTGCAAGTCAACATCATAATGTCAATAAACTAGATTTTTTGTCAGCTTATTGTAAATAATGTCAATGAACTTTTCCAGCGCATCTGCTAAATGCCCCTAATGTAATGTATTACATATTATATTGTATTACTCGTAACAGGTGATTTCTCAATGATGAATATATTCATTGGATGAGAAGCCAGTGATTTAACCCTATTCCCAGAGAGATGTCTTGGAGAGCATATCCATTATTGAAGGTAATAGGGATGTCTATAGGACGGTAATGCCAATAGGGAACCAGACACTGGACTCTAATCATAATGGTCATGTTGTGTATATGGAATGAATTTTTGGTCAAATTATCCATGACAGAAATTACTACATGTGCTGGAATGTAACGGCTGACTGAGTTTCCTTTGGCAAAACAGGTTCAATTATGGGTTTTGCTACACCCACACTTTCACAGACCGTTGCTATGGTTTCGAACATGGGCAGCTTAAAATTTCTAATTTTAACAGATGTACACTGGAACAGAAAGCACATCGATAGTGTACTGTGTGTAGTAAGCAGCACATCGATAGTGTACTGTGTGCAGTAAGCAGCACATCGATAGTGTACTGTGTGCAGTAAGCAGCACATCGATAGTGTACTGTGTGCAGTAAGCAGCACATCGATAGTGTACTGTGTGCAGTAAGCAGCACATTGATAGTGTACTGTGTGCAGTAAGCAGCACATCGATAGTGTACTGTGTGCAGTAAGCAGCACATCGATAGTGTACTGTGTGCAGTAAGCAGCACATCGATAGTGTACTGTGTGTAGTAAGCAGCAAATCGATAGTGTACTGTGTGCAGTAAGCAGCACATTGATAGTGTACTGTGTGCAGTAAGCAGCACATTGATAGTGTACTGTGTGTAGTAAGCAGCACATTGATAGTGTACTGTGTGTAGTAAGCAGCACATCGATAGTGTACTGTGTGCAGTAAGCAGCACATCGATAGTGTACTGTGTGCAGTAAGCAGCACATCGATAGTGTACTGTGTGCAGTAAGCAGCACATCGATAGTGTACTGTGTGCAGTAAGCAGCACATCGATAGTGTACTGTGTGCAGTAAGCAGCACATCGATAGTGTACTGTGTGCAGTAAGCAGCATACTGTGTGCAGTAAGCAGCACATCGATAGTGTACTGTGTGCAGTAAGCAGCATACTGTGTGTAGTAAGCAGCACATTGATAGTGTACTGTGTGTAGTAAGCAGCAAGTGAAATTCTTGGCACAAATACATGAACAACAATCAAAATGTAACTACCTCTCTTGTAATAAAAATCCTTCTTCTGATATCAATAAACCAATAAACTATATGTTTACATGTCATGTAGCCTTTAGGAATTTATAAGACAACGAATATAAGTACATTGTATAAATAAGTACATACAGATGCGCATAGATATTATAAACATAAGTTCTGTACAGCCGGGAGTGTATAATAAAAAGCACTGAAGTTGCTCAGTTTAGGATGTAGGTCTTAATTGCTTGATTCAGTTGAGCGCACAGTGACAGGCTGTGAGTAATTGCAGATATACAGGTAAGTATTCAGCCCCTCTGTTTCTAGCTCAACCTTGGGAGCACAACGGGGAGTCAGTGAGACTGTGTGCATGTGTGGGGCCCAGAAGAGGGCTGTGAGGGTGTTGTCTTACACTCATATAAACCCGACACAGCGTGAGTAGTGTCATATTGTTTTGTTCTGCCCAGGGTGGCCTTTGCTTATCTTCCAGCAAAAGCCTGTGTTGTTATCCTACGGCCACACCCAATCCACTGCCTACGCCCACACCCAATCCACTGCCTACGCCCACACCCAATCCACTGCTGTGTCTAAACAGCACAATGTTGGACATGCACCATAGAGTCAAAGAAATAATGACCACTCAAAGGATAAACAAATCACATTACCTTGTCAGACAAAAATAATACCCTCCATTTAATCATTTTACTTCCTCACACAAACACACACACACACACACACACACACACACACACACACACACACACACACACACACACACACACAAATATTTTACTTGCTTCCCACTAGATTTTGGGAGTGGGATTTATGTATTTTCAATACTGTCATTCCTTAATTTATTGAATCTATTATCTCTAGGTTTATTTTAATCTATTTATTTAATTTCCCCCCCCGTTAAAACCTGGTATTGGTTTGTGCTCTGATTACAGTGCATGTCAACTGTGAAATAGATTTGAATTTAAACTGAAAAGTAGCCGTGGCTAATTGGATGCCTGGGTTATACCTGTCAGTGGAGCAAGATCTGCATGTCTGTAAACCTCATGCTTTGTCATTGGTTTTCAAACATTAATGCAAAACTCAACCTCTCCACACCCAGCCTGAAATTACATTTCACAACATCAGAAACACATGGGACATTATCTATAGTTCACTGAAACATAGTGTTCAGGCAGACAGTCATTGCTGCAAAAGTATCAACAATATCTTTACATTTCAATTTGTTTCATTATAGAGTTTATTTAGTGGTTTTTCAAAATACAAGTTATTCTATTCTACAGTGCTCATTTAAAAATTATTTCAACAGGTTACGCAGGTTTCTACAGGTTTTCAATCACCTATTTCCCTATTTCCATTACAGATGGGTTGACAGGTACTGTATGCAACAAGTTATATATTAAGACTGGTTTGGGTTTTCCATTTTTTTTTTTTAAACTGAGGATCACAAAAGAAACAACTCTATGGGCATTAAATTTGTGCTTTGCTTTAAGGTTATTAATATTATACAGTATAATTTGTTTCATGGGACATTTATGCAGTGCCACAATAATAATCAATAATCCCACAATAATCATTAATATTCAAAAGAGGGGATGGATAGTGGGGCAGGTAAATTCTGTCGATAGTCAATGACAGCGAAAGCTAAAAGAGCGATATTTATGGTGATTGTGCAGGCTCATAAGACAAGCTAGCACTGACATGAACTAATAACTGTGAACATCATCAAAACTTTTAATTAAATTATTCCGCAGTCTTTGGGATGGAAAAAGAAATCAGGAGGAGACGAATGGGCCTTCGTAGACCCTTTCATTGACATCCATCTTTGATAGAATCCCTTGTCTTTGTTAGAGTGAGTCTTCATCTGGACGAGGCTGTCGCTATAAGTCAGAGGCTTCTTCTACGGAGAACGACTAATTAAAAACTTTTAATTTAATTAAAAATTAAACAAAGTCATAGGTGAACAAAATAGAAGCTTCAAGCAGTTGCAGTGGCAAGCAATTAAGCCAACAGAAAACTCTAACCTTTCCATGAATGTTCATTGACTAGTGAGCTTAGGAGAGCAGTCCTTGGACAAAACACTTTGGACAATAGAACTGTATCCACAAATTGCCAAAATGCCAAAATAAATGAAGCAAGGAAGGTAGCAGTCAAATTAATTTTACATTTTTTTAAGTACAATGGTTTACGAGGCATAACTCCTTGAATAGTAAATTTGATACTTTTGCCATTGAAGTAATAATGGCAGGATGAACAAAATCACGTTCTATAAAACACGATGTAGCGATGTGATAATGATGATGTCACCATCATGGTGTGAAGACATCAAGGATGACCCAGTGACACCTTTAATCCTTAATTGAGATTGAACATGCCCACATCTGCTGCCATTAATCAATTATTTTACAGGTAGGCCCAGTACACACCTGGCGTTAAGCAGTTAAGAACAGCGTTATTGCTGATGAATGCTCACTTAAAGCACAGCCCTCCTGGAGAGAGCATTTCATCTTTAAAAGCTTAAATATGCAAATCGCTCATGAAAACTGCCTGGAAAGTGCAGCTGATGGCAGTGTGGGTAATTTTGCATACTCTTGCCGAAAAGCATGGAATATTAAAAAAGTGTCCTAACTGCTTGGATTGTGGTGGGGTGGGGTTCATGCATTTACCTGCTGGCTCTTGGCCTAAGGGGTTCATGCATTTACCTGCTGGCTCTTGGCCTAAACCTCGACTTAGCGTGTACATGGGCTGAAAGCGTTTGCATAAATGTTTTTATTAATGAGTCAAACTGAGAAAGATTTCAGTTCATGCTCACAAGAGGATATGGGGAACAACAATTCTCCTGCCAAGAAAAAACCAAAAAGTAATAAAATTAATACATTATAAGTGAAGAAAGCTGATTAATCATGTTTATCCCTTCTTGGTCAAAATATTTTTCAAAGCTGATGCAAGTTTGTGTAACTTAGAAGCCAATGAGCCATGATTTATACAGTATATACTGTAAACAGTAAGCTTGTACCTGTAGCCATGATTTATACAGTATATACTGTAAACAGTAAGCTTGTACCTGTAGCCATGATTTATACAGTATATACTGTAAACAGTAAGCTTGTACCTGTAGCCATGATTTATACAGTATATACTGTAAACAGTAAGCTTGTACCTGTACCTTTCAGAATTCAAAATTATTTGGAGGTTGGATACAGAGGTCAAAATATCAAGAAGAACAGTAAACACATTCGAAGGTGTTTGCATTATATAATTTATATAATTTCGGCAGGAAAGCCAAAATGTTTATGGAACAATCAAATGAATAATCTCAGATAAGCATATTAACCTGGCTATGAAATGTCTGCCTGGACCTTATGCTAAGAAATGTAATGGTATATTTATGAGCCGGTATGGAGTGCTGGACAGAATGGGAGAGGGATGTTGGCAGTTTCAATCTCTGAGATTGAACTGTAATCCCTGCTGGAGCACATAATCAGCATCAGTGTAGTAGACAAGGCTATAGACAGTCATGGTCTCCTCCTAAACGTCTTTCTTTTCCTCTAAAAGCAGCGCTCCCTGTGGATTACATAAATGACTTGGCAGTCGTTACCCGAAATACATTTGCGGTGACTTCATTTTTTCCCAAACATTTAGAGTGTGGTTTATAGAAATTAATTTTACCCCTTTTGGTTCACATTTTTACCCCCCATGTCAGTGTGTGACCAATGGCTACGAGCCAATATCAGTGACCCGTGTCATTATCAGAAGTTTTATTCAAAGATTATAATAATAAACATTCCCATGACATTTATATGTTGTAGTTTGAGGGTTTTTTTGCTTCCTTGTATTTTTCCCCAGTGGCGGAACTTACTTCAAATAGTGGTCAGGAGAGCAGAACCATCGTCCATTTTTACATGCAGACTAAAAACCCATCTATTTAGACTATGTCCATTCATGCATTAACATTGCATTACATTATGGCAGACGCTTTTATCCAAAGCGATGCACAGTAAGTGCATACCGAAGGTCACTGAAACAACTACAAAACAGGTCAGATAAAGTACAGTTCTATCATCACTTAGCAGCTATCCATAGCCATGAACATTGAGTTGAGTACACACAGTAAGCTCAGTCAGTAAGACATGATTAACTGCAACATCACAAAACACTCCTTACCTGTTTGTATTGGTTCAGGTTAAGGTATGTTTCTTTCTTCTTCAGGCACATGGATATAATATGTACATATTCAGGGTATTGCTTAGCATAGGTCATTAGCATTAGTGCTTTAGTGACATCACATCCTCTCGGGTCTGGCACTATATAAATTAGCTGAATGTACTTACAGTATGTTCTGCTACACTGCAGGTTGCAATGGGTAATGTAATGTGATCCACAGCACCCAGTGCAATGAATTTCCATAGGTCACCTGCTTCCTGTAAATACTGTATATATGGTCTGATGAATAATAGAATCTTCTAGCACTTCAGTTGTGTTTGAAAAAAAAATATGCCCAGCAATCTACAAGAGTCTTACTTTTCTTACTTTTCTTACTGTATTAAATGGACTTAGACCCTTCCTAATAAAACATCTTTCCCTGGTTGACACAACAGCCAATCATCTTCCTCCCTCGGTGACACCACAGCCAATCGTCTCCCTTCCCAGATGACTCCACAGCCAATTGTTTCCCTCCCCAGGCAACACCAAAGCCAATCATGTGCATTTCTACAAGTCTGTCAGCTTCAGTTGCTACTGGCAGTGTGAAGATTCAAAACAAAACCTTGTACCTACTATCTCATTACAGCTAAACCCTGTAAATTACAGAACCATCTGTCCTGTACCATTTCTGTTTAATAGGATGAATGCAAACGCAAAAATACAATAAATAATAAAACGATGACTTGAATTGAAAAAGTGATATTCAATGTGTACTCAGTTTTTTTACATAAAAAAAATCACAAATATGCAAATATGTAAATATGTAAATATACAAACAGACCATTTTTATTCAGTGTTAAAAACTGAGAGGTAGACCCAGGTGCAGTCTGTGCAGGTGAGTTTAGAGAACAGCGAGGAAGGCAGCCAGGAATTAGCTCTGTGGTTGTGTACGTTGGAGCTGGCTGGCCTCCACTGCGCAGATGAAAGGACAGAATGCATTATTTCTGAGCACAAATCGACAGTCATCCCTTTAAAGAATTAGCGACATGCTGCGCTAGAAAAGCCTTTGGATTCAACTCAACTGCACCAGCACCAACCACAGGCTTAGTTCCACTACATTTGCATGTACGCTGGAATTATACATTTTGAAGTCTCTGCCACTTGCAAAAGCTCGCAATGTTTACTTCTGGTGGATAGAATACTAGTGCTACCTGTGTCACACTCGTGCTTTTCGTACAATTCACTGAAAAATCATCACCAATTTAAAACCTTTTTTTTTTATGTACAGCATAGCACAATTATCGGTGAAAAATATACTGTCTGTCACCACAGTTTTCAAAATGTAAATCTCAGCAAGCTCATGTTCTGGCAGAATGACCCTTTCCCAATCAGTCAGGAAGACAGATTTATAAACCAACATATAAAAACGCAGACTATACTAGACCTTTCAGACTATACCTCAGTGTTACTATTTAATAAAACTGATGACACTTATATAAATCTTTATCTCACAGGTCTAGAGGCACACACCCTGATGATCACACTTATATAAATCTTTATCTCACAGGTCTAGAGGCACACACCCTGATGATCACACTTATATAAATCTTTATCTCACAGGTCTAGAGTTACACACCCTGATGATCACACTTATATAAATCTTTATCTCACAGGTCTAGAGTTACACACCCTGATGATCACACTTATATAAATCTTTATCTCACAGGCCTAGAGTTACACACCCTGATGATCACACTTATATAAATCTTTATCTCACAGGTCTAGAGTTACACACCCTGATGATCACACTTATATAAATCTTTATCTCACAGGTCTAGAGTTACACACCCTGATGATCACACTTATATAAATCTTTATCTCACAGGTCTAGAGTTACACACCCTGATGATCACACTTATATAAATCTTTATCTCACAGGTCTAGAGTTACACACCCTGATGATCACACTTATATAAATCTTTATCTCACAGGTCTAGAGTTACACACCCTGATGATCACACTTATATAAATCTTTATCTCACAGGTCTAGAGTTACACACCCTGATGACCACACTTATATAAATCTTTATCTCACAGGTCTAGAGTTACACACCCTGATGATCACACTTATATAAATCTTTATCTCACAGGTCTAGAGTTACACACCCTGATGATCACACTTATATAAATCTTTATCTCACAGGTCTAGAGTTACACACCCTGATGACCACACTTATATAAATCTTTTTGTGTGTTTGCTACCAAATAACTGAATTGTAATTGTGTTGACCCAGCATACCAATTAGCATTTTAAATTATTCTGTGTCAATGTTCCCTTTCACGCCACTTTACATAACCGCACGAGTTACCTGGGACCACATTTAAGAGGCCACATGGTGGTGCTCAGAGAAAGTGTTTGATTGAATTTACCAGGCATTCAAAAATCACAACGTAAGATGGCCATTTTCAGATGCTCAGTTCCAAACTTATTTATTTATTTCTTATTTAAACTCGAAGATCATTGAGGGCCACCCCTCATTTACAATGATGTCGAGTATACAATGATGAGGTAAAATAAGATAAACATACAAGGTATAAAACAATTAAGACAAATCAATTTCAAATTAAGACGTATAAAAATCAAGATACAAATATAAAACAAATCAATTAAAACAGGTGCAGACAGAATTTAAGCTAAAAAGCAGTGGTTTAAAATGGGCCAGAGGTACCAGTGAGTCTAGTTTTAAAATGCAGGGAATTCCATGTCGAAGGAGCACAATATGAGAAGGCAGATCTTCCCAGCTCAGTTCGGACTTTCGGGATATTTAATGTAATCCAGTCACTGGACCGAGTATAATATGATCCTGATGAGCAAACAAGCATAGAGGTTAAATAAGGTGGGACTGATAAGGGCCTTATAAATGAATAAATAAAAATGCTTGTCACAAATGCGTTTTATTTTATTTTTTAACATGATAATTGAAAACTACAGACGAACAATAGCTGAAGTACTGAACTACTGTTGTGATCATGTAGTTCAGTATGCAGTCAGCGTTCATAGGGACTCACTGGCAGCTTATTTCGGCTGGGGACCACCTAGCGCTTGTTGTAAGTGATCTCTGCTGTAGTTTAAATGGGCTCTTTTTCATTCCTGTCATTGGACATAATTATGGTTTCTGTGGGACTGGGGGGATCTAAAGGAGGAGAGCCACAGCACGGGGGACTGTCGGGAGTTTTGGGGTCTCTTGGGAGGCAGTATTTAAAAGACACTAAAATTAGAGCCTTCCAGGATGTTTTTTGTGTGAGGCCCTTCATCTTGGCCAGTCTCCAGCTGTACACAAGATGGGTTAGGGTTAGGGTTAGGGTTAGACCAGAGAGATGGTGGGTGGGAAAACAGAGGTGGTGAGAGAGAGAGGGAGAAAAAGAGTCTATATATTTTTTATATTTATATTTGTTTATATTTCAGGACATATTATAGTGTATTTTAAGTACATTGTAAGATGTTTTTTGTAAACCTTTGATAACACATATATTGCAGTGTCATGCCAATAAAGCATTTTGAATTGGAGTGAGTGAGGCCTATGGGGACCAGGTGCCACCAGCAGATGGCGCTATAGTGCAATATGCATGGAAACATGCATCTCTGATTAATGAAACAGCGATTTAATGGAAGAAATCGACTTGCGCAAGAAAGTAAACCCGACTGTCACAATCATAACGGAATAATTTCCCTTGAATATGGATCACGTGGATCACTTGTTGTCTGTGACTTTTAGCCGTTGGATAAAAAAACTTGGTTAAAAGTCTGGGAGCCGATGATCACAATCTAAACATCCATCAATCTGGGAGAGAAGAAGAATCGCTCATTCAAGCATGAAAGGTAGCTACCAAAGTAAATAATGCCTCATAGCCTAATACCCAATTAATGCACTGCTGACAGATAACATCGTTTTTTTCTTCTGTTTTATTGTCTCATATAGACTTTCTGCCCGCTACTTTAATAGCAGAGCACATCTAAATAAAACACATATTTCCATGCACACACACACACACACACACACACACAAACTCTTTAATCGAGTCTCTAAATCCAGGGCACGCAGTGTGTGATTTTGTTAGACAGCAGAAAGCTGAGAAGTTTTCAATGGCATTACAGAATGTCATTAACATTTAAGCCATTGGGAGACAAATAATTGGCCCAGTAAAGTGATGATGTTTAAGCCCTTGCAAGAAAAAGAATTGGCCCGACAGACTGATAATGAGGTGTTCATTACAATTAGAGAAAAGGAAGAAGAAACTCTTTAATTACACTCACTTTTATCCTCCTTTTACATAAATAGTGTTTAAAGGTAGCACAAACCCTCAAGGAGTACCTTTAAAATGTGATCTTCCAAGGTATTCAAATTAGGGTTACAATATGTTTATACGACAGGTTTGGGGTTGAATATCACAGATACTTTTCTCACTGGATAAATGCAGATGATTGTGGGCTACTGGACGTTGCAATTCAGCATCAAGGAATGGAGTTTCACCCCAATCCAATATTATTGCATTTTACTAAACCCACAACTTTTGTAAGGTTTAAAAAATATAAATATTTTTGGATGGTCTAGATATTATCCTTGCCATGTCCTGAAATACATTCTCTTGACTCAGCTGTCTGTTGTTGCTATTACATTGAGAGACGGTTTGGCTGCGCACGTGCACTCACTCTCTCACACACACTCTCTCACTCTCACTCTCACTCTCTCTCACACACACACACACACACACACACACACACACACACACACACACACACACACACACACACACACACACACACACACACACACACACACACACACACACACACACACACACACACACACACACACACACACACACACACTCTCTCTCTCACACACACACACACACACACACACACACACACACACACACACACACACACACACACACACACACACACACACACACACACACACACACACACACACACACACACACACACACACACACACACACACACACACACACACACACACACACACACACACTCCAGTACAGCACAGAATTGCCTCTGTCCCCCAGCGAGACCCAGCAGTAATCTCAGTCAGTATACATTCTGTATTTCTGTACAAAAAGTCATAAATCAGCGAGTCAAAGCCACAATGGCGAGGTTTAAGTCCCCTGTTCTGAGCCTGCATTTGCGCAGCAATATCTGCTGATATAAAAAGGCAGAAATGTCATAAATCAATGCAGAAATGCAGGTTGGGAACAGGACCTGAAAGCCCAGGCTGAGAGACTGCCAGTCTGCTGTGATTACATCCCAGTAATAGCCCCACACTTAGAGACATTGGTATCTGATATTATTCAAAGAAAAATGGAATAACTAACTTTGTCCAAAATCTAGACGCCAGAAATTCAAGTCTCATATCTTATCTTGTTAAGACGTGTTTTATTCCATATTTCAAGGAAGCTTCGTGGTAAAAGTGGCTTCCATGTTGGTTTAACACACAAACGTAGGTATCAGATCGATTCACTGGAAGGAGCTGGAATAAATGGGAAATGTACATTAAGGAAACTAAAATATGAAATTGATATTGGAATAATTTTGAATATGTTATACAGTGGGAGGATCTAACATTGAATGTCTTTTTGTGTCTGTTGA